>ML677396.1:5231952-5801738 GCA_007922305.1 Dermatemys mawii | reverse complement strand
CCCCTCCCAGCCTGGCACTGCACGGGTTAATGGGGGGCCCCTGCCCCGTTTCTGGAGCCGCAGGGGTTATTTCTCTCTCCTCCCTCCAGGGGAGCCCTAATCTCTCCTCTCACGCTCTGTCCCACGTTAAAAGACCAGAGGAGAAGAGGGTGAAGCTCGAAGCTTGTCCCTTCCGGTGGCAGAAGTTGGCCCAACACAAGTTATTACCTCACCCCGCGCCCCTTGTCTCTAGCACGTTAAAAGGACAGACAGGAAGGGGTCAGAGCTGCTAAATGGGACACAGGCTCCCTTTCCCCCAGCCCGGGGCCTCAGGGGTTAATGGGACACCCAACCCCACGCTATTCGCATCTGCAGCCGGTGAGAGGGGAGTGCTGGGGGGGGGGCACAAAAGCAACTCCGCCCCCTCCCCCATTACAGCTGGGGTCTGTTTGTCCAGGTCTCTGAGGTGCAAGGTCCCCCAGGCTCAGGGCTCCAGCCCCCTGGGCGATTCAGGCTTCCCTCGGGGGTCCTGTTTTGGAGCCCCCCACCTTGTGGCTCTGGACACAGAAGCCCTGGAAATGGTCCACTGGGATGCGGGAGCCATTCTGCTTCTCAAGGCAGCTCTTAGTAGGGCCTCTGGGCTCTTGCTTCTTACTGCCATGCCCTTTACCTCCTGCCCCCCCAAACCTAGTATCAGTGAATATTTCACTGATTAGCAACCAGCCTGGTCTCTAACCCCTGCCTTTACCTGCTCACTTTCAGCTGTTCCAGTTGCATCATCTGAGCCAAGAGCTGTCCTGAGCTATGTGGTGACAGCTGCCTGGGGCCTTTTGCTGCCAAAGGCCAGTGTAGGCTAGGACAAGAGGCAAGGTTTACCTGTTAATTAAAATGTGTTAAAATCCTAGCCTGAATAGAACAAGGTGTAGTTTTAATGTTAGTTTGTTGAGGTGAAGACCTAAATCACCCCCCCCCCCCCCATGTCTGTGATAACTAAACCCACCTTCTTCCTAGTGTAAATGTGGCCAAAAAGCATTTAAGTAAGTCGTTTCCCTAAAGACAGAAGAGCTTACAGGCTAAACCTGCAAAGGACTTAGCAGGAGAAAGCAGCCCTGCTTTGCAGATCTAGACACTGCTTCTCTGGGGCATGGTCTACACACTCTGCAACTGCTCAGTGACTGAGGGAGTGTTAGCCTGAACTGTAAGTCAGTGGTACTTTTAACCACCTTGATTTCCAGACGTGCTCTGTACAGGGTAAGGTAACCTAGGGCCTGCTCCAAAGCCCACTGAAGCTAACAGAAAACATCCCTTGACTGCAGTGGGCTTCTGATGGTAGTAACACGTGTATCCCAGCTAGGCTAACATTCCCACTGGATGTATCAGAGGGACAGAACACTGGGAGAGTTCAGAGGAAGGGGTTGGTACGGATAAGCAGCCTGATTCTCCACTATCCAGCAGCTTGGGTTGTTCCTTACACCTGTGCAAAATGCTATCAAGGCAGAGTGGTAGCAGCTGATGCTCCCTTTGCGTAGGTGTAGGCAATGTCCTGGCAATGGAGAATCAGGCTGGAGTAGGTTTTGACTGAACCCTTGTTCGGGGACATTAAACCATTAACCCAACTCTCTCCACCTGTTTGTTATGGGGGCTGCAGGAGCTACTGCTGCTACTTGTTATCCATAGAGGTTTTACTAATCTCTCAGGATAGTTGTTAAGCAGTAGAACAGGTGACCTAGGGTGCTTGTGAACTTGCTGTCTTCCGAGGTTTTAAACAGCAGGCTAGACAAATACCTGCCAGGACTGGCCTAGTTAGACTTATCCTGCTTGGGAGAATGGAGTAGTAGATGAATGTTGGAGGTTGCAGCTTGCAGCTAGCCCTACATTTCTACTGCTATTCATTCCCTGATTACCCTTTCTATGGCAGCATCCTCCCCCATCTTACTCAGCTGACCAAGGAAATAAACTTCAGGGACTCAGGAGAATCTGTTTGCTTTACAAAGTGTATAGAATTGTATTAGTCAGGACATTTCTTTCCTTTGTCAGATGTTAGTGAATCATATTGATTTTCAAGGCTGAAACCTTCTATCCCAGCAGCCCATCTGGAAAGCTCCTGTAGCATTTCCCCCCCTGGGTCTCTTGTAGCAGGTTTCTGGTGTGAGACATCCATCCAGCCTTCAAGGTAACTAGCTGAAGGATGTAACCCTGCTGTTCACATGCAAATCTCCCATTGCCTATAGAGTGGGAGGCTTTGTGTAAGAATCAAGGATAGCTGAGTCTTTTACATTCTCATTGTTGTACTTAGGAGGGGAAAAAAGCCTTGTGAAATGAACGCATTTACTCTGCAACAGTCTTTTGAGCTCCTTAATGTTACCCTTTAAAACAAGCAATCATCTTAAATGGCAAATCCAATAGCCAAACACACCCACTGCCTCCCACCACATTAGAGGAGAAACACTGTTTTTTATGCCCCACACCCCTTCCACCTGGCTATTCCAGGATCAATTCAAGTCTCCAGTCTTTGTGCACTACAAACTGCTCAGGGACCGTGGGGACTGGGGCTATACAGTGCTGAGAGCACTACTGGAAACTAATGGTGAATAATAAACAGATGTGGACAAAAGAATTGGGGGAGGAATATTTTCTGGCTCAAGACAATCACAGACATTTGAGCTGGGGCAGGGAGAGAAATGATTATGTGCTCTAGACCACCCCCTTTGCATCAACACAGGGGAAATACTGTTGAGAGCAAACCTATGTCCCCATCACTTCAGGTGGAGTGGGAAATCATTGCGGTCAGCATTCCCTGGTAAAAATCTGTCCCTTCTGTTCAGCCAGCTCTGCCTCTTTGCACTATCCTAGGCACCACCTCTCCCTCCTCCGCATTTCACCCTCACAAATATATGTATTCCCTTATCATAGCCCTATCAATCATCCTTGTCCCCAAGCTATGTAAATCCCTCCAGTCCTTTCATCCTTTTGTTTCATTTCTCCTCTCTGCATTTCCCCCCATTAATCAACACATTTCCTGCAATCTGAGGGACCAGCTATTGCATGCAGATTTCTAGGCAGTTTCGCCAGTAACCTAGGCAAATTGTTCAAACAAACAAGCCTAAGAGTTTTAAGATCCAGGACTTAGGGGGGCAGTGTGGCCTACTGGACCTCAGAAGACCAGGGTTCTAGTCCTGGTTCTGCCACTAGCCTACTGGGGGATCTTGTGTAAATCAAGTCATTTCTCTGGGCCTCAAATGAAGATAGGGCCCAGCTGTCCTTTGTAGAGCATTTTGAGATGTACCAATGACAAGTGCTATATAAGAGGTAGGTATCATTATTTAGGCCCGTTTGAAAACGTTACCCTCTCGTTGTATTCTCTGGCAGCAGATCAAAGATAATGAACGTATCATCAGTTTTGCAATGATCCACAGGAATGAATTCCAGCAGGTCACGGGAATGAGTAAGTCATAGGCTTAGTGGAGACTCAGTTGTCTATTGGACTCCTTATGCAAATGGACATAGAGTTGGGAACCAACTCAATTCAAGTGGCTTTTCAGTCTCCTGTGAATAAGAACCAGCCAAACCATCTAGGTCTCTCCTGGGGCCTCTTGTTCATGTGTATCCTGTACATTTAGTAAATAATGGGTTACAATACTACCTATGGTATGAATTCATCGAGAGTCATAAGCCAGCATTTCCTGTGCAACAGATGCATGAATTACCTGCAATGGGGAAAAAAGTGGATTATACTCTCCACCCTCACCACCCGCTCTGTTTCCTCATGATGTAAGAAGGCCCACAAGGATTGGTTTTAAACAATAGGAAGTGAGGGAGGTTGCTCGTTTATCCTAGAAATATTAAGAATGTCAAGTTCAACTAGGGCGACCAGACAAGTGTAAAAAATCAGGACAGGAGGTGGGGAGTAACAGGAGCCTATATAAGAAAAAGCCCCCCAAATCGGGACTGTCCCTATAAAATCGGGACATCTGGTCACCCTAAATTCAATCCCTGCAGATGACTTGTTGAGGGGCATGATTAAAAGTGGTGGTTAGTACAGGTATCTGAACTATTGTGGACCTCTGGTACGCAGGAGGCCCCCCAACCCCTGTGGCCAGAGGGATAGGTAACCCACACGAATCCTGGGGAAGGCCATGTCTCCCTCTAGTGGCCAGACTGTGTAAGAGGTTTAATGTGTCTGCCCCAGCTTCCGACCCCCTAGATCCTGCCCTTTAGTTCAGGCAGCGGAGGGGTGTGCTTTTAGATTCAGAGAGACTTTGCTCAGTCCCAGAAGCCTGCCCACCCAGGAGCCGTCACTTCACAAGGGAAGATGCTCATCCAGTTGTACATGCTCTTATCCCCTGGAAGAACATACCAGGGATGGAGCCAATACCGTTCTGTGGGAATTCCTCTTAAACCATAGGGCCCACGGATTTCTGTAGTCGGGATCGGATTTATGAAATAGGTTCTATAGGATGAGTCAAAGCCTGTAGAAAAGTTCTCTGTGTATTAAATTCTACAGAACTCTTCCTTAAAGGTAGGAAGAGCAGCGAACACAGCTTGACTCCCAACTGTTGGAATGGACCAGCGGGTAAATCTTCCCCTGCTTTCTGGTCTCATTTGGGGGCTCAAGGTACTACCAGTGTCCGTAATGAACAACAATAGGTGGGCAGTGAGGGAGGAGAGATGGAATGAACCCTAAAAAGCCTATATCTGGATCTCCAAAGAATACTGAAAAATGCAAGCGATTCTCCTTTCTGCCGTTCTTTTCAGATGTCATGGTTTTGCCAAGCTGGGAATAAGATCAGGTGAATTATTGCTTTTTGACTTGTTGGAAAGAGCACAATGTCTGATCCTGGGAGCTTTAAACATTTCATCAATTTCTCTGGTGATGGGGGAGGAAGTTTGTCCCATGGCCAAAAGAAGTGAGTTGTGGATGTTCATTTATATTTACAAACATTCCTTGGATTTTTCTTCTGCTTAAATATGAGCTCCGAGCTCCAGGGAAATGCAAGCTGCTCTCATTAACTGTTTTACAAGTGCGACATGTTACCTCTGTGTATTAGGCAGGTGACGTAAACCTCTTACATTGCCAAACAGATGTCTCGTGTCTTGATGCTCTGTTTGATTTTAATGGGAATGTATATTTGAAATAGAATCACTGGAGACTGTTGCTGGCTGTGGGAGGCAGAGGATTCAGCACGGCAGTTAAGGGGTTAATGCCTAAGACTACTCCACCTCCCTGAAAGTAAAATGCACGTGTCAAAATGTGCATCTGTCAATGTGCAGGGAACAAATAAAGATCCGATCACTTTCTTACAGCATTCACCCTGGCTAATGCAATTTTGCTGCACATTGGACTCTAAGAATTGCGACCTTAGTACAATTAGGCAAACTCACAAACAGATCCTTTAAAAAGCAAGCATTTGCATGGGAACACAACTGAAGACAGGATCAATACTTATGGCATTCAATCCAGGCAAGGCACAGATTCCAAACCCAGAAGGGATCATTGTGATCATCCAGTCTGACCTCCTCTACAATGCAGGCCAGAGAACTGCCCCAAAATAATCCCTAGTTCCCATACTATATGAACTAGGGGCCACCAAATGAAATTAATGGACAGCAGGTTTAAAACAAATAAAAGGAAGTTCTTCACACAGCACACAGTCAACCTGTGGAACTCCTTGCCTGAGGAGGTTGTGAAGGCTAGGACTATAACAGGGTTTAAAAAAGAACTGGATAAATTCATGGAGGTTAAGTCCATTAATGGCTATTAGCTAGGATGGGTAAGGAATGGTGTTCCTAGCCTCTGTTTGTCAGAGTGGGGTGATGGATAGCAAGAGAGAGATCACTTGATCATTACCTGTTCAGCTCACTCACTCCGGGGCACCTGGCATTGGCCACTCTCGGTAGACAGGATACTGGGCTAGATGGACCTCTGGTCTGACCCAGTACAGCTGTTCTTATGTTCTTAGCTCTTAGAAAAACATCCAGTCTTGATTTAAAACTAGTCAGTCATGGAAAATCCACCACAACACTTGCTACGTTGTTCTAATTGATTAATGGTCTCACTGTTATTAATTTGTGCCTTATTTGCAGTTTGAATTTGTCTAGCTTCAACTTCCAGCCATTGGTTCAGGAAATCTTACTCCACATGAAATTCCACCAATGGTACCCATCATCTTGGACTGGTCCTATTGAAAAGGCAAATTTCATCATAACAACTCTACCCTAGCAAGATTATTAGAACGAGCAATGCTGTCCGGATACTGGTGTCCCATTCACCATGCACACTGCACACACCACCTGGGGATCTGTATGGTTTTTGCTAAGTTTTTATTTTAATTCAAGGACTTTGCTTCATACAAAATGTAATTGTAGAAACAACTGCAGAATTCAAAGTTTGGCTGATAAATATGACTCAGGCAGCAAACTAGGCAATCACAGAACCTTTTTTTTTGTTGTTGTTGTTGGTTTTTTTTTTGTAAAGTTCCAGTTGTGTTGCATGGTTGGAACTTTTATCATTTTTAACACTGTTTTTTAAATATAAAGTTTTGCAACAAACCCCCAATTTATATCAAATATAATTAAAAATCAACAACTGATGAATACATTGTATCAAAAAAGTACGAAGATAAACATTTTCCATGCACATACTTTATATATATATATATGTATATATTTTACATGCAAACATTACTTATTCAAAGTACAGCCACTACGAGACTGATTCTGGATGCAGAAAACTGGTTGGTGCAATTCAAGTTTGGCAACTCACTATGAGAATTCTGGGAAATATTATGTGTGTGTTTAAGAGACAGCGCAGAGGCTGTAAAAATATGCAAACAGGGTTATGAACAACTGTGGTCGGGCTCTTCGGTCACTGTCATTTGGAGAAAACCCCCAAGAGAAGAGTGGGAAGTAGACAACAATGTTCTTCTTCGTGGTCTATACTATATAAGAATTTAAATGATCCAATGCCATCTATTTCTGTGAGATTCCAGCCATCTTATTTATATGAGATTGTGGCTTTTTATATCTAAAATGATACAGGAAGGGGAAAGGCAGGGGTGGAGGAAAAGACAAAATAATTAATACAGAGAGAACATTTCCTTTCACTTTCCAATGTGGGTACGATGGTTGCATGCACTATCAGCACTGATTTCCTCCTTTACTTCATGGAGTAAAATAGTTTTTGTTTTTTTTTATAATTTCAAAGAAAGTGTTTGTGCCTTCATACAAGGAAAATGTATAAAACATTTGGTCACAATCATGCTGAAGCCTGAAACAGGAAAATCCAGCAGGTAAAGCTACAGAATGGATGAAGGTCTTTTTGTTTGTTTTGTTTTGATTTGTTTCCTTAAGTGTCATCTTGTTGCATAGCCCTACAATTAAAAATTACATCGGTTATCCATAACGTACCTCTCAGCTAAAGCACTTCCTTTCCTCAAAGTGCACAGATATATAGAGATATAATAGAGACGGGTTGGTTATCTTTTAGCAGAATCCCGGGATGAGATTGGCCAAAGCTCTTCAAACAAAACAAGGTTCAATTTTTCTCAACATAAAGGTTAGAGATGTGGGCGACCGTCCAACACCTGTCCTGCTCCCTTTCGGAGACTTTGCTGATAGTGGTAGATGCCTTCCGAGCCATTTTCTGTAACGTGTGATACCTCTGCTAACCTAGCTACAAACAAAACCGGGTCCATCAAGATTGCTTCTCCTCCCAAGTTCCCGCTCATTCTACAGTCTTAGTGTCCTATGGCTGGGTCACTGTCTCAGGACCACTCCCCGCCAGCATTCTGACCAACGCCTCTTTTGTTGTTTGGCATTGCTGGGTTTTCCTTCTCCTCCCTTCTCCTCCCTCACTCTTCTCCCAAAGCGCCCACGCCAAACCTCTGGCCACAGCACGTCCACCCATGGACGTAGCGGTTCTTCCAGCCCATCAATGGAAGGTCTGTCAATCTTTTTCTTTAATGCTTCCCCCACTTCTTGTCATTGTCTTCTCCCCAGACTCCAAAGGCAGAAATCCACACTCATGCACAAAAAGGAAATGATCCAACATAAAATTACAGAAACCTCATCCCTGAGAGTCGGATTTTTTTTTCAACAGGCAATAATAACAAGGCTCTCTCCAACCGCCCTCAACACAAACTACGCACCACGAAACGTGATCAGAGTTTTCACAACCGAGTTAAGACTAGACATGCAATGTGAAAGTCTCATTTTTCTTTTTTTTTCTGTAAAAGCATTTGCTGCCGATGCTGTTCTTTTACCTGCATTTCTCCTGCAGGATCTTAAATTCTATTTGACGAGAAAAGGCTGATTTTGTTTGCCCTGTTCATTCGCCTCCCGCTCCTCAACGAAATTATTTTAAAAATATTTTTACCCTCCCCTTTGAAGTTTCCAACCTGGCTACTTGAAAACACTGTTCAGAAAACATACACGTGGCATTGTATGCACAGTAGATATCTGAGACAAACAGATCTTACGGGTTCTTCCTCCCCACCCACTTTCTCAAGTTCTGATGCGTTGAAGCAAGAGGGTGCATCATCGCTGTGAGAGATTTCAAAGGTTAGGCACTTAGTAGTGAACAACTGGAGCATTCAATAGAAACAGTGGGACCTAGAATGACATTTGGACTAATTCTCTACATAAAGGGTTTTTTTTCTTTTTTTTTCTTTTTTACTGTACAATTTACAAAAATGCACACAATGAAAAGTTAAAGTTCTATCTAATAGCTTGATATAAAACCAATTCCCTTTCGCCTTTCCACCGCCCACTCTTTTCTTTTCTGTTTTTTTTTCTTTTTTTTTTGCTAAATCAAGCTTATATTGTAAACAAGACAAAACATTGAGGGCATGTTGCAGTTGACAGGAGATGGGAGACAGAAACAAAAGTCCCAGCAGCAAGGAAACAGTCCTTACAAAGTTGCTTTATCGGGTGTCAGTGTGATGGACTTGACGTGGAAAAAGAAAATCAAATAAATCCACAGAGCAGCGTGTCGAAGCAGAGAGTCACGGACGACACAGTGCTTTATCAGCTTGAAGGTTTGTTACTGGCTCCTTTGCAAACGATTGCTGTTGTTGAACATTGAGTCAAAGGACTGTCTCCCATTCTGTTTTGGGTTTCTCCTTTCCCAGCGTGTTAGGCAGATCTCTTCCTCTTAATGTTTGAATGAGATAAAATACAGGTTCGATTTTGTACAAGTGTGTCAATTCCCAGCCCCGACACCCACGCTGACTGGAAAATTAAAATAAAAACAACCAACCACCCAACAAAAACTATGGATTGACAGTCCTTTTCCTGCTGTCAAAGGTCAGACCTTCCCACAACTCTGTGCATACATTGCAGATTTGGCATCTGGTATATGTCATTTAACTAGACAAGGCAGTAGGTAGGTGACAGAGAGAGAGAGAGAGAAAGCACTCCCTCCACAATAACGATCTTCAATTATTTATTTATTTTGTCTAGTGCAAAAGGGGGAAAAAAAAGAAAGAAAAGACAGAGGCTGAACGAGTGTCTCAGATGGGGTCAGGTTTGGAGCAGTTCTCGCCAGCGGCTGTTTCTTTCCTCCACCCGTGACTCTGGTCACCGTGTGTGTCTGAGCACACAGCCACCCAGATGATAAAACTCATCGATTCCAGACGTGTACGCCGGCGAGGGCTTTGCCTTTATGCTAGCACCAGTCATCCTCATCGGCTTCATGGTAATAGCTACGTGCTCGGGGGCACGTCCCAGGGCCCGTGCTCAGACCCAACGTGTAGTGGTAGCCGTTGGGAACCCTGCGGATTTGGTGAGACTGGGAAGTCAAGGACGAGACGTAAGAAGTCCTCGAGGACCTTCCTGAATTGGTGGCGACGGCCTCCTCAAAGGTGAGAGTGTCCTCAGGCACAACCCGGTATGGGCTGTCACTGTCGTCGCGGTGTCCAAGGTAGGGGTCGGAACCAATGCGGGCCACCGGGGAGCGCAAGTGGCTCTGGGAGTCCCCATGGAGTAACGCATTATGCTCAGACAAACCGCGGCTCAGGCGTCCCGGGGAGAAAGTGGGCAGGCCGGTTTGGAAACTGGTGAAGTGCACAGGTGAGGAGTTGGCGGTCTTGTAAGTGATGCTGGGGCGGGGGGTCAGCGGAGTCTGCGGGAGCTGCCTCCGCCCGCGGCACGGGGTGCTAGCACCAGATGTCGACAGCAAGGGGCTCCCATTAACTGAACCACTACCCTACATGAAAATTGGAACACAGCAAATCAAAAATAAAAAAGGGACCACCAGACGGACACAAAGGCACGCGGGTAAAAAACAGAAGGACAAGCCACAGGAGGGAGAGACAAGTCACAAGAGGAGAGAAAAAACGAAAAAGAGAGAGTTTAGACAAGCACAGTCAGGGGAAGGAGGTTATAGAGAAGCAATTAAAACGGAGATGTAAAAAGCTGGAGAAGTGCCTTGAGCGATAAATCAGAACAGAAACAATCAGAGCGTTAGTAGGACGCAAACCAGCAGACAGCTTCAACAGAAAGGGACATTGTCCAGAGAAAAGGCATACACCCCATACATAGTCTTCCCAAGCTCCTTACCTGAGCTATTCAATGGAGCCAGCAGGAAAATGTTTATTATTTTCCGCAAAACAAATTGAAAAAAAAATCCCTAAAATCTTTCATTTTTTTTTAACATTCTGCAGTCTTTTTCAGGTTTTTGTCAACAGAACGTTGTCATTTTTTGATTTTCTGTTGAAAACTGAAAATATTTTGGATTTTTTAATAGTGTGATGAAAAAATCTGTTGAATTAAAAAAGCCGTTTTTCATTACAAAAAAAAAAGATGAAAATGTTTTGACCAGCTTGACTCTAAAATACCTGGGATCATTAAAGAGAACACTTTAAAATCTAGTTACTTTTCACCATTTATGCGGTGTGTTTACTTTTTGGGTCTCAAGTTGGATGGCAGAGAAGACAGGTCAGTTTCACATTGTTGGTGAAATTATGCTCTGATAGACCATGAGTCACTTTGTAGAAATCAACAGAGTTATGCTGCATTAAAATTGGTGGAAGCAAGAGGAAGAGTCAGGCCCTTGCGCTGGGTGTTTATTTGCAGTGTCACATGGAAGAATATGAATTTTCTGAAGTCTTTTTACAAACATTTATTTCCCGTTTGGTTGAAATGACCTGACAGCGTCCTTTAACTTTGGAAGTGAAGCTCTTCTATATTATATAAACTATCACGTCATTCCAGTTCTTATTCTGCCATATACATTTTTCCATTACATTTTTGTAGGTGAATTGAGTGGTAGTAGCTAAGTTACCACAGACAATAAAGGAGAAGGGATGCGGATCAGGATAAGTAAAGAGCACATCAGAGATCTTCTGACCAATTTGAATGAATTAAAATCAGCAGAGCCTGATACTATTCACCCCAGGGTGCTGACAGAATTAGCTGAAGAAATTTCAGAGCCACCCACTGGCAATAATATTTATAAACTCTTGGATGAGAGGAGAGGTCCTGGAAGACTGGAGAAGGGCTAACCCAGAGCCCCTCTTTAAAAAGCGGGGAAAGGAGGAGCAGGGGGATTATAGACCGGTCAGCCTAACTTTGATACCTGAAAAGCACTAACTAAAGCAATGTATAAAACCTCCAATTTTCAAATACCAGGAGGATGAAGGGCTGATCACTAGCAGCCAGCATGGATTTACTAAGAACAAATCATGCCAAACCAGCTTGATTTCCTTCTTTGACAGGGTAACTGGTTTGGTGGATGGGGGAATGCAGTGGACATCAAATACCTGGACTTCAGCAGGGATTTTGACACAGCCCCACCTGACATTCTCATAAATAAGTTGGAAAAATGCAGGCTTGGTGAAACTAAACTACCATTGAGTGGATACATCATTGGTTAAACAACCACAACCAAAAAATAACTATTAATGGAATGATGTCAGATTGGAGGGAGGTCTCAAGTGGGGTTCCATGGGGATCTCTTCTGGGCTGGGTGTTGTTTAACATCTTTGTTAATTGCCTGGATGTAGCAATGGGGAGTGTAGTGATTAATGTGCAGATGACACAAAGCTAGGGAGGGTTGCCAACACTTTGGAGATAAGAGCTAAAATTCAGAGGGATCTTGGTAAATTGGAGATCTGGGCTAAAGACAACAAAATTCAACAAAGACAAATGTAAGGTGCTACTCTTAGGGAAGAAATAACAAATGCACAAATACAGAATGGGGGATAGCTGACTTGGTGACAGCACGGCTAAGAAGAATCTGGGAGCTGTGGTGGATCACAACCTCAGCAGGAATCAACAATGCAATGCTATTGCAAAAAAAAGCAACTGCAATTTTAGGTTGCATTAACAGAGGCATAGCATGCAAGTCACAGGAGGGGATCGTATTGCTCTAATTGGCACTGGTTAGGCCTCAGCTGGAGTATTGTTTCTAGTTTTGGTCACTAATGTATAGAAAGGATGTGGAGAAACTGGAAATGATTCAGAGGCGAGCGACAAAGATGATCAGAGGGATGGAATGCAAGTCATATTAAGCAAAGGCTAAAGGAACTGGGTCTGTTTACTTTGGAAAAGAGGAGATTAAGGGAGGACATGATCGCAGTCTTCAAATACTTGAAAGGCTGCCATAAAAAATATGGAGAAAAGATGTTCTCTCTTACCACAGAGGCGGGGGAGGCGGAATGATTCCTGAGATGCCAAATTACAGTCAACATCACCACCTCCACCAAGCAGTGGTGACTTCTGGGACCCAGTCTGCTGGAGGTGGCGAACATCAGGGTGAGCGAACACAAGAGCAAACGCTTGTGTGCCAATCAAGTGACACAAACACAGTCCCTTCAAACTAGAAGACGTAGGCAAACAGATTGGGTTTTTATTCCATTAATGCTGAGTGGGAGGAGCGTGGGGGGGATTGGAGTCAGTTCATTATTTTTATTTATTATTTTTTGAAGCGGGGAGGGCCAGAAATCAGATACTTTCTGAGATGTAAAGGCAAAGTGCTTCTCAGGCCTGGCAAAGTCTGCTAAGCCAGGCATGGCTCCTGGTTAAAGATGGTGTCCCCAAGAGAAGGGAAGAGCTAACACATAGAAGAAGAAGATGATGACGACCATGCTTGAGCGTTAACAGTCAGGTTACAACAATGCAGGAACCAGCCCAACCGAGCTTCTCCCAGGCCCTTCATCAGGGCAAACACCCTCAGCTCATTAGGGTGAAAACTCTACACTGACCACACTGTTTATGGGAAAAAACCCCACATGTTCCAGCATGATCAAAGGGACATATCAACAGGTCCTGTGTGAGCCAATTGACATGCATTGCTTGGGAGGGCCCCTTTTAATGCTATCCTCTACAGAGAACATACATGGACGAATTGAACGACCTGTTACTTGTGGGGAAGAGGGAGATTACTGTCACTTGGTGGCAATTGCTGAGCGAATAAGATAATTGGCTGAGCTAAGGGGAGGATACATATTTGGGAGGAACAGGATGTAAAGGAGGAGGAGATCAGAGGGTGAATGGTGTGAAAGGCTCCTCCTGCTGTTACCTCTGCTACATCCTGCTGCATTGGGAAACTGAGGATTAAAGGAACATAGGTAAAAAAAGAAACAGACCGTGGGCAGTGGTGACTCGGAGACCACGAAGAAAGGCTGGGTAGCACCGCTCACAGGGGAACCTGAGACGCACCCGATGACACTTGGTCTTAGCCAACAGACCAAGAAGTTACTGATTTTACAGAGTATATTCTATACCTTAAGAATCAGAGAGGTGGCCGTGTTAGCCTGGATTTGCAGAAGCAACAAAGGGTCCTGTAGCTCCTTAATGCATGCGACCAAGTGGGTACTTAGCTCACGAAAGCTTATGCTTCAATATTTTTGTTAGTCTTTAAGGTGCCATAGGCTCCTTTGTCGCTTCTATACCTCAAGTACGCCAGTGGGGACTAATGCAGCATTAAGCGTTCAGTTACCGTCCACACCCAGACGCTGAGATTACAACCTGTTTTACTGCTAGGAATTATGAAAGTACAATGCACCAGAAGAGAGGAATGCACAAAACAAGGCGAAGAGGTGGAAAGATCTGGTATCCGGGCGGGGGAGGGGGGAGGCACTAGTTATTATAGAGACTCTGCTTCTTTTTCAACCTTCCTTCCTTTTATCCCATGGGCTCTCACCCACACAGCTAATGCAGCCAGCTTTCCTTCCTCCTGAGCTATCCATTTACCAAGTGACTCTGCTGCGGGGGATGTGTCTGTTCAGATGACAGTACCAGTCAGCCCTCCTGAGACGGCCTGTCAGTCACACTCAGACTGCAACTCTAGGCAGATGTGTAAGGGTAGCCACAAATTTCTCCTCCCTGGAACTAGAGCTAGACAGAGTTTTGAGACCCACTTAGGGCTCACTCTGGCAACGTGCTCAACTTCCTCAACTTCCATCCAAGTTCTGCTTTTCCCCTACGTTATGTTAGCTGGTTCCCTGCTCCTGTAGAGTGGATGTATCTGTGGGTGGATTTAGCACTGAGGTGAGCACCCTCAACTTCCATCCAAGTTCTGCTTTTTCCCTACGTTATGTTAGCTGGTTCCCCGCTCCTGTAGAGTGGATGTGTCTGTGGGTGGATTTAGCACTGGGGTGAGGTGCTCGTCCTAGCTCCGGTTTCAGAAGGCTGCTGAAAATGCCCCTTATTCTGTGAAGTTTGCCAGCTGCAAAGATGGGACCATGCTGGAGGCCATCTTCTGCCCTCAGTCACCCCTGCTGAAGTCAGTGGTTAAACGGGTGTAACAGAGCAGGTTTTAGTTCTCTGGGTTCCCTCACTCTGCACTGTACTGGACTCGCTTGTATTCTGATGGTCTCGATTTATGTGGTTAGTACAACTCTATTTCTGTATAACGCCCATGAGTGGCTCCTGGCTCTATGCAAAGTGTGGGAACAGGTGCTGCGTTAATCTTCTGGAGAGAGAGACAGTGCAAAAATCAGCAGTGTAACCTTCCCACTCTGCCCTGCCAGCCGGCCTGAGATTACACCTGCTGGGACAATTTCCCCAGGAGAAGTGAGAAGGTAGTTCAGTCTGCAGGCCCTACTTAGTTCTTGTCCTTGACACTGACAACAAGGGTACCAACCGGGAGGCTGGAGTCTGAGGTATGGGCCCCTATTCTGTATGAACTGGGCTGAGACCCTTAATTCATTTTGTAGAAGGCCTCCGAAGAGACATGAGATGGCAACAACCCTCACTCACCGGCCTGGATCAGAACCAGGTTCCGTCTCCTATTGCCCAGCCAGTCCCCAAACCTGTTTTTTTTTTAATCTGAGTGCACCCATTGAAGATTTCAGGCCTCCTCCCACCTTGAATCTCCTCACCTGTCTGTGGGGGCCTGGCTCCAGGCCCCCATTGGGAGAGGTGGGCCTGCTGTGATCAGCTGATTTGGGCTGAGAACGGTCCCGGCTCCCGTAGCGGTCGCAGGAGTAGAAGCGCTGTTTTTCGGAGGAAGAGGAGGAGTGCAGCTTTCTCTCTTGGGACCTGCCTCGTTCTTGCTTCTTATCCTTGGAAGACGCCTCACCTGAACGTGCCGCCAAAATAAAGTAATGGGTTGGGGGCTGCAATAATTGTAAAACATTCAACTTGGGGCCAAGCAAGTTCAAGAACACTGGGGTTCCCATGTGGATCTTCTCAAATGGGACTCCTCCTCAACACGTGGTGTAAGCCTCCCTGCTGGGCACCATTACTCATAGTGGGGGGAAACTGCCGTTAAGGTCCCCGCCCTTGGGAGTACAGTCATCCATGGGGAAAGGCTTCAAGGAGCTAACGGAGCTGGGGCATCATAGAATACCAGGGTTGGAAGGGACCTCAGGAGATCATCTAGCCCAACCTCTTGCTCAAAGCAGGACCAATCCCCAATTAAATCATCCAACAGATTTTTGCCCCATATCCCTAAATAGCCCCCTCAAGTATTGAGCTCACAGCCCTGGGTTTAACAAGCCAACGCTCAAACCACTGAGCTATCCCTTTCCTATTCTCCCTCCTAAGTCCCCATCCCGATGCATGAAGAACAGCGGTTGGGGAGGAACAATTCTCAGGGGTGTGTGGTGTGAACCAGAGACGTTAATGTGGAAAAGCCTTTACCGGCATCCCCGTCGGCCAGCTGGTTGGGCGACCTGTCCAACGACTTCTGCTTCTTGTCTCTCCGGCGATGGCAGCGATGGTGGTGGTGGTGATGAGTCTGGTCTGGGGGCATGCGCTCCAGGGAATACTCGTACAGGTGCATGGCGTGCGGGCGTTGCGGCGTCAGGGTGGAGATGGAGCGCTTCATGGGGCTGGTGTCTGGGATGGGCTGCAAAGCACAGGGAGGGAACGGGGAGCGGGCGGGAGAGGGCAGAGATCACACTGCAGTTAATTGGGTGTCTTCCAGAATGGGAGAGTTTTGCAGGGAGTGGGGGCCGGGGGGATGGAAAAGGTTGGTCAAACAGAACAGGAAAGGACAGAAGCGGTTGCACAACGAAACATTTAGTGCTAAATGTGTGGAACGAATGTAGTCGGTGATACCTGAGTTGGGCTTTATTGTGAATTTTGTGACAACACAATTACTGCATCCACAGAGGAATGTGCATCATTTAACATCTGTCGCAATACATAGTGTTCACGTGCATCGTCAAGAAGGATTAAGTAGGGTCGCAGGGCAGGCACGACATCTAAATGTTTTGCACAGATACTATGTCAACGTTTGTTTCACCCCATGCCATTCCAGGAACTGCAACTTTCCCAGTGCAACAGCAAAGAAATAAGCAGGCGCACACTACTGTACATCAGGCAAGAAGCAAGAAAATCAGTGATACTGATGTGTAAGTGGGGCAGAAAGACAGGCCATGCTGTCCAGCAGCTGTAGCAAGGGACTGGGACTAAAAGAAGGTGCAACTTCAGGCCTGGGCTAAGCCGTTTGCTCTGTATCAGTTCAAATATGTGAGCTGGCCTCCTTAAGAACATAAGAACGGCTCTTATGGGTAGACTGCTGGTCCATCTAGCTCAGTATCCTGTTTTCCGACAGTGGCCAGTGACAGACTCTTCAGAGGGACTGAACACAACAGCACACCGTCCCGGCTGCAGTCCTACCAAGCCCAGGATGGGGCAGGGCTGTGGCGCACCATCCCGGCTGCAGCCCTCTGGAGGAAGCGGCAGGGCTGGAGCTGCAGGGTCCTGGTTCCAGCCCCGGTTGCAGGACAGGAGTGCACAGTCCCACCTCCTCCTCCCGAAGCCCTAGAAGTCACGGAGGGCCGGTAAAGTCACGGAATCCGTGACTGCCGTGACCTCCGTGACTAAATCATAGCCTCAGCTATGGATCATATTGGTGCTGTTGGAACAGGAACCTCTCTCCACACACCTGGTGGGGGTCCTTGTAAATCCATCGGGGCTCCCCCAGCCACACTTCAAGATCTTGCAACCACCTCCCGTTCTGGCTGGTGAAGGCTGGACGGGGATTCCCTGCAGACATCACCAGTGCGGATCCTGAACAGGCTACAAGGCTTCCAGTTCCTCTCTTTACAACATTCCCAGCTTAGGAACAAATGACAGGAGCTTTGCATGAAATCCAGGTTTCCTGAAGGCAATGTTGAGACTTGTCCCTAGGCCAGTGCCAGACCTGGTCTCTGTGACCTCCGCCTTTACAATCCAAGGATTAAGAATATTCTTTCCAAATGTCTCATCACTGCAACACAGGGTTGCCAATAGACAAGGGAGACTTCGTTACACCCTCCCTCCTGCCCCCACTGCCACAATATCCCCAGCCCTGCTTCTCTAAGAACAGCAGCTCCTCGCTCCAGAACATTTCACCTGTGGCCAAGGTGCTGCAGGAGAAAAGGCAGATCCATTGTGATGCAGGTTTTAAAGCCACAATGTGGTTGGATGATTTCAGAGGGTAGCCGTGTTAGTCTGTATCAGCAGAAACAATGAGGAGTGCTTGGGGCATCTTGTGGCTGAAGGGGAGACCGGTGAGAAGAGGATGGAGCTGTATGCTTAGATGGCCTCACGAGACAGACTTCTTGGTTTCATAAAGAATCAAAGTGGAAGTCCTGTAGAAACTCTACTGGAACTTGAGCCCTTAGCACGGTGGTAAGACATGGTCTGAGCAGTGCTGGGGTCACAGAGATAGGTAGCAGTGTGCTTTGAGTTTTGGTCTCTCTCTACATTGCCATGGTCTTTGCTTGTGTTATCCTGACTGCTGCTAGCTCAGTTCAAGATCTGTCTCCTGGCCAGCGACCACTGACAACGCTCCATAAATGACAAGAATCTGGTTTTCTTTTCTTTCACTTTGCTTGTCTCCAGCTGTTCTGTGGCCCTGTTTTATGGACGTGCCGGCATGCCAGCCACCCTCTAGAGGCTCTGCTGTGTCTATTGATTACACAAAAGGAACTTGGTAGAGAAGAGACTTCTACCCACAGCAGTCTCAAGTCTTATGGATGTGGACTCAGGATTTCTCTCTGTCCCTTTGGCCATGACAGAGTGCTCCCTCCTCCTACATGTGCCTAAAATGACAGGTCTAGCAAAGCATTAACTTTGTTCTTTTTAACCTTTCTTTCACTCTGTTGTGGGGTTGTTCGGGTTGGTTTTTTTTAAGTGGTGGTGCCACGTGGTTAGCTTACCCCGGAGTTTGGATATCTGCTGCTCCCTGATATTTGCACATTATTAGGCTGGCTGGGAGCAATCTGAGCAGAATGTTTAACCCTTGCATTTTCTTCCCAGCAACTCAGCCAAACCTCGATCCTTCTCATCAGCCTCCCAGGTAGAATGTTGTGCTGCGAGCAGGGCTCTCACAGACACACTAGCCCTTGGAAGGCACAGACTGGGCACCGGGGATTACGATATGCCCAAGAGGACTCTCTCCAGGGTGCTGTGATGCGGCAGCCTATTGGAGGAGCAGGGAGTTTTGGCTGCAACCTTTGAGTATTCGGAGTCACTGTGAAGGGACAGGAATTGGTTGGAAGGCTAACACTCTCGCTGCCCAGTTCAGAAGATGGCTCTGGTGAGGGGTCTAGGTTTGTAATGGTGAGCAGTAGATGAGACGCGCAGTGGGGAAAGTAACTGAAATACTTTCCTGGTGGATTGTATTTTCTAAATAGAATCTAAACCTATCCTAAATTCTCAATGACGGAGGGACAATCTTCACTCATGGCTGCATTTGCTTTCCACAATCAACTCTCTGTATAACTTTTCATGAGTGATGGACCCGAATACGTAGATGTAGTCTTAAATTTGTTCACCTACATTTGGGTTATTGCTCATTATGCATTATATGTATCTTCTGACTTTAAAAACAAACTTTGTATTTGTGGATTATCAAAGCTCTATATCCAGATGTACAGACACTCTTTTCTTAATCTGCGTTCTATGTCCTTTTTTAACATTAGCGTTTATAAAAATTTTAAATAAGGGGGGAAGAGAAAGGAGGCAAAGAGGATCTCCGAACAGGGGACTGTAGGTTATGCAGCCCATATAGATGAAGTGCTGGATAAAGGACAGAATCACTCTAGTGCCCTCTCCTGGAACTCGGAAGTAGGCTTTCCCCACTCTGGCGCTGTCCATTGGCTTGGGCCTCCAGCAGATGGACCCGTCTTAAGCAGACACCGCTCTGTATTTACGTCACCAACAGAGCGAAGAACTGGCCATGGTATAATCCATGCCTTATTGGTTTTCTTTTCCACTGCCTGCTTTGTACCTTCTTCCTCGCTGCTCTCTGTGCGTGGAATGATCTCCCAATGCCAGGTCTCCACACCTATTATTCAGAGCCAGGAGATTTCTTTTTTGAGGGGCTGGGGGTAAGGCAACAACACTGCAGATTTGAGATACGGGAAATGCTGCAGATGCTGAGATATGGGAAATGACAGAGCGTGGCCAGGAAGGAAATCCCTCCATCTCAATATGCAGCTCAAGACCTTAGATTAAGTCACCTGATAACCTCCCTCTGCCCAAAGGAACCGTGGCAAAGGGAACAACAGGGAGGGGCAGAGACTTTCAAAAAAAAGAAGCCAAGTACATAGGAAACAAACCTTTCTAGGGCCTGATTCTTCAGTTGTTCCAGGTACATCCCACCCCACAATTAACGGGGGATCGATTAAAACAGTCTCTCTTCCTATACCACATCGACAGGTATATTCCCTCCCGGAGGCTTTCGTTACCATTGATTGGACTTACACAACCACACCCAAGGTACATCTATACTGGAGCTTGAGGTGTAATTTCCAGCACAGCTGCTAGGGTTCATTGAGTGCAGTGTAGACGTAGCAGCATGAGTGGCAGGAGAGTAGCTGCTGGAGCACAATCGCACCCGGGATCCTGGTACATACTCAGGTGGCCAACCCGTTTCTACTGTTAGTGTGCTAGTGCAATCGAACCTAGTATCATTATGCCTACACAAGCAGGAAATGACCCCTCCAGCTCGAGCGGAGATGCAGGGGAGGAGAATATACCACTGCCTTTGAGAGGTTCGTTCGTTTCTCATTCATTAGCAACTCTTACTGACATTTTTAGCCAACAAGGCACACGAACAAATACAAGGCATCACAATGTGCATCATGCAACTATGGATCAAAGGGACTGCGATGAGCTGAAGTAGAGAGAGACTACAGCTGCATCTTTACAGCACCAGAAAGTAATCCAAACAAGGGGGGGCAAAGGGGTTAGTGAAGGTTAATCATTGCTTAATAACAATTTAACAGGATACAACTTAGTGCAAACTACATACTGCTAGGTAACTCCCCGGTGACTGTGTTTTGCTCCTCTGCAAACAATTCGGACAAGATGAGAGGGAATATTTGAAGCAGCCATGGTCAGACATCGCGGCAGATGTGCAGCAGACGAGATGATGAGACGGGAGAGAACGTGACCGGAGGAAAGGAAGAAAGCAAACGGGGAGGAAGGAAGCGAGATTGGTAGCGTGAAACGATAAAGGACGTGAAACGCAAAAGGACAGAGACGTGACAGGCAAACGGAAAAGGGGATGAATGAAAAAAAAGAAAAAAATTGTTAATAGAAGTTAGAAAGAAATTAAAGTTTGGGGAGGAAACAGAAGTAGCACATAAAGGGTAGGGTGGAGGGCACAGAAAGGGAAACACACACAGAAAGTACATCAGTTATTCTGCTGAAGCTACAAGCACTAAAACATTATATCATTAAATGGGATTAGCTCTGTGCAGATGCCATAGGACTGATTCATAAGTAAGTGACACAGCATTAATGCAGGGTGGGTGTCCACTTTGCTCTGGGCAACATGCTTCTCCCAAGCAAGAAATTCACTCCTTGGCTTCATTAATGGCCTTCCTTCCATGCCCCTGTTGCAGGCCTGCACAACTCAGAAAGCAGTGAGGGCCATATTACTGCAAAAAAACCCAATTGCGGGCCAAAAAGCCCCGCCCCCATCCGCTTCCCCCCACCCCACCACTTGGCTTGCCCCACCCCTACTCACCTGTCGCAGGCTGCACAGTGAGCCTGTGCGGGCCGCATGTGGTGCCCGGGCCGCGTGTTGTGCAGGCCTGCCCTATTGGCTCACAGGCTTCACCTGTAACTCTTTGATGGGCAAATGGGGGCATCGCCTAGGAGCAGTCTGGCAGATTTCATCCGTTCTGCTAGAAGGTTGTCTGTGGGCCATGGGGCTTTTTAACCTGGGACAGTGATTCTGTCAGTTCTCGTCAGTTAAGCAAGGTTGGGATTGGT
This sequence comes from Dermatemys mawii, assembly GCA_007922305.1. NCBI lineage: Eukaryota > Metazoa > Chordata > Testudines > Dermatemydidae > Dermatemys > Dermatemys mawii. The sequence goes on along the minus strand of ML677396.1, from coordinate 5,780,096 downwards.
CAGTACTGGGTATGCAGTTTCCCAAGTGCAACAGGTGACTCCTGTCCCTGTGAATCGGTGTCTTCATCTGGAGCAGTGTAGGGCTGGGAACGCAGTGATGCTGGAGGGGCTATCCTTTATTTTAGTGTCCTGGGGTTATCAACAAATTCACGATATTTCTGTGTTCACCCTGACATTTGCCAGGAAGAGATACTGATGTGAAATGACTTCTAAGACACAGCTGCTTTTCAGCGGTGGGTGAGGGATTCCTATGCACGTGCAGTGGTCCCCATTAGAATCCATAGTTTTGCCTTTGCAAGCGTCAGCAAAGATTTTATTGGCAACCACTGTTTACATGCACAGTCCTGAATGTGCTTCGGGATTCTACAGGCTGAAAAGAGCAATGCATATATAAAGTGAGTGTTAATACTGCACTGAAGAAAAGGATCAATGCCCAACACTAATGCCCAAGGAAGGGTTGTTTTTAGGGTTTGTATGCTGACATTGTTCCCATTAGGAATGGCTTTAGGTTTGGCAGAACCTGACACAAGTCTATCCCATCTGGATAGCTCAGCTTTCGGGGCATGAGAGTAGGAGGGGGTTGGTTTTAAGAACACAAAGAATTCTGGGAGATGGAGTCTAAGCCAAGGATTTCCTCCAGTTCTTGGGAAAGGTGTTCCTTTCTTAAGGTAGCACAGAGATCCAGACAGCTGAGCTGGGTGCAATTTATGTCCTGATCCAAGCTGGGTGGCATACAGACAGTCCGGAAGGAAGGACATATCTATTGGATGGGCTGCTGTATACATGAGAGCCCTTCAGGTCTAGGATTCAGCAGGCCTCCCGCATTCTGTCTCACTTGTGCAACAGCACAATCACACGTGACTCACTCATCGTTATATGAATCAGGCAATTTGAGCTAAAGAGACACAACTAGGCATGGCAAGATGGAGATGTTCTAACACAGAACAGGCAGCATGGTGATCAGAGAGCGTCCGGAGGCCACGTTAGCAATGCACGTGTGAAATGCCCAGGAGTGATTTGAGAAAACCGTGCTGTCATGTGCCCCATGAAGTGCACCGGGGTCGTCCCAAAGTTGCTCTGAAGACCACCTCTCATGACAAGGCTTCCTGGCAAGGCGCCATCAGAGAAGCAAAGGAAGTAAAGTCTTAAGCCTCATATTACCAATCCACCATACGGTGCACTGCATGCTAAACCTAGCTGGAGGGTGGAGCAGGAGAGAGGCAGAGGAAGTGCTTCGTGTTTAAATGCAGCCCTCTGGTGAGGGAGAGCCTACAGCACACTTCATATATAAACAGGCTCATCAAAAAGAAACATGCATCTTAGTTTATTCCCAGGACTATGGACATACCCCATCATGAACTCAGGGCAGGGATAGATGCATGTTACATGCAAGGTTATGGAATACACCTCTGCAAACCATAGAGTGGCTCCCTGTTCATCGGAACATATGTTTCCAGCTAGAGAGACACCAGATTAATTGAGGTGCTTTGCCCAGAGAGCAGGATTTACTTTTTGCTGCCTGTATATGGGGATGGGGACAGCTGGGGAACAGCACTGTGTACACAGCATCCCAACAATCAAAAGCACAAAAGCTGCTCAAATTTCTGAGCCCCCAGCTTCATTAGTGTCTCTTAAAGAAACAAACCACCCACCAGTCGCTTTAACAAACAACAGGACACGGACAAGAAGAGAGAACGTGTTGAATGCTTGACTTACTGTAAGTTTTCCATTGCCAGTAAAGCCTCCCTCCCTCACCTGAGTTTCGGCGGCCAGACGCGGCATGGAAGCCGCCCGCCCCTGGCTCTCCAGGCCAAGCTGGTGTTCTCCGTTGGCCAGGGTAGGGCTGATTTCTCTCATTTCTACAACCTGATTGGATCGAGAAATATTTTCAGATGCAGGAACATAAATGTCCGTTTAAAGCAATCGCTCTGCTAGGCTTGTTCCAGGACTAAGCCGGACTGCAGGGTTTCTATTTCATCTGTGAGGATTTACTGTTAGTCAAAGATACCAGCCTGACAGCCCTGGTGCCCGAAGGTCGCTATTTATCTACAGGCCTGGGGAGAGCTGGTCTATATTTCTCTACGCTATCCTGCCAGCATGCCTCAACTTGGACCCCTTCTCAGCGTAGATCAGTCTCCATGCCACATTCAATCAATAAGGGAGCCAATTAGTGCCAAACATGGTGGTGCTTTTTAGAATATGGCCCATCAATATGCTAGGAACGGCACTAAAGACCCCAAACCTCATTCAGATAGGTCACTGAAGAGCCATCCCATGGTAAACACTCGCAATAGCTATTGACCTGGGCTAGATCTGAATAGGTGGCCTACAATTAAAAGACTCCGTAAGACCATCGCACTAGTCCCTTGATCCTCCTTTATGTGTTTGGGGTCTGATTTCCTCCTCTTGGCTAATTTCCCTTGCTCTAGTTTCTCCAGTTCTGAAAAGTTTTGCTGTGAAAATGACACTCACTAGAAGGAACAACCACAGCCCATCCCTTGTCCCCCTCCACCCTGCCACACTTAACACCCACTGTCCAGCCGGGTCCACCTCTGATCATGTATCAAACTAATCCCAAATTCACCTTTTTTCCCCTGCCTGTCACCTGAGCACCAATCCCAAGCAGCTCCAACAGCCAATGAGATCCAGATTTGGAAATTTTCTATAGATTTGTTGTCAGCTGAAGCCCCAGAGGGGACTCAGATGGGCAGCATTGGAAATGGAAGGCCCATGAAGCAAGATATAGGATTGGATACACTAGGCCAAAGCTACCACAGCCAATCACAACATTGTCTCTGCAAGAGACACGAACGGGAAGGCCTTCTTCAGCCATGTTTCCTGTTGTCCAGTAACACTGATCTGTCTAGGGACTCGCACAGCTAGTACCTGCGTGCTTCCCCATCACCAATGGATTTTAGCCTCACACATCTGTATGGCAAGGTACAGCTGGAGAAGCTAGGCCCAGTGACTTGCTCAAGGTCACACAGCAAAGCTTGTGACTGAGCTGGGAATTGGGCCTAAGTCTCCTATCTCCCAATCCAGCTCCCTAGCCATGAGACCGTTCTTCCTCCCCTAGGCTCCCATTTGGAACAAGCCTGAATCCGCCACACCCCCAAGAGGGGCATCTGCCAAAGAAATGTTACAAAGACATTAATGGGTCAGATTCAGTTCTCAGTTACATTCAAGCAAGTCTTTGGCAACTAACAGAGCAATATTTGGCCCAGAACATGAATGGGGAGCTCTTAGGCAGTCAAAAGGGATTACTTGCTTGACACCTATGGAGACCGATTACATTCCACTCTATCTTCACCTGTTTGCTTGTCCGCTCAATGGGGATTTCTTCCGAGTGCCCTCGTTCAAAAGCTGGTGTCCTGGTTTCATAAAACACATCCTGAGTGCGCTGAGTCCCCCACGAAACAGACTCTTTGATCCCACTCTCTGGGGCTGGCCTGGTGCAAGGTGAAGAGAAAAGGTGAACTGCTGTGTTAAGGCGATGCAGTTGGATTTATTTAAAGCGCTCTGGAGCAGTCTGGGGGAGCTACTTCTCAAGTTGTGTGGGGAAAAAAAATGCTGGATGGGGGGAGCGTCTTGTGAAGCTAGTAAACTGCAGGGCTTTTGAGCTTTGACTGACAGATAATTTCCTCAGTCACCCTGAGGATCTCAGGAAGAACATGGAAACAAAATCAACCTACTTAAAAGGGAAAACAGCAACCTGTTTTCAGTGCCTTAGGAAATTAATTCTGGGACTGACACAGAAGACCAAACTTTTCTTGGAGATCACATGTGGCTAAACAAGGGGTATTTTCCACAAAAGAATGAATGAATGCTAGACTGCCATTAGCAAACCCACCCAAAAATATTCAGCAAATACACATACTTATATAAAACATGGAGAAGTTACATTAACAAGGCCCACTGGGCTAAGTATCTTAAATGTTACTGGACAAATTCCTCTATGATATAATGCAAATGAAATCAGCAATGTTGTAGCAGGGATAAATTTACTCCTAGATTTTTATAGTTATAGGTTTATTATGAACATATTTTCCCCCACTGGTTATTAGTGTATTTATATCTCAGATGTCTATCATCGAATGTCAGTGGCATAGGTGATCAGACAAATCTAACACACAAGGAGAGCAGGAACTAGGGAGGGCGCTGGGGGACAATTGGCATGCATCTTGTTCAGAGATTGTATTGTCTGGCTGCAGGAAACGAGGGCCAGATTCTGCCCTTCTCAGTACCATGCATGGAAACTCCCACTGACATGAAGTCCTGTCATATCTGGGGGGCATTCTTTGACTCCAAGACTCTTCAGAGTCAGTGAACATTCAATGGGCAATTTTTGCAATAGTCCAAGCTCTTGAAACCCAAAACCACAAACTTGCAAGGATGGGAAGTTACGAAATGCAGACTGAATAAGGGGGCTGGCTCAAATACTGAGAAATACAAGAACGGTGGAGAAATCACCATGAGGCCAGCACAGCTGAAGGTAATGGTGGGAAGCCAAGGAAATACTCACAAGGTGCCCCCATTGTTGAGCGATGTGCAGCTTTTCTGGCGGAGGAATGCTTTAGCGTGGTTGAACACCAGAGGCTGGGTTTGCTCGAGGGTTGCTTTCAAGGGGTGGAACAATGACACTGGTCCAGTCTGCAGTGTATAAAGAGAGGGCATCAATGAGAAAGGGACAGCTGCTTGGAGAACATGGGCTGTGTTTTTTCCTAGTCGCATTCTTAATGGTATCCACACTATCAAAGCCCTCTTCCAAGATTGCAACCAGCACTAATTGCCCCCTTCACTGGCATTCTCTGTGTATAGGCCACATACTGAGAGGGCCACGTGAACCTTAAAAGTGGTCTCTATATATCAGGGATGAGGCACGTTGCAGGGAAAGTATAAAGGAATATGCATTGCCACTGTCCTTGCTGTACATATTCTGTGGGTAAACAGAAGAATATCAGCCTCCAGGGAGGTCAATCTGGCACCTTGTTCCAGCACTAAATTCACCTTTTAAAAATGGTTTATTTCGCTCTTTCCAGTTCATTTCCTTAGCACAGCAGCTGAGCCTTTTATAGCTCCTAAGACAGGCTGTTTGGGAGGAATGGTTTTAGCCACATATCAATTTTCAGCTCAAAGAAAATAAAATGACACTGTCTTGAGTCAACCTCAAAAGATCCCACAGCTTAAAGAGACAGATACTAACTCAGATCTCAGTCTGTGATACCGAGGCTCGTATTGAAATACCCTTGTGCTGCCTTCAATAAGAGATGTCTCTCTATTGACAGATGCGTGCTGTGAATTGCATGAGTGCCCAAAAACTACATCACCCTGAAGTCTACTAGATGCTTGTTATTTCAGGAATTCCCAAGGTTTCAATCCCAAGGCCATGTTTCTGATTTAGAGCGTCGTGATACCAATGAAATTTACTCATCATCCTGGCTTGGCGTTAACTGAGTGACCCTATGACCAAATTATACATTTTATAGGTAAAAACCTGGCCCAGTTAAAGTCAGTGGGAGTTTTGCACTGATTTCAGTAGGCCACGATTTTGTCCTATCACCTTAAGATATGAACATGGACACAGCATGGGGATCATTCCTACAGTTCCTTTTCAGTAACAAGGGCTTTTGAAGTCAATGGGAGCTAGGTTTAAATTCTGAGAAAGAACCTCAGGATCTAGCCCAATAACAACATCCTGTGCTTGTGAGCTGTGGAACGATTACTGCAGCAAAGAAGGCTCATGGTAGTGCTAAACAGGGCCCCAAACTCAAGCCAAATCTTTCTCACTCATTGTTTGTCATTGTTGGCGGTTGACACTTGACCTGATCTTGGGAGGACTATACATTTGGGTAAAATATAACTTATCTGTAAAGTGTGCTTATAGACATAATAACGGAAGTTACTGAAGCTGCAATAGCAAGCAGAAAAACCAAAATATATGTATTAAAAATAGGCTTGGTTATAGGTCTTAAGCATTAATGGCTTAGAGTCAGTAGAAGTTAGCATAAATATTATGTACTTGACCAAAGGTTATGAAATATGTGCTTGACATAAGGTTAAATACAGCAATCTGTATCTTGTGATAGGTTAGCAATGCACCTAAGAATAAACACATAAACCACAAATGAAGAGATTGGCTTTTTGCAATAAAAGTTAACTGCACTGATATACCAAAACTATTAGGAAAGGGATTCACATTAACTGTTGGAAATGTAATTCTGGTCAACTGGAATATCACATATGGACCACCCGAACCCTAAACCTAATCTCTCAGAATATCAAATATGAGTAGGGGGCTGAGAATTAATTAGATATGGTCCCAGATGTCTGTGGGTGGAATGGAAAAAGGTGCATAAAAGACTGTCAAACCCATTCCTAGCTGGCTTACCAGGATGAGGACACGGGCAACTAGATAGGAAGCCTAGACCAGCACCTTCCCTTGTGGTCACAGTGAGCACCACTGATTTTTCTCCTGTCTTTACTGTCACCAGTCTCCATGATGATGTAAGTATATCAATCACCATAAATCTGCATAATATGTTATATTGTTATATTTATTGTGCTTTCTTTCCTTTGTCTATAATTTCAATGACGTTGGCCTGTATCACCTAAAACATCATCACATCTCTATTCGTGTGTCCCACACTCAACCACAATATCTGTGTAGCCATCTGGGTGAAGAACTTGAGTTAGAGACAAGTGCAATCTCACACTCTCAAAATTTACCAAGCTACCTGCACCTTGGCTTTCTCAGTTAGGGCCAGGGTAGGAAGTGCTCAAACACCATGGGTGGAAATATTTTCAAGGAGTAAAATTTTCAACAGTGCCTAAGTTCCATTTTTCAAAAGTGGCAGCACTTGGGAGTTTTTATCTCACTGACTTTCAATGGGTCTTGGGTTCCCAAGGGCCTAAGCACATTTTAGTGCTTTTGAAAATATTACTCCTAATCATTTAAAGAGCCTAAACCTCATTTAATCAGACATAAGCTCCTAAGTCACTAAGGTGCTTTTGGAAATATTACCCAAGGTATTTCCAGCTTTGCTGAAATTAGGAAGGGTTAGAAACTAAGTGAGATTTCCCACTTCCAAAGTGTATTGACAATTAAAAAAGGCTTGGAGAAACATCCCGAACTTCAAGCGCTGGATGGAATGGGACCTCTAGACTTTCTTAGGTTTGCTCATTGCTAGTATAAAGGACCATAAGATGCCCGGGCACCTTGGTGGGAGTGAGAAGAGGGAACAGCGTCTTGTTGCTGGGTACCTGGCAAAGACCTCCAGGTGGCTGGTGCACTTGTTCCCTGCTGTTTTTATTCTGCTTGTAGAAGTCGAATATCATGAGAGCGGCATAGACCTTCCCCACAGTCATTTCATCAGCTGGATTAGGAAATGGGAGGTGAAATGCAGAAAGGAAAGTCAGATGGAGAGGGGGAAAGGTGCAGGGGGGAGTGAAAGGGACCGGTGTCAGAAATGGAGGGAAAGGGAAGAAATGGGGGAAATGTCCAATGGACAAGAAAAGCAAGTGAAAAGACACATAAGATGTCATATTAGAAATAGAGAAGGAAGAGGAGAGAGAGAGAAAAGAGGAAAAGAAATGGTTAGAACAGACTTCTTCATCTTAGCAAGTTTCCTCTTCCTTCATTCTATCCCTGACCATTGTACCATTCCTCTCTCTGAGGGTCACGGCACCCCGCTTTTAAAACCATCTGCTCTCCTAGCTTTGGTGTCTGTTGAAAATATTTAGGGATATGTTATAGGAAGGGTGCCCTAGGCAAAAAAACCTATACGGTGGTGTAAGAATGAGAGACAGAAAAGAACATTTGAATTAATACCACATCTGCAGCCAGCATTATTATAATCAGAAAGGTCTTATTTTTCTTTCATTGTATCATCATCAACAGGGGAATAATGGGCTAATATAAATTTAAATTGTAAACCATTTTTTCCAGATGGTTTTTTGGTTTGTTTTTGTTTTACAGTTATATCACTGACCTCTCCCTGTCATGCAGCTTAGCACCAGACCTTTCTCAGTTATAGCTGCCCTGACTGAACAGGACTGTTTCTCATTAATCAGCAAGCCAGAGGATTCAGAGCCCTTGCTGTTGCCAATCAAGAGAATTTCAAACTTTCCATTTTCTCAACACGCTCCCATAGGCCATCCTTAGGGGAGATTAAGCCTTTAGTACCTAACCCCCCTTCCTATTCCATGGGCTCTTTGAAGCCTTTAACATCTTTCTCTTGACTTTTTTTTTGGATGCAGACAGAACCCAGATGGTAGAAATTGCTCCCCTGACCTCCCAGAGCCAGACTGGAAGCAGATAAAACCACAGGAAGCAAGACTGCTGCATGATAAAGAAATCTCTCTTGAAGAGGCCGGATAAGCCATTGCTCTCTTCTGGCCACTGTGTATTATCTCTGTCCACACTGCAAAGAATCTACTGGCTCAGGTAAGAGGCACTAGGACATAATGTTTTGAGACCCAGACCTGGGAGCCACCTTGGGGGCTGTGAGTGTTTCAGGGGTGACACGTGAAGGAAGCTCCAGGCAGGGGATGAAATGGGCTTCTGTACTGTGTCATCTAGACTGCGGTGCACACCTAGGGTTGGCTCTGGGCATGAGAGGGGAAGAACCTGGATTTTCTGTGGCGGCCTGGAATGGGATTTTGGGTTCACATCTCTGCACTGCTTCCAAGGGGAACAGGGTCCTTACTTAGCACTTACGTTTATGGGGAGGAACCAGCAAGTCCAGTGTCTTCTGGGAAAGATTGGGCCAAACCAGAGAGATCTCCTTCCTCAGCTCAGCATCACACTGGTGCTGCTTCACACCCGCTGGGCAGGGGGCAAAAAGGGCGAATGAAGCTGTGAGCAAACGACCGTACATTGCACACATACGTTCCTCATTTGTACCTCCAATGAACGAGCAAGCTACCTCGTGAACAGATCCTGTCTTTTCTAAACCCATTCCCCCTGCCTTCTTCCCAGCACACCGAGTCAGGATCAGCTTCACCACTGATATCAACGGCAGCGCTAGCCCTCCCCACTATAAACCAGTGTGTGAGTACTGGAACGGACTCCGTCTGACCTAGACAGTCTTTCAGGGACCAGTTTGTTCTCGTGTCCCCACCAGCAGGATGCCACTGATACCCCATAGCCTGAACAATGACCTTCTCTTTTAGCTGCTTCCAAGGGACACAACAAAGCGACAGTAGAAAACGATCTGACTATGAAATAACAGTGGGCTTGAGTTATCACATAAACACTCTCCCCCCATGTGCGCCCCTTCCCCCCTCACCAGGGGGAGGGGGACACACACCAAAAAAAATTAGAAGACCATTATATAACATCATCATCAAACAGACGCTATAAAACCAAACACAAGGACAGCAAGAACGTTAAAAAGGCCAAAGTGTGTTCTTGACATGCGGGCTGAGAATGATTGAAGGGTTTATGAGACAACAGGCTGGTTCCCAAGTGGCTAAATTACATAGTACGAGGCGGAGTAGTTTATCTCTGTGACAGAGATGGATTTTCTAAGAGAAAAGCAAAGGGAGGAGACTATAATCGCTCTGATAGCGTTTGCTATTGCAACAGGGCTTGGCGCGTGCCAGCTGCCACACTGCATCTCACTGGGTTGCTTATGGGACTGTTTGTCTCAATTACATTTGGCAGGAGAAACCTAACCAACCAGGTAATAATGGCCAAATCCAGAACCTCAAATCCATGCCTCTGACCACCTGTGTACCCTCAAACCCCCAGCCCTGCCCTCAGCTCCTGATGTGTGTGCTGCAGACAGGAGTAAGAGGGGTGCAAGGTAAAAAGTTTGGGGACCACTGACCTAGAGTAATTTCCACCCCAACATCTCAAAGAGCATTTATGAGCTAAAGCATCCAGCCCTACTATGAGCAAAGTAAGTACCATAAAGACATTAAGATGTAGAGCCTCATAGGTATTTAGACTCTTCACTCCCATCAATTTCAATAGCAGTTAGGTGCCTAAACACTCTTGACAAGTCACGTAGGCCGAGATCCTCAGTCTCATTCACTTGGCCAAGAACAGAACCACCTCTCCTGACTCCCAGTCCTGCATCTTAACCACGGGGACATGTTTTGTCCTCCCCTTCAGTTTGACATTATACAGGACCATAAAAGAGCTCTGGCCATTTCCACTCTGACTCTGACTCCAGCGGAAGCCACAGCTTTGACGGCCGATTGAACAGGCTAATAATCCAAGGCAGAATTTGATATATTTTATTATATCTTATTGTTTCATTGGGAAGCCATGTATCTGCCTGATTAAGCATTTACATAATTGAATTTTATCTCAGAGCATAATATAGGTCAGAGCTTGCAGACTCGACCAGCAGACAGGATGATCAGCAGGAAGAGGTTTTTCTTCCGACTGGCCTGGCTGAGGTAATAAAACCTAACGAGACAGGGTTGTTTTTTTTAAAAAATCACAACCCTGGGTGTCTGCCTGGGGCTCTTCATCTCAAAGCCATTGACTCAGGTGAACAAGTCATGGTCTCTGTTTACAAAGCAGGACAGAGCAGGGAAGTGACTTGTGCAAATGTACCCTCAACAAGGGTACATTTGCACTGCTGCCAGGAGCTGCAATTCCCAGCTCGCACAGACCGACGCGCTAGCTCTGTTCCAGCTAGCAGGCTAAAATTAGCAAGGCAGCTGCAGCTGTACTGGGGGTGGCTTGGGCTAGCTGCTACACAGGCCTGTCAACCCATCTGGGTATGTTCTCGGGCCACTAGCCTAAGCTGCCGGCCCTGCTGCTGCAGCCACAAATGCTGACATCAACGGGGACTGAGAATGACACCTCTCAGCCGCTGTGTAGACATCCCCTGAGTCAGAACAGAGCTGGAGTCTCCCAGTCCGAAATCCATCAGTCCACCTTCCCTTTTAGGAGGTGGAGAGAATTGGCTAGAGGATCCTCCCACTTCCTCTACGGAACTCCTCCTTCATTGCGTCCCCTTCCTCTGGCTTAGCAGCCTGGCCCTCTCTGCACAATAACCTGGTTGCAAGCTAGCTTCCAAACTCATGCTCACGTCCCCCTTTCATCACCCCTCTCACCTGACGCGAGTTTGATTTCCAGAGCGGTCCGGATCAAGGCCATCAGTGTGGAAGTGAAGTGGACTGTTAAATCCGGGTCCGAGATCGGCATGTTCATCCGCACCAGGCGCTGGGGGACGAAGCAGAGTTGCTGTCAGTGCCAGCGGGCGCTGTCCCTCCCCCGCCCTCCGCGCTGCCCTTTCTATGGTTATTATCCTCCCCCACCATGGTTCTTACAGTAGCAAAATCACAAATATGCACAATTTGGAAGCAGTAACCGTTCGCGTGCTGTTTGTTGGGAGGCGCGGCCTTGCCCCTTGGGAGGGTGGCTTCTTTTCTGGAATGCTGTGGAACTAGAGGGTGCCCTGCAGCGTTCTGGGATTGGGATTTGCTGGCATTCATGCTGCCTCTTGGAGGAGGATATTTTGTCTCAAGCTGGATCAATTGGATCTCCCTTGGCAACATCCCGTGGCAGGACCTACCATCCTCTCCTAATCTCCCACCCTGTGAGCTCCAAGTGTCCTGGTTCAGGCAACAGAAGCACAGCTGCCGCCGAGGCCTTCCCTCAGCTATCTTTGGGGTGCTACTGATGCTTCAGCCAAACCAGCCACACTCCTGTTGTGTATGTCTCAGGAAAGCCACTCAGTCGGGGTCACTGCTGGCCAGGCAAGAGGCCTAGCTCGCCTCTCCGCCCCGATGACATGACACATTAAGGAGAACACTGCGGCTGACACCCACTGGGTGTTACCTGTCCCACCCAGCTGCGCCCCACAGTGAGGCTACAGTACAGGGAAAGAGCCACAAGCAGGACCTGGCAGCCTCAAGGCGGTCTGAAGGGCGAGTAGGTTGGCCCTTCTGGGGCCAATGAGTGCAACGTCACGGCAGGGAGCGTAGATGTGCCTGCTTATCCCAGCTGTGCATCTGGGGGACACGGAGTGCCCTGAACAGGCACACGGTCACGCTGCTGTCTCACCCCACGTGCAGGTGTAGGCCGGCAGGGAGGAGCTCTCCCGTTGGCGTAATTAAACCACCCCAAACAAGTAGCAGTAGCCGTGTCTGCGGAAGAGCACCTCCCACTGACATAGTGCTGTCCTCACTGGAGCGGCTGTCAGCGTAACTTAGGTCAGAAGTTATACCAACAATAGTGCTAGTGCAGATGTGACCTTAGGCGCCTAAGTCACGCCGATGCTTTTGAAAGTGAAACCCAGCATCTTTCATCACAGACTCCAAAACTGGGAACAAGGTTCCGCAGGGATCTTGAGGCTCAGTCCTCTGCTCGAATCATTAAACTGCTCTTCGTAGAAAAGGACAGGACTCTTACCATCGAGGGAAAAAACAGTTTGGACTCTTTCAGGGGGAAATCTCAGAAATTTTATTTCCCAGTGGTATAAACTGATCATTGACTTAGGAGTCGCATCAATCGCAACCCAGAGCAGCTAGAACTGAGGTAAAAATGGCTGAGCCCGATTCCCTTGTTCGCTTCTAGGAACGCAAACTAGGGTATGTCTCTACCACAGTGGGTAGCGTGCATCCCAGCTCGCGTGGGTAGCCAGGGACTGTCTCTGCTTGTGCTGACACACTGAAAACCACAGCGGGGTGACCGCGCAGGCTAGCTGCCCAATGATGTACTCAAGGAATCGGGTAAGACTGTCCTCTGGGCAGTTAGTCCGAACTGCTGCCTATGCCGCTGTGGCCACACTACTGTTTTTAGACTATTTTATTCTGACTGTCTGCTTGTGCTAGGAACCACCTATGCAGCTTCTATGTGCAGGTAACCCAGGAGTAACTCCTGTGGTGTCAGTGGAATTGTACCAGCTTAAAGCGTAATGCAGGAAATCCAGCCTGCCCTGTTTAAACCACACTGGTTGCTTAAGGAAACTGGACTGTTATCGTGTGCTTGCATCTGATCCTGAACGAATAACTCCTCTCATTAGCTTCATCAGCCCTCAACCTCGAACCCTCCCAGCTACTTGTGTGGCAACAGACCAAGAGCTACACACACAGGGCCAGCCACAAAAGAGGCATGGGGGAAGAGCTGTTACAAATAAAATAAATACTCAATCGCTCAGGGACACTGGCCAGCACTCAGAAGGGAAGGGACGGGCGTGTTAGGACTTTAAACACTATTCTGAACCCAGGTGACATAAAGCCTTTTGGCACATTATCTTTGTCTCTGGTGAACAAGCATCGGAAACAGCTGAGACCACCACGTTCATTTTACATGTTAGATTCTGATCCCAGATCTATTGGGGTGAAAGGCCCATGCAGCAACCCAATTGCCTCCTACAGGTTTACTCTAGTCATCAATGAGCTAAGAGAAACCAGCACAACTTAACAGAAACCCCCTTTAAAACAAGGACAAGGGGTTTCCCTCCATTGACATGAGGGATAATGAAATCAAAGCTGAGAGCTTCCTCCCCATGTAATTCAAAGGCAATATCAAATGCCGGCAAAGCTCCACAAATGTTATGTGTTCAATTGTGTGAAACCGAATAGCACCTCGGGTGGAATAGCCTCCTTCAGCACGCCAAAGGTTAGAGCAAATGTAGTGTGTTCAATGCAATCCAATGATTAACTTACTGAAAGAGTCCCACTGAATCCTACTTCAGTGTGTGAGAGAGAGAGTTAAGAGATGGAGAGAGAAAGAAAATGCCTGGAAATGAGGACCAAGCAGGTGAGAACTAATTCCTCCTAGGAGAGCTCCATCCTCCTGAGAACTGGGACTGCAAAACCTGGGTCTCCGCATAGACCTAACGGTGCTAATTCCAAGAGGAGCTGTGCTCGTGCACAGGGGGCAAAATGTCGCCCACACTGAGCTGACACGTCACCGCTGTACAGTGGCCCTTCCTCGCATGTTTCAATCAGTAGTGATGGGATTTCGGAGGACGGTTTTCAAAGGTGCACTCTCACAGGGCACATGTAGTTCTGAGCATCTGCACACATAAACAGATCTGCAGTGCAGCATGGTTAACTGAGCAAATGGGCCTTCACGTGTACATACAAACCAGTGTTCACCAGGTGCAGTGTGAAAGGCCCACCTGGACATGTGGTCCTCCAGATTTATTCTGTATCCCTCTGAAACCATTCTTCTCAATAACAGGAGTGATGTGACTGGCTGCCTTGCCTTGCAGAGTCCTACATCACCTGTGCAGCCATTCAGTGCAAACTAATCGGATGACCTATGGCCCTTGTACAGCGTTTTTCACCTGAGAACCTCAAAGCACTTCATAGATATTCATTTGGAACTAAAATCTGTCTGCTAATGTCAGAGGTGGGGTCATGAGTCCAGCAGACTCAACCCGACTCCCTCCTGAGGGAGGCATGAGCTAGCTCCATCTCCACTGCAATGTGTGCCGCAGTCATGGCCCCCCACACCCAGACAAGAGAGAGGATGGACCAGACCAGGGCCTTCCATCTGCCATCCATCCAGCTCCTCCCACAGCTGATAGCAAGGATCACTATGCACGCCCTCCAATGGGACTGCAGTTAGCCATTGAGCAAGGAAAGTCTCTTTGAACTCCCGGCAATGCCTCGCTTACTCATGCACATTCCGACTCTGAGCCTCACTACTCCTGTCCAAGGCAGGTTATTATTGTTCCCATTAGGCAGAGAAGTGAAGCAACTTCCCCAAGATCACAAAGAGAGCCAGGAAAAGAGCTCAAGAGTCCTGACTCCCAATCCCCTACTTAGAATCATAGAACATCAGGGATAGAAAGGACCTCAGGAGATCATCTAGTCCAACCCACTGCTCAAAAGCAGGACCACTCCCCAGTTAAATCATCCAACAGATTTTTGCCCCATATCCCTAAATGGCCTCCTCAGGGATTGAGCTCAACCCTGGGTTTAGCAGGTCAGTGCTCAAACCACTGAGCTATCCCTCCTTCCCAAAGAATAGAAGACAGGATAGCAACCTGTACTGCACATGAATAAAGTGCTCTCATTATCTCTCTAGAGCAAGATCTGGGTTTGTTTATTGCAATGGTTTTAAACCATCTGCTTAGAGCAAACACCCCTTTCTGAATGCATCCCTGGAGAAACGGGAGAGGAAAAATCAGATCCTTTCTATGGTCGATTCCCCTGATTTGGGGGCTACCCGCTGTCACGCTGAATAAGCACTAAGGGGTCAGGTTTTTTGGGAGAGACGCTCAGTCCTCTCTCTAACGCCACCAGAACCCAGCTCAGCATGATTCTGCTCAGACTTCTAGAAGCATTTAGTTCACACTGGACAAGCTGATTCACATTGTCTTATCTGGCAACATAAATAGCAAATCTCTCTTTAAAGTAACATTCTTCTCCAGTTATAGCACCTGGCAGCCCTTAATGTGTGCCAGATCTTTCTTTCTTTCTTCCTCCCATTTAAATGCCTCATTTACCTGCAATGCTGCTAGGCCCTGCTACATAGAAATCATAGAATCGTAGGTTTGGAAGGGACCTCAGGAGGTCATCTAGTCCAGTCCCCTGTACTCATGGCAGGATTAAGTATTATCTAGACCATCCCTGACAGGTGTTTGTCTAACCTGCTCTTAAAAATCCCCAATGATGGTGACTTCACAACCTCCCTAGGCAATTTATTCCAGTGCTTAACCACCTCGACAGCTAGGAAGTTTTACCTAATGTCCAACCTAAACTGCCCTTGCTGCAATTTACGCCCATTGCTTCTTGTCCTACCTCACAGGTTAAGGAGAACAAATTTTCTCCCTCCCCTTTGTAACAATTTTTTACGTACTTGAAAACTGTTATAATGTCCTTCCCTCCCCCCACAAGTCTTCTCTTCTCCAGACTAAACAAGCCCAGTTTTTTCATTCTTCCCTCACGTGTTTTCTAGACCTTTAATCAATTTGTTGCTCTTTTCTGGACTTTCTCCAATTTGTCCACATCCTTCCTGAAATGCGGCACCCGGAACTGGACACAATACTCCAGCTGAGGCCTAATCAGCGTGGAGTAGAGCAGAAGAATTACTTCTCATGTCTTGCTTACAAAACTCCTGCTAATACATCCCTAATACATGCCATTGCTTACAATTTAGGGGCCTGATTTCCAAAGGTGCTGAGTGTCCAAACCTCCCACTGAAGTCCACGAGAGCTGTGTCTGCTGAACACTTCTTAAAACCATGTAATCAGCACTTCCCTCTACAACCCCCATGCTGAGAAAAATGTCAAAATGTTGCTTAAAGTTTCTGTGACCGTTCCTTGCAAATCCAGAGGACCCGGGAGGAAGTCATTGCTTCGTCTTTGACCTGCTATAGCTTCTGGGACCATGCAACATGTGGAGAAGTCAGCAGAGGTGGCGTTTTACTGAGTCAAAAGCCATCTGCTCACTCTGAGTCTGCCCTGGCCTCTGAGCACTTAGTTTGGACTAGGCATGCTCAGGAGTGTAACACAATCATTAGCAACTTGATACCTAAACTTGCACACCTTATCTGATACCTGCCCACAGTGGCTGGAAGTGAGTCCACATTACAGACTGAACTGATCCTTTCCATTCCTCTCCGGCACAACAAGGCAACCTTACATTGCTATAACCCTGGGAGAGCTAACGAGCATGCTCAGTGAGAGAGGGGGCTGCATTATCTAGCCCCTCTGCTCTTCATGCCCCACTCAAAACCAACCCCCCCTCCATTTTAGCAGTATTTCAGAACTGCAGTCCTCACTCTGCAGCCCACTGACCCTTGGCATTGCCTACTGCTTTGCAGTGTGATTCAAAAATTTGCCAGAAGGCACTGTAGGGAGGAGGGGAGGGGTCTAATTTGCAGCATTTTTCCATTACTCCAGATTTCAAAGGAAAACATAAGAGCGTCTTGATACAGCTGGCGAGGGATCACAATGCTCCTAGACTCCTGTAAGTTCACTCCACTTCAGGATCAACGTGGGACTGCCTGCCACAAATGAAAAGTGCGGTTAGCTACACTAATTAAATGGGGGAAGAAGATTACCTTGGACGAGGAAAAAAGCCCACACTAGATCTCTGTGCCTGGAAGAAAGAGATTAGCACTGGAATGGGTTCCCAAGGGAGGTGGTGGAGTCTCCTTCCTTAGAGGTTTTTAAGGCCAGGCTTGACAAAGCCCTGGCTGGGATGATTTAGTTGGGGATTGGTCCTGCTTTGAGCAGGGGGTTGGACTAGATACCTCCTGAGGTCCCTTCCAACCCTGAGCTTCTATGATTCTAGGATTTCTCTGCTCCTTTTATCATTCCCCTTCCTACACTTCATTCCTCAAATGGAGTTTTAAGAGAAGTATCAGGCAGGAGATGGAAATCTAGTTCCTGATTTCCTAACCTGTGCGAGAGAAACCTCCTCAATCCCCAGATCTTAATTAGGCAGTTTCAGAGTCATCCTCCCTTCTCAACATGAGCAGAACAGAGGCTAACAAGAGGAACCTAACTAATGTATCAGAAGATCTTGTTAGTGTTTCTGCAGTGAAAGGCCTCGGGGGCTGTAGCTATGATATTCTCTCTGGAGCATCCCAATTAACTCTCTGCATCACAGAAGGGGGAGCAACCAGATAACAAGATAACAGCCAGTTACAGACTGGAGCATGGGTTACAGCTGCAGCATTTCTTGCTCCAGGAGATGAGAGAGTCAGACATACCTCAGCTATTAACAGGGCTTGTAACTAGAGCTGGGCAACTAACTAACTAAATGTGCACAGACATTCACTCAAGCAAAATATAGAACTCACCTTGCCTGAATTTGTGCCAAGTTCATGTTCACTTTCAGCAAATATTCTCCTGAAAATCTTTACTTACAGGAATTCCAGTGGAGAGAGAGAATTTTAAGCAGATATTAAAGAATGGTAGGAGCAAATCATCTCAGTGTACAGTGTTTCTATACAGCCTATACATCCCTATAATCTCACTGAAGATGTAAGTGGCACAGGTTTCCCATAGACCGTCTGCACAGAAGTGGACTGTAAACAGGAGTATGTGTATGGGGAATCTGACTCACTTTTACACTCATCCAAATGTCAATGATAAAAAATACCATGTGCTCTGTGTATCCGATTAAAATTAGCTAACTCCACTCAAATTCTGGATACTGAAAACTCACTTTGAACTACTTTCATGGGCAATTTATGGGACAAAAATCACGGAGGGAGGGAGGGAGGAATGATTCCTAACTGTGAATACATTCAAAAGAACTGAGAACTGCTGATGGACAATCTGCTGGCAGAAAAAGAGTCTGAATTTGTTGAATAAATTATTTGCTATGCATAATTAACCCTGTTCTAGTTGTAACTATTATGCTCTGACTTATTTAATGCCCTGTCTTTTGACTGGCTAGTCATCGCATTTCCGCAGACAAACACTGCTCGGAGAAGGTAGAATGACCAGTCAGTTAGCACAGAGACCAGTTAAAGTCTGTGACTCGTTTAGAATCTTTCACAGCCTAATCCAGATGTTCAAATTCTGAGGGCCCCATTCTTGACACAAAACTTGGGAAGGAAGAAAACAAAACCCAGTATGTGATAAAGTTACCACATTCATGTGACAATGATGGACCTAGGATGGCAAAGGAGAATATTTGCCAGGTGTCCCAAAACCAATCTGGCCGGTTTGATATGGCCTAAGGAGTTCTAAAGCATAGCCCATGGGCACTACAATTTCAGTGTACAAGACTCAACCTTTGGGCCAACAGTGGGTTATTCAGAACAAGATGAAGCATTGCATGCTGGAATTTGTAGTCACCATGGGCTGCACTGTGTTTCAAGATGGGCAAGGTTAGAGATGGACCGGGTATTCTTGGCAAATTGTCAGCATGACCCTCAGCGGGGCAACGTTTGGATATTCCTGGTATAAACAAAACAGTTGATATTACATTGAGGCTTGGCAGAATTTAATTGTTTTTTAATTTCAAGGGATAATATTGATGAGTCAAAAAATTAAAGCTTTATAACCGGTAAACATCCTGTGTCAAAATATGTGAAGTAAATAGCCTTAAATCAAACTCTAATACGTTCTCAAGCATCATTTTCCTTACTTTGCCTATCTGTACATTCCCACTGTTACCTATGGAAATATTTTTTTCAGTTGGTTTGTGTGCGTACAGTGAAATCGACATTTACCAATAAAAATCAAATCTTTCCAAGCCTAATGGCTTTATGCTCAAGAGTCACATCCTGACTCACATCGAACTGAAACTCTTCCTCCAAATTCTCATTCACTTTGACATTAGCTCAATAGTAATGCACTGCCAAGTACACAGGGGGTGTTGCCCTTCCCCCGATTTCACTGCAGATACACCGGAAACTCTGGGCTGTATAAAACCAGCCCTGCGCTGAAAAAGCCATTGTCAATCGCTGTGTACAACGACTGCAAACACTTGGGCACCAGCTCTGCCAGCAGACTAAAAGCATGCTGTTGGAATTCTCACTGTATTGCCTTGAAAACTAACAAAGGACAGATTTCCAAGAGAGAGCTCCATGAGCACCAAGATGCAGGCAACTATTGCAGCCACAAAATCTTTTAATGTATTCAGATAATGCACTGAACATTTTCCTGTGCAATTTTTCCAGGCGTGCATGTATGTGTACATACACACAAGGGTGGGGTTATCCAGGGT
The DNA here is from genome assembly GCA_007922305.1 of Dermatemys mawii. Lineage (NCBI taxonomy): Eukaryota > Metazoa > Chordata > Testudines > Dermatemydidae > Dermatemys > Dermatemys mawii. The sequence continues at coordinate 5,760,488 of ML677396.1, read as the reverse complement.
TATTTGTCTACAAAGCTGCTAAAGACACCAACGTTTAGAAGCTTCGCTGTGTGCATTATAAAGACAGGGGAGACCGATAACTAGAGCCAGGCAAATAATGGTTTTTTTTAATTTGTTTGCTGGTAATTTTAAAGAAATTGACCCAAAATTATCTTTTTTTTTTTTTTAATTTTTAGAAAATTAAAAAAAAAAAAAAAAAAAAGTTTCTGGTCAAACTAAACATTTCATTCAACCTGAAACAAAATGTTTCTATTTTGTCAAAAATGAAACAATTCATTCAACCCAGTCTAAATGTTTTGTTTAATTTTTGGCCATTTGTAAAGAATTTGTATTTTTAACAAACAAACACAATGTGGCTTTGAACCAAAGCGTTTTGTTTCAAAAATGTCGTAATAAAACAATTTGATTATTTTGTAGAGTTGTTTTCGACAAGAACAGTTTGGCAAAACTGACACGAGCTCATCAAACATTTTGGTGTCGCCAAATCTGCATCGTTTGCCAAAATATTTGGACCAACACTCCCCAGGGGTTGCTGGCAAACTCACAAGGCCTGTACAGGACTAAGATGAAGTCTCAGTAAACTCTGCTAAAAGGAACAAAAGTCTGCATTTGAAACTATGCTACCACTAGAAGTTTAATCAATTGGAGGGGAACCAAAGTGTTACTTCCCCCTACCCCAGTCCTAGCAATGTGGAGGAAAGTGGCCTCCTTCTTTTGAAAGCCTAGTTTCTCTTCGGATGAAGCTCTCCTGTCTCCCGAGGAATGTCAGGACGAAGCACTGAAAGATTTCCATGCATCAAGGCAAGCAGCAAGCCACGTGCACAACAACTCTGCAGGGATTGGTCTTGCTAACCAAGGAGAACAGTTCACAGAGGAGGAACAAAATAAACAAATTTTTGAAAAAAGAAATTTGATGGAAAGAGACAGTCACCCCAAAAGGCTGGAGAAAATAAACAAAAAACAACACTGAACTATCGAGAAGGTCAACAGACAGAGACAGGGACAAAACCATTCAGACTGCCCAGGTCTTTGCAATCAAAGAGAGAATCAGGAAAAGACACATAATACAAAGAGGGACAAAAAAAACCTTTTGCCCAACAGAACAGAAAACAAGTGGCTTTTACTGACAGTGAGAGAACAGGAGAGGGCAGAGACAAAACATTGACTTCTTTCACTAGCTGTCTCTGAGCAACAGTTGCACAATTAGAGGGTGTCATTTTAATTGTTATTTACTATTTTCTATCTTCTTAGAAAGCAGATTTGTTTGTGATCTAAACATGTGCATGTAGCCGAGTGTGGATGGTTGCACTGGGCCTCGAGGAGGGCGGACTGTCTGTCACACTGAGTTTTCCCTTCAGTCACAAACAGATCGTGGTGAACAGCAATGGGAACCCCAGGTAGACAATGACCACTTGGCAGCCGCTGGAATCTATGGCAAATGAATGCAACCATTCACATGCAGTGTTAATAGGAGTGCAGATTTTCAGCACAAACATGTGTCCTTCCACATGCTCTTCCTAGTCACATCAGCTAATAACAATGGAGGCGAGGGGCAATGAAAGCCAATGTCATTATTAGCGACAGCATGGATTTCTAAAAAATTAATTTGGTGAAATGCCCTAGTCACACTGCTACCGCTATCAATGGAGATGAGCTCAACCTGCAATGACTGATCTAACCCTTCTGTACTTTGGAGGGAATTCAGCTCAAGATCTAGGTGCAAACCCCAGAGCTTGGAACTATTCTGCAGTGAGCCAAAGTGAAACAATATATCTGACCACCTTCAACTCGGAGAAAGTCTGACTGTAAATCTGAAGTTCACAGCTCAGTCCCATCCCTACTTATGGTTCTCAGGTATACTCTCTGCCATGGAGAGCTGTTACTTGATGAGTAAAAATTAAGGGTGGAAGAATCAAGTGGGTGTATTTTAAAAACATACTCAAAGGTACCTAAATGCTATGGGAGAGGTATATAAATACAGACATAAATTAATGTGAAAAGAACTTTCTAGTGACGAATGAGGGCAGCTAAGTATCTAAGATCTCAGCCTGGAAAATACTCTTCGTATATAGATTAACAACAAATGCAGCCTCTAAACAACGCAGATTTACAAGCAGGCAATAACCCTGTTAAAATGTATGTTTTAAACACACTTATTGGCTACTTTTAATGTAGAGAGGTAGGAAAAAGTGATACAATTGAAAATATTGTGTTTCTGGGGTATGTACATACATACATATGGTCTAAAAAGCATATACAGAAAAAGGGGCCAAAATACCCCAAATCAACAAAAACAAAAACCCAGCTGCTCTGAAAATCAAGCTTACTGCGTCTTTAGGCCTCTAAAATAGACACACTTAAAAAAACCAGTGGCCACTTTTGCAAATGTCACCTTTTCTGTGTGTGTGTATATATTACCAATGAATATTTTAAATGGCTGAAATATGGAAGTTTAAAAATTGATAATGTGTCTGCAAAATCTTTGCAAGGACATTTACTATATATTGGCCATTATTATATATTCATACTAGATACGCCACTCCGGCGTACTCATATTTTATGCCAGGAGCACATCAAGATGCACCCAGAAAATGTACCTAACTGATCATTCGTGCAATACTGAATCCAAGAGACTCCTCCAAGCCAACTCTTCTTACCTGCTTTTCACTTTGTCCCATAGAGGGGGAATGCACTACAATAGGGAAGGGCCATGTGGAAAGTATTTATTTGAAACTTTGGTTGATATTTATATGACCTATGAAAGGCCACAGTGAAATTCAAGTCTTCCCAGAAGTGGGAGGGGGTGAGGACCAGATCTGGGGTTTTGGTGTAGACCCATCTCACAAGGAACTGCTACTGAAACTCAGTGTCACCTAGTTTAAATGAGAAATCAGGTGACACTTGGATGTATGATGTGGTCTGGGTTCATTCCAGCCTGTCACTAAGCAAATCACTTGTCCACTCAGGGTGTGTGAGTAGGATTTTCAAAAATGCTCAGTGCTGGCCTAATTCTGTTTCCACTGAAGTCAGCAGTAAAACTCCTACCATCTTTAATGGGAGCAGCCTTGGGCCAGTCCTGCCTGCTGTTGAAAATCCCTTGGAAGGCCTGAGAATCAAAGCTAAAGAAACATTCCTAATGAAGCATTCCAGAATTTGGTGGTAGCAGTGCAAGTCTCGCTGAAACCAATGGGAGTGAATTGGCTGGAATTCTGGATTACTCTTTATAAATTCAATCTAATTTATCTCTGTATTTCTACCACACTCTCCACAGCAGGGTTTGAAATGTAGCAACTAACATATTTTTGAATGTAACGTGTCTTGTGGCTTAATTAAAACCTCGGTTAGGACAAATTATATGTGATTTCTCTTTGTCCTTTGGACCCAAATGGTTTGATTTGTGTGCAGTTATCGCCATGAGTGTATTAGAGAGCATTTATGGTATCAGCTGTATTTAATAACTTGCTACTTCCTCCAGCCCTGCCTACCCTAATTACTTTGATCTAACTAAAAGAAAAAACCCAGCATACAAATAAAAGGTTAATCAGAATAGACAGAGATATACAAAAATAAGTGGAGTTGTATTGGTGGCGTAAATTGCTTATTAACTCCACTTCCCACCCCCAAAATGGACTGGAAGGGAAGCAGAAAGATAGAGAGCACGACACTTATATACATAGGTGGAGACATAGCTAGAAAGACAAACTAACGTGTCACCATTTTAATGACTGAAAAAAATATGATCAAAACCACGGTAGGTTTAAAACCCAGTCTGCGTAGAAAGAAGATAAAGCACCAGAAAGCACTCAGGAGCACACCAATAATATCACAGGAAAACGGCACCCATTTCAGCCATGGCAAAAGAAGCTTTCACCGGTGGTTTGGGAAGTTTTTAATGATGATCTACCTTATAGGCAACTCGAGCAGGGCATTTCTTTCCCAGGCCTAGAGGTGGGGACATGTGTCTCAGCATCTCATACATGTCAGTGTAACTGATGCGCCCGCTTGGAATTGAAGGCAGGGGGAGAAGGGGGTGGGAGTGGCAAAAGCAGGAGGACACAGAAATCAAACAGGAACCAAAATAAAAACAGGGAGCAACACAAAAGGGTGAAAGGAAACCAGGGAGAGGGAAATGCAGGGGTGGAGCAGGGGAGAAAGCAGACAAAAAACAACAACAGATATCCGGTTAATTAGATTTCCCAGGAAAGAGAAAAATAAACAAAATAAAGAGGAGGATAAACTGCAGGATTTCTCTGCTTCTGTCCCTTTGGTCGAACTCCTGGGTATCTCCTCCTTATTGCAGAGAAATCCCAGGTTAAACACTGACACTCTAATCCCTGCGGCAGCAGTACGGAATGATTGATGTCTAAATCAATGGATGTGGAAAGGGATTGGGGTGGGTAGGGATTCTGGGAGGGAAGAAAGGGGGGTTGCTTTTTTTTTGTTTGCTTGGTTTTCAAATAAAAAAATGGTTGTATTCACCACGCCAGGGAGAGCTGGTAGGCAGAGTTATGGGACAAACTCAGATGTGACATAAAATGCTTCTCTTTTCTTTTTGTGAATATAAATTTTGCTTCCAATTTAGATTAAAGGTAAAGAGAAAGAATAATAATAATAATCCTTTTTTGTTTTTTTCACATGGCAAGATGAAGATTGCTCAGACTCCCAGAAAAAGCTGAATTTCTCCAGCACCCTATCCAACAAAGCCAGACTGCTCCAACAACTCAGATTCGAATCTGATGGGGTAGACACATAGATCCTGTCAATCTTACATCTGCGAGTGGGGAGTGGGGAGAAGAGGTATTATTTCATCCTCAGTGGCCATTCCATTGTCTAATCGACTGGCTTCATTAAAAGGGTAAGTTGATCAGCCTGCAAGGTTGGGAGCAGTAGAAAAAGCTAGGAAGTACAGGGACTCAACAGAAGCCTTGCAACTCTGGCTCCATTGTTCACGAGTTTTGTGACAGCTGGAGTCCATGGCAAATTAAATCCTTCACTGGGAAGAAGCAGCAGCAGATCTAAAAAGCCATCCCTACCTGGCTTGCTACTCCTACCAGTGCTGCCATTGGCTTTGGACACAACTGTAGTGTCTGATTTTATCTTCCCGGCTGGCTGTGTGTTAATAGTACTTTGTAATTCCACAGTGCCTTTCATCTAAGGATACCAAAGCATATTAAAGAGCATTATTAATTAATATTAACCCCCCTGTGAAGCAGGGGAAAGTATTATCTCCATTGTACAAATGGTGAAACTATGGCACAAAGGGATTAAATGAACTGGCATAACTCTCACAGCAAGTCAGGTGTAGACTCCAGAATAGAGCCCAGGGATCCTGAGTCCAAACGCCCTAGAGTGCTCACTCCCAGGTACTATACAGAGAGCTGATAGATGGGGAAAAGGAAGGAAGAGAGAAACAACTGACAAACCAAAAGGAGAAGTTTCTATGCCTAGCTATTAACTCAATGTTGAAATACTGCCCTGGGGTTTTTATTTCCACCTGAAAAAAAAAATTTCTGCTAGATTTTTAAACCTCATTGATAATACGAATTGATCCTGGAATGTACATTTTCAGAGAACAATCCACAATGGCTCCAAGATCTCTTTCTTGAGTGCTAACAGATAATTTAGACCCCATTGTTTTGTGTGTATAGTTAGGATTATTTTTTCCAAGGTGCATTGCTTTGCACTTATTAAAACTGAATGTTATCTGCCATTTTGTGACCCGCTCACACAGTTTAGTAAGATCTCTTTGTGACTCTTTGCACTAAGCTTTGGACTTTGCATCATCTATAAATTTTGCCATCTTCCTGTTCACCCCTTTTCTAGATCGTTGATGAGTGCATTGAACAGCACTGGTCCCAGTGGAGATCTTTGGAGGTCTCCACTGTATACCTCTGTCCATGAAATGACCTTTTATTCCTACCCTATCCTCTGGTCTATACTATAGATCTATACTGGTATAATGACATTGCTCAGGGGTCTCAAAAATCCACCCCCTGAGTGACATAGTTATATTGACCTAGCCCCCTGCCCTCCGTGTAGACAGTGCTGTGTTGGCAGAGAGCTTGTCCCTGTGACATAGCTACCGCCTCTCATGGAGCTGCATTAACTATGCTGATGGGAGAGCTCTCCCCTATTGGCGTAGACCATCTTCATTAAAGCGCTACAGTAGCACCAATGCAGCATTTTAAGTGTAAACTTGCCCTTTGTTTCCTATCTGTTAACCAGTTACTGATCCATGAGAGGACCTTCCCTTTGACCCCAGGACTGCTTACTTTGCTTAAGAGCCTTTGGTGAGGCACCATGTCGAAGGCTTTCTAAAAGTCCAATTACACAATATTGACTGCATCATCTTTGTCCACATGCTTGTTGACGCCCACAAGAATTCTAATAGATTGGTGAAGCATGATTTCCCAAACCTATTGTGTTCCATCTATGCATCTCATGATTTTGATCTTTAGTGCAGTTTCAACGAATTGGCCTAGTACTGAAGTTAGGATTACTGGCCTTTAATTGCCAGGATCACTTCTGGAGCCTTTTTACAAAATTGACATTACATTATCTATTCTCCAGTGATCTGGCAGAGAGGCTGATTTAACAATATCACAGTTAGCAGTTCTGCAATTTCATATTTGAGTTCCTTCAGAATTCTTGGGTGAATCCCATATGGTCCTCGTTACATATCACTGTTTAGTTCATCAATTTGTTCAGAAATCTCCTCTACTGACAACTCAATCTGGGACAGTTCCTCAGATTTGTCACCTAAACATCATAGCTCAGGTGTGGCGATCTTCTCCATGTCCGCGGAAGTGAAGACCAATGCAAAGAATTCATGGAGGTTCTTGGCAACGGCCTTGTCTTCCTTGAGTACTGCTTTAGCACCTCAATCATCCAATGGTCCCACTGACTTTTCGGCAGGCTTCTTGATTCTGATGTACTTAAAAATATATTTGCTGTAATCTTTTGCATTTTTAGCTAGTTATTCTTCAGATTCTTTCTTGGGCCTGCTTGAGTACGAGTGCACTTTTACTCTTGACTTGCCAGACTTTATGTCCTTTTCTATTTCCCTCAGTAGGATCTGACTTCCAACTTTTAAAGGATGTCTTTTTGCCTTTAACCATTTTGCCTTTTTTATTCTACTCTTTAGCCATGACAGTATCTTTTTGGGGGGGAGGGGAGCATACCTATTTAGTTTGAACCTCTGTTATGAATCAAGAATTTCCTCTCCCGTTGTGGGTTCCAGGAGAAGCTGTTCCACATATCTAGAAATGTTATTTCTGCATACCCTCCTGAGGTGATGTACCCAGTCAATATGAGGGTAGTTGAAATCCCCCATTATTATGGCGTTATCTGTCTTTGTTGCTTCTATAATCTCTCTGAGTATTTCATAATCACCACCACCATCCTGGTCAGGTGCTCAATACTGTACTCCTACTGTCCTACTCCCATTGTTCAAACATGGAATTTCTATCCAAAGTGATTCTATGATACAGTTTGCGTCATTTAAGATTTTTACTTTATTTGACTCTATGGTTTCTTTCATAGGCAGAGCCACACCCCCAAAAGTGCAACCTACTTTATCATTCTTATATATACTGTACTCTGGTATTACCTTTTCCCACTGATTGTCCACATTCCACCAAGTTTCCACAGTGTCTATTATAACGGTACTCTCATTTAATGCCAGGCACTCCAATTCACCCAACTTAATACTCAGTACGTCTAGAATTTGTACGTAAGCACTTGTACATCTGTTCAATATTCAACTGATTCCCTCCGTATGTTATATTTAAACAGGATTCTTTTACATTTGATTGTTCCTCACTAGGCCCTACCTTTATCTTTACCAAATTCTTTCCTATCATCTTTCCTACACCTTAGAGTTCCTCCTTTAATAAATTCATCCCTAACAGAGATCTCCACTGGAACCATGTGCTCCTCTGCATCGGTCAGCTTTCCCTCAGCTCTTAGTTTTAAAAATAGTCTAAAAGCTTTTTGAATATTAAATGCTAGCCATCTATTTTGGTTTAGGTGGAGCTCATCCTTTCTCTATAGGCTCCTCATTTCCTCAAAAGGTTCTTCAGTCCTTAATAAACCTAAAACCCTCCCCCTCCTACACCACCATCTCATCCAGACATCATTGTACTTTGCAAGTCCATTACACTGTCATCTGAGGATCTCAGAGAGATCCATGTTGTTCCTAATGGCATTCTGGGGCTACTGCTGTTACACTCAGGCAGAGAAAGACTATTCAGTCCCTCATCCTTTCCTAGCCATATGTAAGCATTCCCACCCTGCTGTATCATTACCTAGGCCCTTGATCTAATGTCCTTCCAACTCAGGAAAGAGCAGGGATCAACGGTTAGTCACTAAACTGAAGGTGCAACATCAGCTAAAAATCCAAAATAAAATGGCCCCATATCAATAGATTTTCTCCTCAGTATTCTGCAGAAATATTATTATGCTGTTTCTCTCTCTCTCGTATATATAGAGTGTTGCCCCTTCCTCACCCCTTCCCATCTAGAACATGAGGGATGGAAGCTTTTGAGTTCACTGTCTCATAAGGCTGCCTTTCTCCAGCCAGCTGGGATGTAGGAGTAGATGGGGAATTGATGCATCATGGGATAAGGGGGAGTCAATCATTCCTTTTCAGGCAACGGGTTAGTCACGTTCCAGTTTCTTTTCAGTATCGTTTGCATTTGCAGTTTGGATAAAAAGAAGAAAAAAAAAGAAAGAAAGAAGAAAGTGCTGGACAGATTCTCTGAAATTCCAAACCTTGTATGCCACCCTATGAGGGCACTTCTTTCCTAAGCCAAGGGGTGGAGCAATAACACGTAACAAATTGTACATATCCTTATAATGAATCCGGCAACTGGAAAGAAAACATCACAAGTTATAACAGCATAGGCAGAGGAGGGAGGCCTTGTTCCCAAAGATCACTCCCCTACAGATCATAGCAAATGGCAGAGGGTGGAGGAGGAAAACAGTCTAGAGGCAACGTTAGTTTGACAATGATTGGGTTTTCTGGGAGGTAGACACCTTCATTCAGATCTAGAGAGGGAGAACTTATAGTTGCCCTACAAAAGCCACATCATAAAGTAGCATGTTTGTTTTAATTACTGTCCGAAATACAATGCAATATAAAAGATCTTCTAACCACTGCATTTAATTATGACAGTCACTAATGTAATAGTTCCTTAATGTGTCTGAAATATAAGAACACAGAAGATTAACAGTCAGGCCAGTAGTTTGCTATTTTAAGAGCCTTATGAGACTGATTACGACTGAGAAAATTCAGATCCCATTAGTAAAAACTGAAATCAGATTGTCACAAAGTTGTTTTTATGGTTAATTCTATTATTTTTTAAAAAATGTTTTCAGTTAATCTAGCAGCTAGATTAAGAAACTTCATGGATTACTTTTATTTCTAATAATAATTAGCCAAATCATCTAAATAAATAGCAGCACCAAACTTCAAGGGAACCTGCAAGGGAAAGTAAACTGGGATTATACATCCCCGTCCCCTCATGCTTGTTTTTTTTAGCTTCTTTATGATACATAAAAAAGGCCTTGGAGATTCCTCCCACGCCCCCAATATTTTCATGAGGTTTTGTTTTTCGTATTAGAAATTCCGAGCTGGTTTACTCATAGCTTTTACTCAGGTATAACTGTATTGGTTTAGAAAATGACATTGTTCAATTGGTGTAACCCGCTACTATGAATACAGTGAAACTGATATGAAGTGGGCTATAGCCCACGAAAGCTTACGCTGAAATAAAGTGGTTAGTCGCTAAGGTACCACAGGTATTCCTCGTCTTATTTACGGATACGGACTAACACGGCTGCTAATCTTAAACCTGATATTAAACTCTGGCATACTGATATTAGAGTGGCATTTTCTTTCAGTGAATTTACTGAAATTTCTAAATCATTATTGTTACATCTGAGCAAAAACTGTGTGTAGATAAGCCCCAAGATAACCACCCTGAGAGACTTTGTGGATGACTGGAAGAGCTAGTGTGTTTTTTACTTGATAAATACCTCTGTAATGAACCATGGTTAATTGACAGTGGAACCGATTCCTATTGAAGCAATTGAAATCTCTTTGTTTTTTGTTTGGCTTTGTTAACAGCTATTTATCTCAGACCCTTGTGAGAGAAGCTCTTCTTGTTAGGGATTCCACAACCCTGTTCCTTCAGTTAAGAGCGGAAAACACAATACACACTTACAATACTTCTAGTCATCCAAGATGGATGCTGACAAAAGAGGAATGACAAGGCTTGACACTCCTAATATTTTCAAGGAGGGAAGAACACATAGTAAAGACTCTTCAAAAGAGAAATGAAGCACCTTCCAGGCCTTCTTTATACATCTTAAAGAAACAAAAAAGGCCATACATCCAATTTTATTTTGTTTTGCCGGTCACATTGAAGTTCAATGTTGTTATTTTTTTAAATGACTAAAAGTGGCTGATAGTTAATGTGAGATTGCCATTTGCAAGTATCAGTTTACCTGCGATAGATTTTTCCCAGAACCAGATTAGTAGGGTTCATAGCTCTCTCTCTCTCTCTCTCTTTCTGATATATGGTGTTTCTACCATCCTTTAATCCATCAGCATTACCATATTTACCTTCTATTTAGCAAAATACTTTTTAAAAACAACAGCAATATTTTCTGTTTTTACCTCTTTCTCAACATTTTGAATATATTCCCCCAAGAAAGTTTAAAGACATAATAACCAGGAGAAAGATAGTGACACTGAAGATAATCTTTTAAAGACATAAAATATTAAAATAAATATATAACTATTGCCACATACATAATAATATTTGCACTTTGCACTCACACATCACCTTTCATCTAGGAGTCTCAAATAGCTTACAAAGGTGGTTAAGGCATTATTATGTTCATTTTATTGATGGGCAAACTGAGGCACACAGAGGTTAAGTGGCTTGACAAAGGTCACAAAGTAAATCAGTGATAAAAGTAGGAATAATAATCTAGTTTGTCTAAATCTAGATCATGCATCCATATAATCCACTTCCATGAAAATTATTATGATTATCTATTATTCCCTATGATATGTAAATACCTGCATTATGAAGAAAAGGCCTTGTCTCAAAAAGTGTTAATCACAGATATTTTAGGCCTCAAACCTGCAAACACTTAAGAATACACTTAGTTGATGTATGAGACTACAATGGAATTACTTGCATGTGTAAAATTAAGCAGAGGCATGTTTTTGAAGGCTCAAGGCCTAAGATATCAAAGGGCCTGATTCCCTTTGTACTTTGGGAGTGACTCCACTGAAGTCAATGGAGTCACACCAGTGGAAAACTGGAGTAAATTAGAGAATCAAGCTCTCTGATCTTCATGCGTGACATAGTATGCATTCTTTACTTTTTAAAAAATAAGCATCATTTTAAATCCATCATCTTTCACTTCCAAACCAGAAGAGTGAGGAAATCATGCAGAAAACACCCTCCTTATGACTCCAAGGGTCTGAGCATCTGAATCTCAGGAAAAACACACTGGTGTTTTTTTCTTGTACACAGGTAATTTATCTCATTGGTGCTCATGGGAATTGAAGTTATTTATTACAGGGAAGAATGGACATTCCCAAATTTTCAGCCCCACTGAGTTTACCATCAGTGGTAAGAAAGTAGACAGGCTTTACAAATGAAAAATAACCAGCAGTTGCTGATCGGATATTATATAAAGACTGGTCTGTATTAGAAACTTGCACTAACTAAAATCTAGTTATACTGGTTCAAATCCCTAATGTGGATGCACGTGAAATGATATAAATTATGTTTAAACAGAGTTACCCACTGTACTAAAGCTGCTACATTAAACCAAATTAGTTTAAGTTTTATTTAAACTGGATTAAGTGCATTCTTATTTGGGGTTTAAGTTCTTGTCTCTAAACATTTTTCCTACATCTTCAGCTGTGCGTGCGGGGGAATAAAAACAGGATGAAAAGCACAAAGGGGTTGGAAGCAGCTTGTGTGTTGTAGATGTCCAAGTCTGAAGCCTTTTCACAAGAGAGTTGTATTTTGTGGGAAACTGTAGCGGGGCAGTCACCCCGCTCTGGCCCCACAGGGGTTAAAAGCAGCCCTGGAGAGGGGTGCGGCTGGAGAAGCAGCAAAACCCAGGCTGAGTAGAATAGCAGCCACAGCTGTGGCCAGCCCAATCAGGCCACAGCTGGCCCTGATAAAAGGCCTGAGAAGCAGGAGCTAGTCAGTCTCTCTCCAGACTGGAAGGGAGCAGGGCCTGGTAGTCTGTGGGACAGGATACCTGAGGTGGACCAGTGCTGGGAGGATAGGCAAGGGAGCTGGGAAGCTTCAGCCTAGCAACTCCCCAAGGCTGCAGGCCTGAAATGAGGCATAAGGAGGGTACAGAGGCTAGGCAAAGTCAGCAAGTCCAAAACCCCCTTGCCTATGATGACTAGCTTTTACATTGCAGTCTGCCCCAGGATGCGGGAGCTTGATGATGGCTTGCAGTTGCCCTAGACGGAGGCAAGGTGGGGATTAGAGGATTGGGGGTTCCCCAGGGAGGGAAGACCCAGAGGCAGAGTGTGGGGGTATTGCCAGGGGGCAGCACTTCAGGAAAAAGGGCACTGGGGTCCGGGAGGGACATGAGGCCAGCGGACAGTGAGACATCGGCCTGCTGAGGGTGCTCTGAGCTGGAAGAGCTAATTCCTGGACAACCAGCAGGAGGCGCCGCAGAGATGACTCACCGCACTGCTACAGAAATACATTGCCCAGTGATTTTGTGGGGAGGATGGGGAATAAGAAGTGGGTGGTGGCTTGTGGAAAAAAATTGTCCCAAATATACCATTTCTGAAAGCTGTAAAAGATCAAGGAAATGGTTCTGAGTGCACCTCAAAGAATCTAAAACCTTCAGATTTATGGAGTGCTCTTCACCCTTTTAAAGCCTTCTGTAGAGGCTAAGAGTCCTCTGTTGTCAGAAACGTGACACATAACAGAATGCTTTTCTCCCCTACATTTGTTGCAATGTTTTCAGGTAAACTTTGCTCCAGGACCTGGTAAACAAGGCAATCCTGTGGGAGCCAACCCCCACTTCATCTCTACCCTAAAACTCTTCCTGCCTGACCCTTGGTCTGTGGTAACACTCTCCTTCTACTTTTATTGCTGTCTTTCCTGCCGTGAGGGACCCAGCCAGTTGTGTGTAGGTTCCTCCATTACAGTATTTGGATTAAAAAAAAAAAAATCCAAGACAGATTTCATTCAAAACCTGACTTTTTGGCTGGGATAAAAAAACCAACCCTTTCCCTTAACAAGACAGTATACCAAGGATGTTTTATTGGAGATTCACTGGGAATTGAAAGGCTCAGAGAATTGAAAGGCTCAGAGAAGTTAGGCTTATTGGTTTTTCTTCTCTTTATTGCTCTACGTGTCTCAGCTTTCAACTGCTTGCCCCCAAACAAGCGTATTCTTAAAAAGATCAAATATCTCATCTGTAACTTGCTAGCATCAATGGATGTTTCCACGATCAAAACACAATTTCTGATAATACTTCTCTATTTAACTTGGATGTTTTAATTAAACCAATGCTCTATTAATAAATATTCAGTCCTTCCCCACTGCCTTGCAATCTGTGTCAGCCTGTACACCTGTTCAGAGTGAGTGGTGGAGAATTATGATTTGGTAGCATTTTACACTTGTGTTGTACAGATGAAAGTGATGACACGATGTGCAAAGTAGTGACAAATCAGAGCCACACTCTTTAGGAAGGAAAGGCACCTTGAAAACATGAAAAGAAAGCTTCACTCATTTTCCATGCCCTCAAAACAAATACAGGCTGTATTTTATTATTTTAAATTAGTAAGGCAATTCTTGTCTATTAACAATTGTTGCATAATCTTTCATCAATCAGAGGGGTAGCGTGTTAGTCTGGAATTGCAGAAGTGACAAAGAGTCCTGTGGCACCTTAAAGACTAACTAAAGTTTTAGAGCGTAAGCTTTCATGGGCTAATGCATGTGCATCCGACGAAGTGGGTATTAGCCCACGAAAGCTTATGCTCTAAAACTTTAGTTAGTCTTTAAGGTGCCACAGGACTCTTTGTCACTTCTGCATAATCTTTGTGTATCCAGATTAGTTTTGGAGAATTTAATTTCAAGTGTTAACTAACATGCGAGAGATTCTCCTTTTTCCCCCTTTCACATTGGAAAATGAAAACCAAAGGTGTTCAGTTGTATTTCCAGAAATAATAAATGCCTTTTCTGCATGACCATGGAGCTGGGATCAGGCACGTTGTTTGCATCACACCCATTCATTTTCTGGCACTGTTAAGGGTTTGAGTTTTCTTTCTTTTCTGTTTCCCATGTCAGCTAAAAGGAAATTCCCCTGTAATTACATCAGGTTTGTTAATCTAAGTGCACAGTGAATCTGGGTGGCAATGTTCACCTCCCCCATTCTTTTCAGCTCTGGATTTTGTTTTCCTTGTGCACTTGTAGTCACATTAAAAACAGTATATGGACTGTGTCTCTCTATACGTACATGTAGGCCACGTACATACCAGGCAGCTGGGTCATATTCAGCCCAGACCCGAATGAACTCATCCAGGTGATGGGGTCCTAGGATGGAAGAGTCTCGTGTCAGGTACTCAAAGTTGTCCATGATTACAGCCACAAACAGGTTCAACATCTGCATAGGGGGAAAAGGATGTTGGGGTCGGGGAGGAAAGAAACACACTTGCCTTTTACCTGGTAGATTCGATTTAAGAGGTGTAACTGATGAAGGTGGAGGAATGAAGCTGCAAATTGAGAATACACATATTTGCTTAGCGGGAGGTGTGATGTCTCCACATCCCTATGTTTGTCTTGAAGTTCCACACTTTTTAATCGTGGTTGCACCCTCGTCCTCATGTGGCATGGCACTGTAGCCACTATTCCCCCTTCAGGCCAGCAAGAACTGGAGAAATCCTCCTTTGGAGCCTGTAATCAGCTCCTCACTCATTGGGAATAGCACAGTAACAGGAGGCCCTCCCCAACCTGACTCCATAGGCTAAATGCGCTGCCCTTTTCCAGGACAGTCAGTCACTGCAGGAGCAGAGGACGGTGCAGGCACATGGAGAAGAGGAAGCATCCCTCTCATCCTTGCAACTAACAGGATCTGCAGCCCTTCCACCAACACCCAACAGCACATTCCCCTCCCCTCCATACCACCCCACCCTAGAGCATCCATCTCTGCCTCCTCATCCCCAGACAACCACTCCTGCCCTACCCACAATGTTCTCCCAGTACCAGCATTTCTCCACTCAGAAGGTCGGTCCCCATCCAACAGCACCCACCTTCCTCTCCAGAATCCACCAACCCACCCCCATCAACCACCTATGTCAGACCCCCTGCACTCTAAAATAGCCATGTTTTCTTGCCAGGATGCCAAAGAGACGTAGGATGTGACTGCAAAGGATTGTGGGATGGGAACCATCACAATGTATTGTTTTGAGGATCCTGAGTAGAGAATCTTTGAGAACTCTTGGTTTAGAAGTCTGCTGTGAGTGTCAAGAAATAACATTAGAATATGCAGGCTTAGCTTTTTCTTCCTGGCCACAGAACCAGGGTCGGGAACGCTATTTGGCCCATTCTTTTTGGCAGTATTAAGGTTGTTTTAGGATGATCAGTAGCCCATATAAAAAGAGCTGCTTTCCCAGACATGCACGTCACAAAGACCAACACCACAAAGGGCACTAATCTGTCATGACGCCAATGGCTCTTCAGGAGAATTAGGGCCTATTTGACTCATGAAAACCTTGTGGGCTACACCTGGCAGCAGTCTGATGTTCCAGGTGACGTCCCTTTCACTAATGAGCAAGGGAGCATCTTGAGCTAGAAAGAGCCTGTCAGAACAGAATAAAAGGCACGTTGATTAGAAGGAAGGGGAGAGAAAAGGCGCTCTCTCTAGGGAAGCCATGCAGCTGGCTCAGGCTGGAAGGAGACCACAGGGGGCAGAATAGGCCTGTGTGGGAGGAGGACCTGGATGAGGGCTTGGAGTTGACGGTGAGAATGTCAAAAGAGAACTGTCGGGGTCTGGAGAAGGGAAACAGTGGCAGAGCTCCTGTTATGAGGCTCTGGGAAGAGAACGGCCATAGGCTTCCATCCCAGAGAGTCCTACAGGGAGAAACTGGCTCCGTGGAAGGGAGTAAGAAGGAGAGTGATGTGGTAGAAATAACCTATCAGGAGCAGAGTAGACTTCTCTGGGGGAATGCCCTGAGCTAGGGCTTATTATGGTGTGACCCTAAGAACTCCTGTATTCACACCCTACGCACTATTGTTATAATCTTGCCTTATGAGGTATTGTGCCTTATGAGGTATTATTATACAAAGTACTTGCTCACTGGTCAATGATATCAGGATTAAATGTATGTGGCAACACTATATGACAAGTTCTGAATTCCCTCTGTACGATGTTCAAGACAGGACAGCCCGACCTAGGTAAAAGGGTTAAACAGGTCTGTCCTAAACCAAGGAACGTGGGTTTACCTTAATTTACATAGATGCAGTAAACAGGGCCATCAAGCTAACAAGG
This sequence comes from Dermatemys mawii, assembly GCA_007922305.1. NCBI lineage: Eukaryota > Metazoa > Chordata > Testudines > Dermatemydidae > Dermatemys > Dermatemys mawii. Next base: position 5,743,937 of record ML677396.1, on the reverse strand, counting down.
GGAGGAGATTGCAAGAAACAGAACAATTTGCATTTTTGACGAACAGCATGGAGCATCCTTTACCACCAGACTTCATGCCACCTCCTTCACAAGTTGAATAAACTTTACCTTGGGGGACAACCTTCAGAAGAATCCATTTCAGACATTCACTAGACTTTAAGAGAAAGGGGCAAAGAACCCAAGTTCTCCTAAGAAGATAAAGGAGTTTCCAGAGATCTTGACCCGGGGTGGGGTGGGGGTCAGGCTCAGCTGTCCTGCTGGAAGACTATGGGTGAGAAAAGCCATTGTGAACCCACACTGCGTGTTGCCAGGTTGAGTTTTAGTGACTAGAAGGCATGTTTCACTTTTGTTTTCTTATACCTGAAATCACTTCAAATCGCATCTTCTAAGTTGTACATAAGAAACGTGTTTTACTTTTATTCTAAACCAGCAGTGCCGTGTTAGAACTAAAGTGCTTGTTAACTGCAGTTAGAGTAATAAGATGTCGTAATAGAGTAATAAGACTCTTTAAAGAGTCAAACGGACCTTATTATTCCTCGGAATATTGCAGGAGAGGACTGGATATTGCAGCGCACATGGGTGTGGGAAAGTCTGGGACTAGGAGTGTATTGGGGTCACTCCGCCAGTAGTAACCAACACTGAGTGAAGCCAGGGTGGAGCTGTAGGCAGACTACTGGGAGTCACAGTTGCTGATTCAGAGATGTATAGGGTATAGACACTCAGGGTACCATCTGCATGCTGCAGAGCACTGAGGCACCCTGGGGTACAGGGAAGGTGATGACGCAGCCTCTCACTGGTCTGGATTGTACCCCAGAATGTGACAAATGGATAGAAGGTATGTTAGGCTCCCATGGGAGCAGGGTGACCCCAGAGATAAAGTGCCAGAGTCCCTGGGGGAGGGAGGCAGACTGCATGGGGAATCCTGCTAGAGAAGTAGTAATTACTAGTTTGGCTCTAGAAAGCCAAAGAATTATTACACTGGATTTGTTTGGACGACTTATTATTTGAAAGGGGTTTGGACTTTATGACTTGGCCAGAGGCCCGAGCCACGAAGGCCCAGCCAGAGACAGACAGTCGGCTGGAGGTGCTGGGAACGATGACCCCTTGCAGCTTTGCACCCTGATGCAAGGGGATACCACAGGTGGTAAGCATGTTACCTTACACTCCTTTTATGACCCACTCCGCAGAGAGTCAAGGATTGAATGGACTACAGAAAGTGAAGTTCCTTCTCCTCGCCTAAAGACAGCCCCTGCCTGGCAGGACTGAAGCACGCTGGGCAACACCGGGACACTGCTTCCCATTCGACTTGCTGCTGTGGATAAAGAGAGGAGTTTGTTCTCCAGGGCTGCTCATACAGAACCCTTTGGCAGCATGAAATTCCACACCTATGTATTATTATTGTAACAGGACACATCACTCTCCAATATGGGGGCAGTTATACAGCATGGTCCAATCCCAGGCATAACTGGTATAAGGTGAGTCTCTCTCTCTCTCTGGAGAAACATTGTTTCCTTATTCATAATACAGGCAGAAAGTGGAACAGGCACTCCAATCAACCAAGCCATCATTCGGATGTACGCCACTCCTAGTGCTGCTCAGATCAGAGCAACTCAAGATACAACAGCTCAGATGAACGGGTCTTCAACTTGGAGGTCCTCTGTTAGGATCTCAGAGATGAGACTTCTCAAAGGGACCCCAGGGACGAGAAGCATAGCATGCAAAAGGCCTCTGTCTCCAATGGCAAGATCTTAATACACAGGCTGGCAAATGTTCTTGAGAGATAAGGGTCCAACCCCACTTCAATTAAAGTCAATGGAAAACCTCACACTGACTTCAGCAGGAGTTTAATTGGACTCAGAAGATAGGATAGGAAGGCTACAAAAGACAGGTAAGATCTTGTTAGCTTCTCTCACTCAAAAGGTGGAGGTGATGACCCTGTGCCAAATAAAGACCTGAGAAGCACAAGGAAGCTTTCTATATTACTGCTCTCTATTCCTGGCACTGATGTGAGTACTGCTTCATGGCTTGACATTTGTGTACCAAGAATAGTGCGGCAGAGCAGTTTGCCAGTTCTCTGCTTGTGATCAACAAAATTAAACAGAATTTAGCTGTCTCCAGCTCAGCAGCATCTGCAAGTCATTAAAATGAAATCAGGCAATTAAATCTGGGGTTTGAGTTTGTGCTGTTTAAAAGAACCCTGCATCCTCCTGTACTCACGAGGAAGAGGGGGTTGATCTTTGGTTGGATCGTGTACAGGATGTGCTATTGCTGCTACTCATGACCTACTAATAAAGACACCCCCAAATTCTAACTTACTGCCATAGTAACATATCATGTGAATGGCAATTAATCACCCTTTAGATCTTTCTTCCAGTTTACATGGTATTACTAACTCCATTTTACAGGCAAGGAAACTGAGGCACAGAAAAGTGAATTGACTTGACTACCTGGTAAAGTGGAGAACAGAATCCAGGTATCCTTATTCTTAGTCCCATGCTCCAATCTACCAGAATTCTTCCAGGGCGTCAACAAGCATGTGGACAAGGGTGATCCAGTAGATACAGCGTTACCTGGACTTTTAGAAAGCCTTTGACAAGACTGCACCCCAAAGGTTCTTAAGAAAGGTACAGTCATGGGATAAGAGGGAAGGCCCTCTTATGGATTAGTAACTAATTAAAAGATAGGAAACAAAGGGTAGGAACAAATGGTCAATTTTCACAGTGGAGAGAGGCAAATAGCAGGATCCTCAGGGATCTTGTACTGGGACCTGAGGTGTTCAACATATTAATAAATGATCCGGAAAAGGGGATGAACAGTGAGTTGGCAAATTTTGCAGATGACACAATATTATTCAAGATAATTAAGTCCAAAGCTGAATGTGAAGAGTTACAGAGGGATCTCATCAAACTGGGTGACTGGGCAACAATATGGCAGCTGAAATTCAATGCTGATAAGTGCAAAGCAATGCACATTGGACAAAATAATCCCAGCTACACATAAAAATGATGGGGTCTAAATTATCTGCTACCACCCAAGAAAGAGATATTGGAGTCATTGTGGATGGTTCTCTGAAAACATTTGCTCAATGTGCAGTGGCAGTCAAAAATGCAAACAGAATGCTAGGAGCCATTAGGAAAGGGATAGATAATAAAATGGAAAAGATCCTAAATGCCACCATATAAATCCATACTATTTCCACCCCTTGAATATGGCATGTCACTCTGGTTGCCCCTTCTCAAAAAAGATACATTGGAATTGGAAAAGGTGCCGAGAAGGGGAAATAAAAATTAGTAGGGGTATGGAACAGTTTCCATACAAGGACAGATTAAGACGACTGGGACTAGAGCCCTGCAAATTCACAGATGTGGATATCCATGGACCATTTTTGCAGATTGTGGATTGGATGCAGATACCAATTTTGTATCTGTGCAGGACTCTCACTGGAACTGTTCAGTTTAGAAAAGAGATGGTTTACTGGGGCTATGACAGAGGTCTTCAAAATCATGGATGGTATGGAGAAGTGAAAGAGATGTGATGTGTTATATATCCCGTCACATAACACAAGAATTAGATCACCCAATGAAATTAATAGGCAGCAGGTTTAAACCAAAGAAAAGGAAGTACTTCCTCACATAACGCACAGTCAGCTTGTGAAACTCATTATCATAGGCTGCTGTGAAGGCCAAAAGTATAACTGAGTTGAAAAAAATGTGATACTTTCATGGAGGATAGGTCTATCAATGGCTATAAGCCAAGACGGTCAGGGACATAATTCCATGATCTGGGTGTCCCTAAACCTCCAACTGCCAGACGCGGGGACTGGGCAATGGGATGGATCACTCACAATTATCCTGTTCTGTTCATTCCCTCTGAAGCATCTCACCCTGGCCACTGTCAGAGACAAGGTATTGGGGTAGATGGACTATTGGTTTGACCCAGTATGGCCATTCTTATCTTCTTAAGGATCTGGGAATGGACTACTGAAAGTGCTAAAGTCACTCACGAGCATAAGTCCCATTTTACAAAGTAACAGACACTTAGGAGACTAAATCTGATTGAAAATCAGTGGGACTTAGGTTTTTTTAATGCCAAAGTCTTTTTTGAACATAAGACTTGGGCTTCTAAATCACTTGGGCACTTTTGAACATGTTACTCCTAGACGATATTTTCCCAGGATCCCTTCTGCTATTCCCAAAATGCATTAGGCACAGTTACACTTAATACTGCCTCCTCAGTCAGAAACACCAAAAAGAAACAACAATAAGAAGAGGTGACTATTGAAGGACATAAGAGGTGTCCTGATGGCTTACGAACAGCTACCCTCCTGCCTGCCTGGCACCAAAGGCCACTGACCACTCCAGGGTACTTGAGGCCACTAAAATAGTTCTTGCTGAAGGTACTTGGCTCATTTTGTGGAACTGGAGCCAGTACATCTGGCTAGTATGTACACCTGACCATGTATTCTCTGCTACACATTAGCTACACAGCAGGCTGTTCCATACATAATCATTGCAATTGCAAAGTTCTCACAGGTGTGGCATCTTTTCTGAATTTGGGGCTCGATCCAAAGAAGTCGATTGGAGTCTTTCTTTTGATTCCACTGAGTGCTGGATCAGGTTCAGGATGGGAATATCTGCCCACCTCCTTAGGATAAAAGAAAGTGATTCTCTTGCAACCAGTTACAGCCACCCCAAGTCCCAGAGTAGGAGTGAGGGACAGGACTCTGTCTCCTCTCCTCTTTCTGAACTGCCCACTAGAGGTCGTTGGCCACAGGGGGAGGTGCTTGTTGCTCTGCCTAACTGATGACACAGCAGGTGAACTGCGAAGCTATGGGAAGTTGTTCTCCCACGAAGGTGGTGCAGTTCTGTGTAGTCCCCAATGCAAGGCTGGGTCTACACAGGTTATTTAACTGCTCCAGAGCAACTTTTACAGTTGCTCTATTTTTTAGTTTCCCTTTATATCAAAGGGTGCAAATTAAACGAAGCAAATGATGTCGAACCGGACATCCTTAAAGCCCCCGAAGCAATGTTAAAAACCAATATATTACATAATTTCCCCCAACTCCATGATGTAACAAAATCTAATAAACCATAAATACACACCCTGCTGGCAAGGCCGCTGCTCTATAATGGTTTAATCGTTTGTGGGGAACCACATGTTTTATTGCAATGAAGTGCCAAGTCCATTTTTAAAAATGAGTAACGAGTTTGTCCTGAAAGACTGCAGCTGGCTTATTTTCCACGATCTATTTTTGGAGCCCCGCCTCCCTTCCTTCACTCATTGGCAGACCATGGGGAGGCCTGGGGCCTTCCCACGGCCTGCCAATGAATGAAAGGTGTCATCCCAGAGCTTTCCAGAGCACTGACTCAAGGCGTAAGATCATGCAGGGCTGTATGTGTCACAGATGCACGCCAGCCTCTGATTTCGCTACTACATTTTGAGTGTGAAAGTTGGCGTGAGGTTTTTTTTCACGGGGGCTGGGAGAACCTGAGGAATGTTAATGGACTTTAAAATAGAGAATTTCTGATATTAGGTTAGGGATTTATACAAGGCAAGCTTTAAAGTGGTGGAATTATACAGGAATCAGTAAATGGAGCAGTAATTTTTTATCAGCTTCCAGGGTGCTACACATTTTAATCCATGCAGGAAGGAGTGAGAAGCCAAATGATCCAGCTGGCCAAAGGACTTCATGGTGACCTATGAGGTGATATGTCTCTCTGCAGTATATAAATGCCATATGAAGCTAGTTTTCCTGGACAGAGTCTTTTTTGTGGGTAATAGGCATTGGCTGCATTTGTGAAGTTCTGATTCATAAACAGCTCTTAAATTTTAAGGCACTCGCTTGTCTGCACAGTGGAAAGCAGTGAAAAATCGTATGTAGGGTAGAACAGATAAATCCTGTTTGCCTTCTGGTAAGTTTCAGAGCTGTGATTCCAACACTTCAGTGTCTGAGTTTGTTCCCTGTGTGCCTGATTCTCCATTCTCTTACATCAATGGAGTTATGTCAGCATAAAACTCAGCATCACTAAAGGTGGAATCGGCCTCCAGGAATGGATTCCTTTCATGTGTTTGCAAGAGATTTGTAAAACGTGATTTATGTCAGGGATCTCAAACACGCGGCCCGCAGACTGCATTTTTCCTGTGGCCATCAAGATCACTGCATGCCATCCTCCCGACCCCCCAAAGTTATTTTCTGCAGCCCACCAAACTCCCCTCCCCCGGCTCCCTCTAGTGTGCTGAGTCCCTGCTCCTCTGCCTACATCCAGTCACTTCCTGCCACCAAACAGCTGTTTGGCAGCACTTAGCACTTTCCAGGAGGGAGAGGGGAGGAGCAGGGAGCCACATGCTCAGGGGACGAGGTGAAGAGATGGGGCAGGGGCGGAGATTTGGGGAAGGGGTTGGAATGGGGGCAGGGAAGGGGTGGGACGAGGCAGGGCAGGGACAGGGCCTCATGGAAGGGGTGGAGTGGGGGGTAGGGCCAAGGGCAGCGGGGGTGGCGGGTGTCAGTGATGCGGCCCTCACACCAAGGTACTAGTCCTCATGTGGCCCTCCTGGTGATTTGAAGTTTGAGATCCCTAATTTATGTTAAAGGACTAGTTCCAGTCTTGCCTGATGAAGAATGGCAGAATCAGCTACGGCAGCTTGGTGTGCTTCTTTCACCTTCGTGGCTGAACATTTCCCAAACACTATCAATGGAAAATTATTAGGGCAGCCCCCCCATCCCCCAAAAAATATAAAATACAAACTTGGTGCTTTCCTGCTGCTTTCTGAAAGCAACATAGAGCCGATGGTGTCCCCGTCCTACCACCCCAACTCCTCCCCATTCCGAATCCCATTCTTCAAAAGCCCATATAAAAATTGAGACAAAACAGATTAATGTTTAATTCCATAAATTAGACCCCCCGCTCCTAGGGAGAAAGATAAAAACTTGTGCATTAAACTAATTACTAAATTATCTCTTTGGAGATTAAAGGGTTTTTATCACCATGATAATAAATGCTTTTTAATGGAACTGCCTTGTAATGTTGTCTAAATCATAATTAGGGAGCAGAAGAAAACAAGAAGGTGAGAAGGAGAAAAGGGACTTACTCCGTGCTAAGGGTGAAGGGAGCTGGAGGAGTTAGCGAGGACTGATGTGATGTCTGCGGTCTGATAAGATGGAAAAGGAAGCAGAGACTGGGACTGACTTACCAGAAAGGAACAGAGGAAGATGAAAGAGACGAAGTAAAAATAGGCAAAGTCACTGCCACATTCGTTTTTGGTGAGGCCAGAGAGTTTGTCGCAGGCTCTGTTACTGAGGCAGGACAGCATGATCTCGTGCCAAGCTTCCCCGGTGGCACTCCTACAGATGGGGGACAAAGATTTAATGAAAGGCAAAAGCGTGAGTTCTTCTGACTGCAGAAGTGTACACCATTAGGACTAATGAGGGCTCTGCCCAGGATGCCTGGACCTGTTACAGGAGAGCAAATGAACCAAAAAGACACCCTCTGACAATCTTTTCTCAATTCAATTTTGAATTCTTTTATCAATTTTTTGTTACAAAATACAGCTTGCTTCCATGGTTGGCTTTTGTGTGTTAGTCTGCGTCCTTGGAAGTAGTTTGGACAGACATTTACCGTACCCGATTCATTTACTAACTTTGTGAAAGAGAGAAATGGAAAAGATTTCCCCCTCCCGCCTCTGTTACAGGGAAACAAAATCAACCCAAGAGGCTCAGATAGGATAAACTTAATCTGGTTCTGGAAAGTGAAAACAGATTAATTGAAGTCAGTCAAATACAAAGGATACTTGTAATCAAAGAAGTTTAACCCCTCCACCCCTCAAGTCCAACAGCTCTGCCTTGATGGTGGCTGAAAATCCAATGAAGAGGAAGTGAAACAAAAACACTCCTTTGTCTTAATCTATCATTTTAGGTGGATGCATCAGAATACTGTGGCCTATCACTCTAACACAGATGCACTTTTTTATGAAAGTCTCATGGGTTTTTCTTTAACCTCTCTCCCTTCTCTTTCCTTATGTTATATAGGGCAGCAGTTCCAGTAGTAAACAATATAAATATAAATGTTAAATGTTAATTTTAATTATATTATGGTCACTATTACCAAGTGGTCCAGCTATATTCACGTCTTGGACCTGATCCTGTACTCCACTTAGCACTAAATCAAGAATTGTCTCTCCTCTGCTGGGTTCCAAGACTAGTTGCTCCAAGAAGCTGTCATTTAAGGTGTCAAGAAACTTCATCTCTTCATCCCGTCCTGAGTTGATATGTACAGTCAATACGGGGATAGTTGAAGCCCCCCATTATTACTGAGTTTTTTATTTTAATAGCTTCTCTAATCTCCCTGAGCATTTCAAGCCACTATAACCACCCTGGTCAGGTGGTGCTATATTATTATTTGAGCACGGAATTACTATCCATAGAGATTCTATGGTACAGTTTGGTTCATTTAAGATTTTTACTTCATTTGATTCTATGCTCTCTTTTACATATGGTGCCACTCTCCCAGAAATTTAGAGATTAATTTCAAGCAGATTATTTTAAATGGCATGAGCAAACCAGAGTGAGCTAATTTCATGTCTGTCTGGCTCTTCACACACTCCATTAATCAAGATCCTTAGCAGGATATTCAGTTACAAGCATTACATCATCAGAATCAAGTTTCATTGGCTGAACACAGCCTGAGCCCCTGACATTGGTGCTAGTGGCTTGCAGAAGCAGTAGCCTTATGCAAAAATTAACCATTTCTTGTGCATAGCATAAATCACACACAGATGTCAGTGAAATATACACCATGTAAGGTGAAGCTACCAAATATTGAGGAGTTTTTTCCCCTTTTGTTCGAACCACAAAAAAGGCAACAAATGGCTGAAAATATTGCTACAATTCACTTAAAATGGATTCCTTTTCCAATGCGAAGGAGCCCAAGTGGAAATGGATTCATTCTGAACCCCAAGTAGATTTGAAATATGAATTTTCAAGTTGCTCATGATGAAAAATTAACTAAGTTGAATCTCTCAAAACAGAAAATTTATGGCATAAACTCACATGGAATGAAACAGCAATTTTTGTGCAAAGTCTGACAGACACATTTTCATCTGATGTGTACAGCTCTGACCATCAGGAAACAGAAAATGGAGGGAGTTATGCTTCACTACTGTGCATGGAGGACTTATATAACTCAAATACCTCAGCAATTAAACTGGCACATGGAGACAGAAACGTATTTGTTACTCATGTGGAAAACCTAAAAGTTCGTAGATTTTATTTTATTTACCTGAACAATAGCATCAGGGCTTGCAAGAAAGTTCTGAAGTTGTTGTGTCGATTAATTGAGGTTTCATCATCTAGTGCAATATTTCCAAATACCTGCAAAAGAAAACAAAAGCAATCAGGACCAAACGCAGCATGGACTAAGCTCCCTTGCGAATCTCTGGTCCCAAGTATGAGCATGGTACAGTGGGTATAACTGGGCATAAAGCAGATGTTAGAGATGGTGGTAATGTAACTTGCATTGAGTCGACTTTCAGCAGATGCGCAAAAGGGGTGTAACATATACTGTGGAGGCGGGTGAGGGAGGAGGGGGGCAGGACAGACGTCAAACAGAAGAGAAGATGGCCTGGGTGCAAATGAAGCTGTCTGTTCCCAAAGCAGATGGAGCCAATTCAGTTTTAGCATACACAGGTGTAACGTACATTGATTTCAATCACAGTTACTTCCGCTTAACACCAGGGATCTCCATTGGATCTTCAAGGAATAGCAGATGGAAAAAACATTCATTTTGGACACCCAGGGCTCAATTGGTCAGTGCATCTGAGCACTGCTTGGCACAGGTCCTTGGGGTGGGGGCAAAGGTGGCTCTATGACTTCTCTGCACCTCTCCTAGTCTGGAGCCCAGGTGAGCTTTTCACCTTACTCTGAAATAGGCCCACTGCTGGAGGCAGGCTCTAGCAATAGCTTGTCTAATGCTCTGTGTCCACAGGGCAAGTCTTAGATTTATAGACATTGAAGCCAAAATGTTACCTGCATGCCAATAATGGCATAGATGAAGAAGAGCATCGCAATGAGGAGACACACATAAGGCAAGGCCTGTAGAAAAACCAACAGGGTCAGCATTAACAAAGCAGGGCCACAGGTTAGCCAACAGTCTTTATTCATTATTGGTTAGCCCGGTGTGTCTTCGCACCGTGTGTGGTTTGGATGAGAGCCCTAGTAAGAGAAACTGGAGCAGTTGTGGCACAAAGGAGACCTTCAGAAGATACACTGCTGGCAGCAGGTCCTGCCTTATTACAAACCATTTGGTTTTTTTATAGAGTTAGTTCCCCCCAGTGTTATACTGCATATATACCCTTGTGAATAGACACAACCTACCCGGCGAGGAAGCAATAACAGACTGAGCCATGCGTACTTTAGCTTAGTCATGACATATCTTGACAGTTCTCAGGCAAAGGTCTCAGACAATGATAAAATAGCTATTTCTAAAAAACGCAATCTGAGGAAAACACACCTGCAAAGAAGCAACCTTGATTTTAATTGGGCAGAAAGTGACATTGGCAGGAAAAAGAAAAGATCCCAAGTTTTTGTGATAAATCACTAAGGGCTAGACTATGACTCGGTCTATATACCCAGGCTGAGAGTTAGTATGAACTCAATCTGTGCAGATCCCCAGGACCTTGCATCTGGGTGAGCAGGTGTGATGTGCCTGTCTGCTCCTCCCCCTGGAGCGGGGAGGATAGGAGGGGAGGAGAATGAGCAGAGCTGCATCTCCTCCAGAGACAGCTAGCACAGCTGAACCAGCATGGTGTGGGGGAAGAGAGACGCTGGTAATTGCGAGCTGTCGGTGCTCAGGATCAGGCTCTTTGCTCCCTGGTGCCTATGTTCCAAATCATGTAAAAAATGGGGACAATAATATGGTTATTCTGAGGGCTGGGCGCTCAGCCCACCTCACTGGAGCTGTAGGGCGTGATTGTCCATTCAGGCTAAAGGAGGGAACAATTAAATGCCCCTTTCTTTAGTGATAGCTGAAACAAGGGAAAACCATCGCCCAAGGCCAGACCACATACAGTCCTGGGCCATGCGCTCCATGGAGCTTCCTGGGATTCCGATAACGAATGCAGAGGTAGGAGATTGATTTGATTGCAGCCATGGGTGTGAGAGAGAGAGGAGCAGGAGAAACACCTCTGAAGCACAGAGAAGGCCATAAGGGAGCCTGACAGACTGCCAGTGAAGCACCTGAAGCATGACCCTGGGAAAGAGCTGAGAGACAGCCCTTTTGGGCTGACAGCTGGCTGGAAAGAGGCTTGGAAACTGCGAGCAAAGAGCCTATCTCCTTCGGTTTGATTCCTACTGCGTTCAGGGAAACAGGACTTGGTACATTCCTTGTAAGTAAACAGGATCATACCGATGAATATACCTGACTCCATCGTCGATTTCTCCTCCCAGTGGAAACAACCTGCAAGACCCTGAAAATCAGTGAAGCACTTGGGCCAAAGGGAGTAACAATCCTTATCTGCCTCAGGGTGGAGTTGTGAGGACACATTCATTCATGTCTGCAGTGCGTATTGAGTCCCTCAGATGGAAGTTGCTACAGAAGTGCAGTGTATAAGCAGCAGGCAGTGGACACACACTATGGTTTCCAGGTCAAATCAATCATTCTCGGATAGGGTTGTATATTAAGCAGAGCACAGTTTCTTCATACAAGGCCATGTCTCTTGCTCCACAAATGTTTTGCAACATCTGACTTTGGCCTGTATCATTACAGATGTTACTAGTGATCTTGCGACTATCCAGAACTCTTAGAAGTCCAGCCAGAGAATTTGGCTCATGAAACTGCAGCGCTCTCTCTCTTTCTCTCAATCTCTCTCTCACTTTCCCAAGACCAGGCCGGTTGACATGCTCAAGATCGCACTGTCTGTGGACGAGTGTGACGGGGTCTGCTTACTCCGCACCATGTCAAGCAGTGTCAGGCCCGTGGTATTGACAGTGGAAGTCCCACCTCCTCGATGGTGGATGTTCTGGTAGTATAAAGGGAGGAAGCCCAGCTCATTCTGGGCTGGTGGTCACAGGGGAAGGACCTGCCTGGGAAGCTCCTGTGGAAGACCAGCCACAACCCCTGACGGTGCCGTGACCCGGAGCTCCCCTGGGCTTGCGTGAAGCCTGACAACTGGAGAAGCTAGAGGAGGCGACCTGTGTGACTGTCCATGGAGATTCCAAAGACCCATGGGAGACCCCAACCCACAGAGCGGTAGGAAGTGACCAGGGAGGGCGGCAGAGTGGTACCTTCCCCCTGGGAAATCTCAGCTTGTTTCGGTAGGATCCCCCAGCTGAGTCAGTGGCAAGGCATTACGCTACTCTTAGGGCCCTGGATCGGGGCCCAGTGGCTTCGGATAGGCCTGGGCCCCCCTACTAGGGCTGCTGAACCCCGAGGCTGCCTCATAGACTCTGGCCATTGGGGCACACTGCCCTGCACTGAGGGCTGCGCTACAGACTCTGACCATAAGGCCTCACTGCCCTGCACTAAGGGCTGCGTTATAGACTCTGGCCATTAGGCCGTGCTGCCCTGGTCCCAGGGGCATAAACACAAACATTGAGGTTGATCCACACCCGGAGTCTCCTGAGTCCCACTTTTGTATTTTAACTACAAGCCCATTCCTTCCCCCATTCTGTGGGCACTGGTTTATTTGGGAGGAGGCACATTCTCAGTCCTCTCACCAATTCTTTCCCACTTCCCCTAGACATCTAGCAATGCCCTTGTCCCCTTCACCCTCTCTTGCTACTTTTGGAGGAAGTTGCTGCTCTCGGGACCATCCTGCCTCGCTAACTCCAGTCACATTCCAAACTGCAGTTAAAAACATGCTCCCTCTGGAGTTCACTTTCCCTTTGCCATTATTTATTGATTAACCCTGTAAGGCACTTGCAAGGGGGCAGTTTGCATGGAAGGCTCTAGACAAAATAAAACTGTACTGTTGTTCTTAAGACAGCTCCTGCAGCGCAAGCTTCCATGCAACAATCTAAAGCGGCAGCCATAAGACTTCCCCGAGCTAGGGGGAAGCTAGATACACAGTAGAAAGCCTGACAGATGACGCATAGACATAGAGAGCAGTACATCACGCACACTGCTATAACTCAGTGTACGCACCTAACGCAGGGTGGGGCAAAATGCAGTTAGCTGCATGTGCATGTGGGCTAATGGATTCCCTATATCCCCTGACATCTTTGTGCTTCACTTTCCCGACTGTAAAAATGAGGATCAGGACACCTTTCGTCCTTCGTAAAGCACCTTGAGTCCTTAGATAACAGGAGAGCGTAAGCTCTTTGGGGCATCTTTTACTTATGTATTTGTACAGCACCTAGCCCCATAAGGCTGGGGCCTCTACCACAATAGAAATACAGTAGTAAGTAATAATATATGCTAAATATTATTATTGCAAATGGACTGGTGCCTACACTGAAGAATCCCTATAGAATTTAGGAGAAAATGATAGCCTTCCTAGCCTACAGAATTTAATTATAGCCCTTCTACAGAATTAAAATCCAAACAAGCACCGTTCATGCTCTACGTTCGATAGGTTTTGGAAAGCCCGACTACAATTCTGTAGAACCCTACTGTTTTCGGCACTGTTCAGTTCTAGAAGTGGTTTTGCAGCAGAGAGAGCGGGAGACTGGAACACCACTCCTGTGCTTTATTTCTGTGTCTGCAACTAATTCGCTTTGGGGCTGATTTTCCAAGGTGTTGAGCACCAGCGGGATACACTGTTGTCAGCAGAAGTTAGGGGTACTTAGTGCTTCTGAAAATCAGACCAAGGAGGACCTTCGTTAATTACCCATTTTACAGAAAGGTTATTAGGTAATTGCTTTTAAGGATGCTGAAAAGCTTAGTTCTTTAGTATCTGATGTCCTCATCCAGAAGATGCTACAGAAGCGCAAAGCATCCCGCTCTGTTTTCGCGCATGGCTGCCACTCACCTTAAAAGACTGTACAAACGTCCAGAGCAGAATGCGGATGGTGTAACCTTGGCGAAGAAGTTTGATGAGTCTGGCTGCCCTGAAGAGCCTCAGGAAGCTGAGGTTGATGAAGTTGTCCTGCGGAAAGTAAAGGTTTTGTGTCCTTCAGAAATTAACGCGACTAGAAACCACAGCCCGCAAAAAAGAAATTAAAATTACCGGCTTCACGATCTAAGCAGCAAATCGGCCACCAGAAAACCTTCCAAAAGAAACATTCGTCAGTGCAGATCACTCCACATGCAGTAAGTCTGAGAAAACCCCTCTCTACAAAAGCCCCTCCCTCAGCTATTGGGTAAATAATAAAAAGAAAAATTGCCCTTACACACTTTTCTTTGAATTCTTTTCTTTATGCAAAGCAGGTTTCCCCAAATAGCTAAGAAAAGGTGATGGTGCATTATTATTATTTACTGTTGAGTGGGATTGTTTTGAAGTCATGAATTGGCTCATTTTATTTTTATTAGAGTGAATCTAACATAAGCCAAGAGAATTTATAACAGTGGGTACCATTGGCCTCTTCCTTGGCAAAGGAAGAGATCAGCCAATCCGCTTTAAAGTGCCCTCTTTTTAGAAACGTTTCCACAACAGGTGATAGGATAGGATCCTTGCTGACAAGCATTGCTGGGACATGATCATTATCTTTAGAAGCGAGATCATTTGTAGACTAGAGTGAATTGAGAGAAGGTTGAATGTTCAGCAGCAGGGGTTGTCCTTAGGAGCCTGCTGACTTATTAATGATTCATAAACATCCCTTTTAAGGTGGATTAAAGAAATGTCAGTGATTGTAATTTCCATTTGATTGTTTTGGTTGATTCCCCTCCTCTCTTCCCTTTTATTGACGGAAAATAGCTCATCTAACGAGCTAATCTAGAGGGGGGTCTTTCCAAAATAAAACATGCAAGAGTTAAAATAGGAGGGCCGGGGGAGGGGGGGAATCTATGATAAAAAAAAAGTCCCCCTGCCTGCACTGATCCCAAATCTCATGAATGTGAAACTTTAACCACAGGAATTAATTTGACTAGGTTAACTACATGAAATCCCACCTAGTATTAAGCGATGGAGGGGCTGACGCAATCATAAGGAGGCCTTGTAGCTAAAGATGAATCAGTGTAGTCTTCCCCTGGTTCCATCCCCTCCGCCCCCATCATCTTTTACCACAAGATACCTGCTCAGATTAAAGTGACTGAAAGCTCTTGTTAATCTGGGTGCATAGCTCATGCTGAGTTTATAGGCGCTTGTTTTATCTGTTCACTTATTGAAATGCCAGCTCAGCAATTGGGCCCATAGCGCTGCATTCCACCGATACCATCGGCTGGTTCAAGAAATCCGTTTCAGACATGCACTCATGTTGTGTTTAAAACGCAAGCAGCTCAGAGTTAGGCATATACTGTATGTCAGACTCAATCCGAAAATAAAGAGAAAAGAGAAAAGCACAGAGATGTTCAATGAAAGAGCAGACAACACAGAGCTAGTTCTAGGCTACAACAGAAGGCAGCTCACGGCAGGCAAAACACAAGCAAGGATTCTCCTGGGTTGTTCAAGGTTAGCAAAATAGGAGCAGAGGATTCATAGATTATTTCTTAAAACGATACTTTTCTGTAGGTTTTTGTTCCTTCACAAAATACCCAGCAGAGCTCAGCGTTAAAGGCCATCTATGGACAGGAGACAGATTCTGACTGTGGTTACAGCACTGTAAATATATCAGCATTTCACTGATTTCATTTAGTCTTCAATCTAAACACATGGTCTAGGCCAGGGAAAGGCAACCTATGACATATGTGCCGCAGGTGGCATGCGAGCTGATTTTCAGTAGCACTCACGCTGCCCGGGTTCTGGCCACTGATCTGGGGAGCTCTGCATTTTAATTTAATTTTAATTTAATTTTAAATGAAGTTTTGTATACATTTTATTTACTTTATCATATATAACTAAACTATTGTTGTATGTAGACTTACAGAAAGAGACCTTCTAAACACATTAAAATGTATAACTGGCACGCGAAACCTTAGAGTGAATAAATGAAGACTTGGCACCCTACTTCTGAAAGGTTGCCGACCCCTGGTCTAGGATCTCGAGTGGGCAGTTGCATCTGTGTATAGTGGAGGTAAATATCACCACTGCAATTGGGGCACATTTCATACTGACCTTGTGCAGGCTCGATCCAAAGCCCAATGAAGTCAATAGAATGACTCCACCTTATTAGCAGGTATTGAATCCTATCTGACGACATAAGGTGCATGGCTTTGAAGAATCAGGCTCTTCACTCCCATTGATACAATAAGTAGATATGGTGTGGTATTTAGGCCAGATCCAAAATACACACACACACTCATATAAGTAGTTCTGTGCACAGACAGTAAGTGTGAACAGGATCAGGCCCTAAGTTTATAAAACATTAGAAGTGCATTTATGCAGCATTTCCCCCTCTAAGAATTATTACCGCATCTACTTAGTAGTAAAAATGCTATTGTTTGTTTCACCCAGACTCCAGTTAGAACTCCCTCATCATCACAGTCAGCTGATATGATGCTTAACATTTGTCTTGATCAAAGTCACAGTCGGCATTGCATTAGCTAACTCCATTTTGCACTCTATGGGAAAACACAGGGCAACTCTGTAATGGTAAGAAGTGCAGGTGAAAAAGGAATCAGACCTCTACCACATGAACCTGGGCCAGGCTCGGATCTCCAAAGGTGCCTCAGGGAGTTAGGCACCCAACTCCCATTGAAATTCATTGGGAGTTGGGTGGCTAACAACTTTCAGTTTTGTTTTTTTTTAAACAGACCCAGGCTCAACATCTGCTTTTTTTTTTTTTTTTTTTAACAGACCCAACACACCTGCCACCATTTCACAAATTGTAATAAAATGAACAGCCCAGAGGGGGAACCCTAGCGACCCAGGAAAATCCTACTTTATCAAGAGTTATGAAGCTTTTGAGGGACGGTTCTCGGTGCTATTCACTGGTTGGTAACCTTACACACACAACTGTGATCATCAAAGGGGTATTGTGTGTGTGTTACCTCCCAGTACACTGGGTAGAAAACCTGCCCCTCATTGGCAAGAGTGCCTCAGCAGTTATTAGAATTGCATGCAATTAAAGGGGAAACTCCACATTGCAGTATTTCTCATGCTCAATTGTTTTTGCATTGATTTTTCTTTCAGTGAATTATATGTGACACACGAATGTCATTCCTGTGGATTATTTGTTTCACTCTTGCTCTCCTCCTTTTTCTGTTGCACAGGTGCTGAACACTGACACGGGTGACATGATTTGAAAGTATTTGCTTTTACCCAGTCCCATGAGAGAATGTTATTTACTGTATTTAAAAGCAGAAAAGTGACCACAAATATGGCATCCTGCCACTGTCCAAATCTGCTTCTTCTGCATCTACAGTATCATCTTGGCTTCATTTGCAGACAACTAAGCTGTTGGCAGTGTCAGTGGAGGCAGTAAAGATGCAGAAAAGCAATCTGTATTTTATTTTGCTCTGGGTATTGGCAGCAAAATTACTGGCTAGGTGAATTCCAGAATCTTTTATTTGAAATGGCAGTTGTGACGCCTCATGCCACAACTGAATTCATTCCCACGGCCTATCATATCGATGTTAGTTACATCTAGCAGAGTGATGAAATCGGTGGAAATTACATTAGTGCGCTTCATATGCCTGTTGGGTTTTTTTTTCAGCTACCTTATGCCAACACTGTCAAAATTAGATTTGGCCCAGAGATATAACAGAAAACAAATGGACTGTAGATTTAGGGTATGTCTACTCCACTGTTAGAGGTGGCTGTAGCTCGGAGAGGCATACCAGCACTGATGTTAGCCTACCGTGGATAAATACAGCAGTGAAGATGCAATAGCTCAGATCGTGGCATAGACCAGCAACTTAAGTACGCAGCCAATATTCCAGATAACGTACACCCCATGGTGTTACGTCTTCACTGCAGACAGGCTAGCTGTCTTCCTTCAGGTTAACGGTTTTTCCACAGGCATGTGCTGCATGTGGCAGGAATCTGGCCTTGGGGACAGAGGTTAGTCTTTGGGTCTTCAGTGTGGTGACTGGGATATCTCGGGAAGCCTTTACTGTGCTTTAGGGATGACAGCTGAGAACTAACATTTCAACTGCATTGCTAAGAATGACAAGCAACAAAACTGTCTTCGAGGGGGTGAACAGTCTGAAATGTGCAGAGAGAAGGGGATAGTCTTCCAAAATGCACGTGACTCTGTTAATATTAAGGGGAAATGACCAGACCGTGGGTGAAGTCTTCACTTCATTGAGGTCAATGGAGAACTCTCGTTGAAGTCAACTGGGACAGGATTTCACCCTATCTATGCGTGTATTGAAGGGGTTCTGTCATTTCAGGCATATTGTTTCCTGTGGCCCTGATCCTAGAAAGTGAAGTCAAGGGGATTCCACAAGTATGTCAGGTTCAGCCCATGGAGGGTCAGGATTAAGTTGCACCACGGGTAGTACCAAGACCCATGTTTTCAAACATGGCTGACCAAGCTGCACAAGAATAAATCGTGCACTCGCTTATTGTACATTCATAACCTGCTTTTGCACACACAAACTGGGTAGTGCGATCATGGCCTTACACCATCCCTGGTATAATAATTCACGTTACCGTAAAGCACATCCAGAACTCTCCTTTCAGATTTCACCAGGAAAATTGAAGAAAGGCATCATTTGAACCTTACATTGCTTTTCCTTCACTATTGCTTCCCAGAAGACAACTTCCTCCCAGGACTCTGCAGTAAATGGTTATGGAATGTGTGTGTTTCCAGTCTATCATGGAGGCCAGAGTTAATTTAATCTCTGGAGAAAACCACAACTGTGCAACAGAAAATCCAGATGGAAAACTAATACAGCTTAAAAGGATGCTGCCAGATAAAATGCATGTATTTTTAATAAACCCATTTCCTTAGCTGTGTTACTAATATGACCTGGGATTATTTAACATGGAATAGTTTCTAAAATGTATTTTTCACAATCTAAATGGCTTGCTTTTTGTATTTGCTCATCTTGGGCAAAGAAAACAGTCTATACTTTGATTTCCTATGAGCCCAGGGGAGTTAGGCACCTAACGCTGATTGAGTTTCAATGGGATTTGGATTCCTAATTCCTTTCAGCCCTTTTTGCAACCCCAGGCTCATTATTTTATTTAGAATGCTTCACTTTTGTTGCTAGTCACAGTCTCCTTCTAGATCTCATGTGGTGGCAAAATGGTTGCCTGTTGGCTTTGCAGTGGACATTCAAAGCCAAACAAAGTCAATGTTTTCACTCTTTTTACTTCAATGAAATATCAGCTTCACTAAAAATCTTTGCCTTTCAATCAAAGTTAAACTGGGGGTTTAGAACACCTGGCATTCTCCTTTTAAATGGACCACTTCCTTTTTCCACAAAGTCCAATAAATCTCAATATAAAATAGTGGTTGCTTAGAACCTTACATTTGATTCTATCACCTACAAAATAAAGATTTCCCAAGCCAAGCAAAATCTTCCCTACTCCAGGTCAGATGAAAGCAGGTATCCTGCCAACTCTAATTCAGTCCTCCATGAAAATAAAGCAAGTGTTAGTTTCCCCTTTATCATTATCAAGTGAAACAACAAATAGCAGAAAATGGGCTATTGGTAACTTTATGTGTCTCTTGTCACCAATTAGCCAATGGGAAGAAGATGCACAAGAAAAGCCGGTTGTGAGGCTTTCCACTAGTGCAATCGGAAATCTCATCAAAATGAAATAGAATTAAAAATAAAAATAATAATAAAACAAGAGAAAATAAAAGCAGAGAATTAAATAATTGTTTAAATTCAATGAAACCAACCGTGTCCTATATGTGATGTTTTCATGGATGAATATTTGCAAGATTATTTACAAATTATTTTTTGAGCAGCAGGTGCACAACATACAGACGGAGACATGGTTTTCGCATTGTATGTTGATTGGATGGCGTGATTCAGCAGGTAGGTAAGGAAAATAAAGAACAAAAACAGAAAACAAAAGAGAAAATGAGTAATCAGGACAAGCGAAAACCAGAAGCTCTGAAAATTTCATTGGAAAAAAATTGTTGGGTTTTGGTTCCCCCTCCACCTTTTTAATGGTAATTAGAATTAAATTTCTTTAATTTGTATGCTTCAAATCAAAACAGATTTTGCAACCCTAAAGGTAACACAGACAGTATGGCAGTTATTTGCATTTCATTTTGTAATGCAAATTAGGAGACAGTTCACAAACATTTTTTATTTTATTTTTTTGTATTTCCAGGCAGATAAGTAGATGTCAGTTTCACATACGCTCAGGGCACCTCCTGCAGGCCAAATATACTCAGAAGGACTGACCTATCTTTAACTCCATCTAATTTACTTAGGTTATTAAACCAGGGAAAAACTGACATACGTATTTTTGCCTAAGGAAATAAAAAAAAAATCCACTGCATTCACAAAGTAAATTACATACAACATGACTAAGAAATTAAAAAAACAAAGCAGTTAATCAACACATTTCTTTTCCTTTTATCTTTACTCTTCAGTGGTACAAAGGTGCTGATGCAGCAAGGTTAGCCAGGCTAGCTGGTTTAGTTGGCTTGGAGAGTGTTTACAGCTGGAAAGTTGAGGGAGGTTGGCCAGGCAGGAAACTGGAATCATTGCACCTATTTGCAAGCCAGATCTATCTCTTGCCCATCCCTGGTCACAGTTTGCCAGCGATCTCAAGGTTGGTCCTATAGAATTCCTATAGAGAGCGGGAAGGAATTCATTTTCTATCATAGGGACTCATGAACAGAAATTGTGCTGAGTTGAGAATGGCCAGGATGTCGTCTGAGTGGAGTCGGCAACGTGTCCGTACACAGACACAAGTGTCTGTGGTAAAAATGTTGAGATCCGTGCTCATTTTTCATGACCGAATGACATAACCGCCCCCAATGTCCGTCACTACCTACGGTAATTCTGTCAAACGTCCCGACCCCTGCATCTGACTCCTTTGTGCCCATGTTAAAACAACAATAAGTATCTTCAAGCTGATAACTTGTTAGGGCTGAACACCCCTGAGGAGGTTAACTAATGGCGCCATACACATGCCCATCGTGTCATTTACATCCTGCTGAGAGTCTTGCTCAGAGGAAGGCCAGGCTATTAACAAAAGGGGCATCTCGCTCAATAAGGAAATGATATACTTTGGACACAGATCTTTGGCAAATGACCTGAGAACAAAGTCCCTTTCCTTCCTCTGGCTCCTGCAGTTTGTATAACACCACAGCCTTGATCCTCGAGCACGTGCATGATGCACTAGGGTTGCTATGTCCCAGACTACGCGTGAATAGAGATGACACTGAGTTCAAGTAAGGTTAAGCCTTGGCTGCACTCTTCTATGCTGAGCCAAAGTAAGTGTGAGTCCCTTTGCCACCCACACTCCTTTCCACACAAGAGCACAAGGGGCAGGGAAGGTGTTGTTGGGTCTGGACAAAGATTAAACACAACGGAAAAGATACGTCCTTAAGTATGCACCTCACATTTCTAATGAGGCAGCACACTGCCTGCTCCCCTCTTAAGATCTGTTCCAGCTCCTAGGTGGAGTTATTGGTGTCTGCCTAGCAGTGCTCCCGCAAAATTCCCTCGCACTCCTTCTTCTTTAAGCCATTTTTAACTTGGTAACCTTTTCAAAATCAGCTCAGTGATCAGGAGCCTAAGACCCACTGAAATTTAAAGGGGCAAAGCTGCTTGGGACCAGATCCTCAAAGATCCTTACCCAACTCCCCCTGATTTCAATGTTTGCACATCAGTGTAAAAGAAAAGAGAGCTTGGATCAATTTCTGTACTGTACTTCCAGGAGATGGAGTACAGCTGGTGCAGGCAAGGGGGAGAGTCCGAAGGCAGGCTCCACATGCCCTCCAGATTTGAGGGTGTTGCAGGGGCCAAAACAGCCCTTGGTGTAATGCAGGCAACCCTAGGGCCTGCTCTAAGCTACAGCTGCCTGTGACTGTACCATGGAGATAGTGGTGCGTGTGACAGCCCTGTCTGCACCCCATGGCTGGGTTTGTGAAATGGGGCCACAGCAGGGGGCTGAATCCCTCCTTTTGGGTTCCACCTTGGGTATCACAGGCTTCTTTGGGGGTGGAGAAGGAGGAAAAGTTCCAGTGCAGCCGATCCCCTTTTCCGAGGTTGCCCAGATTGCACACAGCAGGATGAAATGATAAAAGCGCTGTTCTGTTTGTGAATGACGCACTGAAAACTAGAATTATTTATTGCTGTTAATGTCCTGTTCTAGATGTAATTTATGGAACGCCATTAAAAAAAAAGATGTCATTAAGCAATGATTTCATGAGATCTGTATGTCAATGTTACCCTTAAGTGAGTTAAGCTCCTTTCTAACATCTCTTCAGCCAGCTCTGTGCGGTGCCTGAGAACTGTTCGCCCCCTGATCCTGTCTGAAGTTTACAAAAAGACGTGCTTTGCTTTAAGGATTGTTCACCAGAGGTTTCAAAGCGGCTCCGGACCGAGAAATACGTTACTATAGACAGCGACAAACTGGAGAGAGTTCAGAGGACAGCAACAAAGATGATAGAAACCCACTGATGAAAAGGTTGAGACAAGTGAGCAGATTCAGTTGAGAGGAAAGAAGACTAAAAAGGGAGACAAGACAGCTGTATACAAATCCTTATAAAGGCATGATTAAAAGAGAGCGGGATTAAACTAGGTTCATTAGTCACTGGATATGGAACAAGGGGTAATGGGCTGGAGCTGAAACAGGAGGCATTTAGGTTACATGTTAGGGAAAAGTTTGTCTGAACAGTTTTGCAACAGAATTTGTAGCCAGGGAAAGCTGCAGAACCTGGGTAGCTGGAAATGTTCACACACCCCTCTCTGAGGGGGAGCTAGATACATTTAGTTACTCTTATCCCAGAAGCCCCTAAAATGCAGCTTGGGAGCATTCATGAAAAGTGTTACAGGTGCTTGGAAATTTGGCTCTTTTGTATATGACCATCTTCTGATGTAACTTACACCATCCTTTAAAATTTAAACAATCAAAGCATTTTGCCCTCCATACTTAGGGGTGAAGCTTGAAGAAATTACAGCACAATAAAAGAGTAATGCAGGCATGCATATTAAATCATTGGTCATTCCTAACATATTGTATTTTTAGAATTACTAAGGGCTTGTCTACATGAATATTTAGCTTGTACTAAGCTGGCGGGTGTATCTACCCTGCACTATCCTGCCGTGGACTGTCAGCATGAACCCTGCTGAGGTGCATTAACAGTTTGGTCTTGTGCATTGATCTCATCCTGTTGCAAACAGGACTAGATCAGCAGGGTCCAAGTGGACAGTTAGTCTGTGGCAGGCTAGTGTGGGGTAGAATTCACCCCTCAGCTTGCCATGAACTAAATGTTCCCATAGACAATCTGTAGATAAATCTGCTCCAATCTGAGTGTGAAATGTACTATTTGTGCAGAGAGCCGCATGCATATTTACTCCTCCATGTTATGATTATAGGAAGCTCCAGGGTCCCTGTCATTGCCTGGCGAGGGTCAGACTACGGCTGGCCTCTCCATGGTACTGCAGGAGAAGAAAGGTGGGAGCATGGAACTTTCCCCCCAGCACTTTTCCTGCAGAGCCAGGCAAAATTTCTCTCTCTGCACTCTCCTGACAACAGATAGTGCTCCATCTTTGCCATGGATGGAGTACAAACTATCCCAAAACTGGGGGAGGGGGAGGTAAGAAGACTGACAATGACTCTGGGATTACATTTCTCCTCTTCAAGCAAATCGCCACCCCCGCCCCGCACACTGGCCAGTTGTGTGAAAGCTTAGCTGCTTCCACAGGGTCTGTGCAATGGATACACTTGTCCTGGGACGTTGCAGTTTTGCACCATACAACCTGGACCAGTAACAAAGGCCCAGTTGGCTCCATTCTGTAAATGAGTTCCTGGGACAGGACTTCTTAGAGTAAAGGGGAAAGGTCTGGGCTCTTAGTACACACAAGAATATCTGAAAACTGGTCTCTAGGGGATAGTCTACATGGCAAATTACATGTGGCAAGCCAGGGTGTGAACCTACAGTGCACAAGTTTCCTGCGCAGTGACATCCTGAGCGGAGACTGCTACAGACCCCCGGAAGTCGCAGAGTGTGGTTTGACATTTGTAGCCATTAGCAGATATGCTGTAGATTCACACCTTGGCTTGCCGTGTAGTAATTTGCCATGTAGATGAGTCCTAGAAGATGTACAAGGAAAGGTTACAGTGATGTACATTTTCAATATGCACAGCTAACACAACATGAGTGATGAAGACAAGCACCTAAGATAAGAATTGTTCATAAAAGGGTAAAACCAGGTTGTCGGTATGGAGTCATTGTTTTTCCTTGCCCTTTTGAAAACTTCCTACAGAATTTAATAGAAAGTCTGAAATTTTTAAACACTCCTAAAAAATTCCTTAGTAGTGATGTAATTCTATTACATTGTACAGCTCAGCGTAAGTTCTACACAAATGATCTCATTCTCTATTACATTCTTTTAAAACCTTCTATGTAGATTTTAAAAAATGAACAATGATCCCAACATGGCTAAACTAAGGTTGCAGACAATGCTACTGTTCTAATCCTCCTTCCTTCCTCATCCCATCTGCTCCTTCCTGGTTTGTCACCTTCATTCTTTTTGTCCAATACAAAACATAGATTGAAAGCTCGAAGAGACAGAGAACAGCATCTTTACATACAAACGGCCATACTGGGTAAGACCAAAGGTCCATCTAAGTCCAGTATCCTGTCTTCCGACAGCAACCAATGCCAGGTGTCCCAGGTGGAATGATCAGAATAGGTAATCATCAAGTGATCCATCCACTGTTACCCATTCCCAGCTTCTGGCAAACAGAGGCTAGGGACACCATCCCTTCCCAACCTGGTTAATAGCCATTGATGGATCTATCCTCCATGAACTTATCTAGTTCCCTTTTAAACCCTGGTATTGTCTTGGCCTTCACAACATCCTCTGGCAAAGAGTTCCACAGGTTGATTGTGCATTGTGTGAAAAAATACTTTCTTTGTTTGCTTTAAACCTGTTGCCTATTAATTTCATTTGGTGACCCCTAGTTCTTGTATTATGAGAAGAGAATCAGTAAACAACACTTCCTTATTTCCTCTGAGAAGTTCCTAGCACAGTGTGGGAATGCTACTAAACAGAAACAATTATAATAACCCTCTTTGGGTTTCTTCTCCATTAAATTCTATAGGATTTTTCCATGCAGGGGTAAAACAAGTTCAAAGATGGGACCCTTTCATTACATGAGAAAGAGATGGCATTTCCAAGCACAGCTATGACCATTGCGGTTCTCATCAGAACTCCTTGCAATGGGAGTCTTTATCCATACAGTGTGTTCAGCCTGGGGAAAAATAGAGCTAACATGAATGGGCCTCCAAAGCACATCATGAGAGGCCCCAGAGGCAACTCCAGGAAATAGATTGGTGGGAAGGAGATGTGACGCTTTGACAGGGCACCATTTTGTGGGTTAACAAAGTGAATGTAGCAAACTGTACTTACCGCAATCTCTGTTACTAAAATATCAGTAATACTTCCCAATACTGTTACGAAATCAAAGACGTTCCAGGCATCTCGGAAATAATTCTGCAAAATAAAAACACAAGATAGGAAAATAAAATGCCTAAATTAAAGTTGGGGTTGTTTTTTAATCTCTGTGTCATCTCACAGCATGAATGGGCGAGGAGAAGGGAAAGCAGCAGAAGGTAAATGAGAAAGGAACGTACCAGTACACCAAAGGCAATGATCTTCAAAACGCATTCCATTGAAAACATAGATGTAAACACAATATTCAGGCATTTCAACATTTCTTCATATGCCTCTGGAGCACCATAGAACTAAACCAAAAGGGAAGACAGGCTGTTACTGGAAGACTAGTTCTGTTGATGAAACAATGTCCATAACTGACTGGCCTTATTGTGGGATTCTTGATGGATTTAGGGCCAGATTCTGCTTCCACTTAAGGCCAGATCCCAATCTATACTGTGGACCCTCTGTGCCTTTCCAAAGACACAATGTGGTCATGACACTAACTGAATTGAGCAGCTGAACGTTCCCCTAGCACTGGAGAATCTTCTGCTGGTGTAGGTCTTCCTCACAAGTAGCAGCTACATCGGAGGAGTGCCCAGGTTAGAGTGTGCCCTGAATGCTGCTGGACCCAAGTGATCTCCAGCACCCGAGCAGCCGCTGGGTTCATCTGAGGCAGCTCCAGCTTATGACAGGGATTGGGGGAGATCATACATGCCATACAGACGCCTCTGCCTCTCCCTTTGGGTGCTGTGGCGAGTGAAGCTCAGCCAGACCCAACGATTCTCCATCTGATGCAAATCTGAGCGACTCTGTTGACGTGAGTTGTTCTGGATTTCAACCAGTGTAAATGAGAGGTGAAACTGACCCTTAATTAGGAGTGACATTCAGTGCGGAACAACACATGATTAGAGAACTGAGTCCCAATTCCTCTACACACAAGCACAGGGAGTGCAAGCAGAAGCAGTCTGAGCTTTCTGCCTTTGTATCTAAATGGGGAGCTCAGTCTTACCATGCTCCATGTCCAGGCAATCCTGTCTTCTTCAGTAAAGACTGCCCAACCAACCGTACCACGGCCGAACCCGTGATGAGGCAGCATCAGATGCTAATCTAGCTCTCGTCCCTTCCATCTTACTCTAGTGTCTCAAGCACGTTGCTCCTCTAGCAAAGGCCACATTTCCTAGCCCACATGAAGTCAGGAAGAACTAACAACAGCTCACTAACCTTCATCATCAGCACAATAGTATTGAGCGCAATCATGACCATGATAAAATATTCAAAGGGAGGGGACACCACAAACTTCCACATCTTGTACTGAAAAGACTGCTTGTTTTGAGGCATGTAGCGGGTCAGTGGCCTGGCACTTATGGCGAAGTCTATGCAGGCCCTCTACAAAACAGGAACAAGGGGAAAAAAATCAAAATAGGCTGGGGTCATCCAATAGCCAATGTGTTCATATGAAACAGGTTATCTCTGAGAGCATGAGTGAGGTATTTTGGGGAGGATGGACTGAGGATGTTGATCACATAGTGGCTAGGCACAAAACAACCAGCTGTTTGGAGGCTGGCGGGAGGATGGAGAGCAGCAAGCGGTGGGCAGGGGGGTGGATTTGGGGAAGGGGGTGGAGTGGAAGCGGGAAGATGCAGAGCGAGGGTGGAGCCTCAAGGGAAGGGGCAGAGTGGAGCAGAGGGGTGGAACAGGGGTGGAGCACCCACCAAGAAAAATAAAAGTCAGTGCCTGTGCGTACACAGAGTGCAAGTATTTAACACCGTGTTCATCTGTAATAGGGAGGCATGGTCCAAAGAGACATGTAATTTTGCTTAGCTGCTCAGATCAAGTTGTAGCATCATATTCAAAGATGTGTGGTTTCCATGGGCCACACATCCAAGCAAAGGATTAGGGGGGCAGCAACTTGATTCTTTACATTTCATATTTAACACATCTCTCAATGTGGACATTGATAACACAAAATACAGGGCCTCCCTCTGTTAATAACTGCTGCAAAGTCCTTAGTACTGGTGGTGGTAACCATGGGATTTCATTTGTAGCAAGGTAGTCTGAGCCAAAAATGGCCAACTCCCAGTGTGCAGGGGGCTGCTGTATTCATAATGACTGGGTACCTCATTTTTTTCTAGACTGCATTCTGACATCACTTTATCTCCTTGCTCCTGGAAGGTGATGATGATTAACGCCACAAATATATTCACAAAGAAGAAGGGGAAGACAACAAAGTACACCACGTAAAAGATGGACATTTCCATTCGATAACCAGGGCTGGGACCCTGCTCCTCATACGTAGCATCCACCGAATGCTTCAATACACTGTAATCAAATGCAGAGAGAGAAGAAGAGCAATTCAGTTAAGTGCAGGGCAAAGTCTCAGGGATAGCCCTAGATTTACTTGGTATCAGAGGCTTCACCATGGAGATTCTTCTTTACATGCACAGGATTAAACTCACTGCCACCTTTGCAACTGGGAAGGAACTTTCCTATGGACTAGTGGGCATCATTTCTTTTTTCTCCATTTTGGAACCAGGGATCATCTGTTAGTGTCCCAGCAGCATATCTGCATTGATCAATTTTCTGTGATTGGAAGAACAGGGGATATTTTGGGGTCTGAATCCTTCCTCTCTTCTTCTGTGTGTCAATATGGATGAAACAACAGCGGTGAAAGGACCGTGAATAACCCATGAAGCACACTGACCTGAGAATTTGTTGGCCACTGATGTTTTCATTCATTATTTTATTAGGAAGTGCTGCATGGGTAAAAGGGGTTGCCTGCCACATGAAAAAGACTTCCAGGTTGCATTTTTTACTACTATTTCCCATTAAAAGCCAAGCAAAATACAGTAATAGGCATAACAGTAATGATAGTTCTGAGCCAAAAATCCTGGAATGCTTTCTTCATGGGTTACAATGTTTCTTCCCTCTCCCCTCCGCCCCAATCTCAAGGTCAGCAGCTTTTGTAAACCTCTTAATCTATTTCACACCAAAGAAAGCAGTGCAGATCTGAAGGCCAGGAGTGAGCAGACAATTATTTATCAGAAAGTGCCCAGGAAACACCACTCTACAACCTCATCGGAATGTGCAGAAAAATACACTCAAATCCTGCCTAATACCTCTGATTCGTTTAGCATTTTCGTGAGGAAAACCAGAAGCCTGGTTGATAACGAATTCTCCCTCCACTCTGCACAAGTCCTCGATTGTTTATCTGTCCCTGACAGCAACGAAGAGTTAGCATTACATCTCAATGAGGTAAATGAACCCGACAAACTCCATGCACTTACGTTGGCCACCCTTCTCCTGTGGAAACAGTGAACAGTGTTAACAGAGCCCAGAGCACATTGTCATAGTGAAACTCATACTTTCTCCACTGCCTGGGCTGTGCCTCCACCTCATTCTTCTCATAATCCAGATACTGACCCCTGAAGAGAAGAGCAGAGGTTTGAAACAAGTGAAGTGACAAGGCTCGGCAGCAATTTATTAAGGATGATTATTGTTATTATTTGTGTGGCAGTAGTGTGTGGGAGCCCCAGTCTTGGACCAAGACCTCATTGCGCTAGGCACTGTACAAACTCAGAACAAAAAGACGGTTTCTGCTCCATGATTTTATAATCTAAATAAAAATTAAAAGAGCCATAGAATTTCAATCTCTGCACGAGGTGCAGCAGAGACTTGAAACCACAACCTTGGGCATGGGAAGGGAGGACCATATCCCTAGACCTCAGTCATGGGTAAGAATTACTAAGGGCTTATCCTCACTACGTCGATGGGAGAACGCTCTCCCATCAGCGTAATTACTCCACCTCAACAAGAGGCAGAAGCGATGTTGACAGGAGAACACTTGCCTGCCGTACACATAGCGCGTTGTAGACACCACTTTAAATCGATGTAAGTTAGGTCTCCCAGAGGGGTGGCTTTTTCACATGGCCAAGCTACGTAACTTACATCGACTTCAGTGTAGTGTAGATGAGTCCTAAGACAATGCTTACAATTAAGAAGACATTGTCAATTACTTTAGGCTTGGAATAATCTGATCCATCACAAACTGTTGCAATTTAGTGGAGAATGTCCTCTGGCTTCTGCTTCTAAATACCTGTTTGAAAACAAATCCACTACTCAGCCAATGAGAAACTGAAAATAACAAACCCCAGAAATATGGCTGACATGTGACCTCATAATATATTTGCTCTACTGCTATAAAGCTGGCAGCCAGTAGAGGAAATATACAGAGAGAGAGTAACCAAGCACTGCCACTGACCTTACTGAGGGCATTCCCAGATAGCAATCATCAAAGAAAGAAGCAAGCAAGGAGGAGCCATGCTGGCTTGTGGTACATAGGAACAACATAAAAAACACTGATAAATGGGAAAGGACCAATCAGGCTGGAAACATGGGTCTTCTATCATATTAGTGCCAACCGTGGCCCTTTAACTTCTTTTTAACTTCTTACTTATTAACTACAATGTCCAAATAATGGTGTTTCAAAAAAAAATATCCATTTTAAAAATCAGAAAGGCGGCTACCAAATTAGCCACACAGGCCTTGATTCTTCAAACTCTTAAGCTTATGCTCTACTTTAAGCACATGATTAGTCTGAATCAAGTCACTGGAACTACTCAGACTTAAAGTTAAGTATTTGAGTTTACAGGATTGGGGTCTTAGATCTTTAAACTGTTAAAAACAAAGCGTAAAATTAATCTCTGGTATAACTCCGTTAAATCAGCACTCTTATTCAATAGAGCCACACTAGAATTAATTGAGCCCAGAATGATGCGACTTTAAGTCACATGAAGTTAGGAAAGTTATCGCCATCAAGGGAACTCTGGAAGGATTCAAGAATTTCCCTCTGGCAAGCTTCCAGCATCCCTTGCCATCCTGCAAATACCTGCAGTCCTTTTCTAGCTCCTTGGACTCATCCGTGCAGTAGAAGAATTTGCCTTTGAAGAGTTGTACAGCAATGACAGCGAAAATGAACATGAAGAGCATATAAACAATTAGGATATTGAGAACGTTCTTCAGGGAATTCACCACGCAGTCAAAGACAGCCTATAATGGTGGGGTGAAAAATAGGGGAAGAGGTGAGGAGACACAGAGAGAAATCTCAGCATCTAAACAGGAACATATGGAATTTTGGATCAGGTACCTGATTTATACGGTGTCTGTCAAAGGAGATTTCCTTTAATTTGCACACCAAATGTTTCAAATTCCTAGTTCTACTAATACCCATTTCCCACAGTTCCATTCTTTTTCCTTGTTGCAAGAGTTTAAACCATGTGACTGAATTCTGTGATATTGCCAGTAAAAATGGCAAATATAATAACCAGTTGTCTATGTAAATATTAGTCCCAAGCAAATATTTGTATAGCAGGATGAATAACTGAAAAGTGTATAAGTGAATAATCTATTCAATGACTGATAGGGAATAAACTTTGTCAAATAAATTACTCATTAAATATTATTTGAACAGTTTGAATGATCAGAAAAATTATTTCATGATAAAATACCAAAATGCTTTGAATAAATAACTGTAGCAAATAATTCAGCCAGTGTTAACTATTAAATAATTCAGATGGCAAATGAATCTTGTGAACTGTCTGCAAACACTTTTTGAAAGTATTTGTTATATGATATTAGTTGCCAAACCATTTCTGCAAATAGCTGTCGGCTTACAGCATGTTCATGAGCAGTTCGTGGTGATAATTCAATGTAAGGAATTCTGAACAGAATTGGTTAGTTCTGTTTGGACACACAAGACATAGGATATTGTTTTTCTGAACGTAACTCTTAGAATCATGTTTCTGGTGCAAGGACAATCCATAAATTCCAAATTCACTTTCTGCAAATATTCACTAATAAATAATCCCATAAAACACTCAGTTTCAGTGACCAGTAACTAGTTTCCAAGGAGCAAATGCAGAAGGGGTGTGAAGACAACTAATATGAACTCATTTTCTGATTCATATAAATATTTACTGACAGCTTTTAGCAGTATTCAACCCCATCTGGCAAATATAAGTTTGAAAATGAAGAATTCGTTTAATAAAAATCCAGTGTTTCTTTGCATTCCAGAGTAGAAGAAACTTAACGCTGCTGATTTCAAGGGCCACAGAACAACACGCTTCAATTTCCAATCAACTGGTCTTGGTCTTCTGCACAGTTTTCAGGTGAATTTAGCATGTGTGAAAGTTACATTGGCTAAAATTGAAATGATCTGAACTTGAACCATGGGGATTTGCATAAAACAGGACCCAGATGAAAGCTAAACCTGGTTTTTATTTTGGGTTATGTTTAAAAAAAGTTTGTCTGATGTGGTTTCACAAAAGCAAAAGCTCTTCATGTTTTTGGCCCATCTCTAATGGAAAAGATCCATATCGGTGAGCCAATATTTCCTGCACTGAGTCCCTACAATGTACATCTGTTTAATTCTATAACTCCTCCCGCTCCACAAGTCCAGCGGCGGGCTATTCTTGAACAGTTTTCAATCCATTCTTGAAAAGTGGGGAATAACTAAACTCAGGCCACAAAATTCATTCTACTTGTGACTCGGGATTCCAGCGATGAAAAGCTACTGATACTAACTCCCTGTGTTACACATTCCTAAATGAAGAGATGGACACATTAAAAATCCTCCTGACTCAGTTGAAGATTTCCACAGACAGAGCTGGGCCAAATGTGCAGTGTTCATTGTGTACAAGTTGTGCAGTGAAAGTGAATGCTCCAGGAGTTACTTTTTGCACACCACAAAATTTCAAAAAAAAAATGGTGTTCAATGTGTAGGTTGTGTGTTTTGGGTGGGTTTTCCCATCCACAACCTTTATAAGGGTTATTAGGCGTACAACAATTCACAAAATTGAATGTGGCACTTGCAGTGAAACCAAAAGATCTTTTAACATTTGATACAAATGTGCAAAACAATTAAATGAGGGGGGAGGTCTTTTTTATCTAAGTAAAACTGGCAAAAATTAAAATCAATTTCAATAAAATAACAGGTCTATACATTACCCATTTTGAGTTTACACAAGAAATTTTGCCCACAGCCCTGCCTGCAAGTCCCCAACAAAGAAAAACTGTTTCCTGTTATTTGCCAACCTTTAACTTGGGCAGACGCTTGATAGTCTTCAGTGGTCTTAGGACTCGCAGGACTCGCAGTGACTTGATCGTGTTGAGGTCTTTGCCTTTGCTTCCTCTGAAAGGTGAATGAAAGAGGAACAAAAGGAAGGAGTTTGGTTCTAGTGGGGTTCATATAAAGGCCTGCAGATACCCAGATTTTTCAGATTTGGAGCCAAATGTATCCCCTGGGATGCTCACACAGGGAATTACAGATGAGCATCTGCTTGAGAAGCGTAAAGCGATGTACAGAAGGGAAACTGAGGGCAGAACTTGGCCCTGAGAAAGTTTAACTGCTTGTGTTCTCCATCCCGGCATCACTTCCCAGCTATTCACACCATGTCACCAGGCTCAGATTCCTCCCCTTCCTCTCACCAGTAGGAGGGCAGCAGCGGATGTCTGGTTATAGCGGAGAGGAGAGAAGTCAGAGCATATTAGCATAGCTGCAACTACTGGTAGGAGAAGGGGAGAAAAGTCACATTTGCCCCACCCAAAACATTTGTGGCCTTTGTTACACACGTCACCGCCTCTTCCCACAAAGCCAGAAGTTTCAAAGACACACCCCCCATCCAATTTGTCAGGGCAGCTCTCTTAATGGTCTGGAGAGAATGTTTTCCTCAGTAAAACAGGCAGTGAATAGAAGGAACTGGACCTCTCAATGGGTAGATGGACAGCACATCCTACCTGGGCAGAATAAGCTTTCCATTTCTGCATTCTGTACAGCCATACTATCGCTCTCAGGTCTCTTTTAGAGGACATGCTGCCAAGACCATGCTGAGCCATGTAATATGCAGACATATTACATGCCTGAAACAATAACAGTGTAATTTTTCAGGCCATGCATGCAGAGATTGGAGGTCATTTCTCTTTTACGAAAACCATATGCAAAAGGTTAATAATTGATGCAAACAATGCTGTTCATTTAGCTACCATTAACGGGGAAACAGAGGTGGATGGGGAGATAGAGTTCCTTCCTCAACCCATCCCCAAAATAAAAAAAGTAGTGCTTTTTCTGAAGAGAAGCAGCTAGGCCTTTTGTCAATCTCCTAGTACAACAATGGAGTTCACCTTCATTTTGTATGTTATGAGAATGAGATGGAAGACTGTTGATGGAGCTGAACTTGACTACAGGTATGAGTTTAAGGGCTGATTGAGACATAAACTTGCACTGAATAACAAAAGGTGTGAATGAACACTGCTTTGAGCAGCCTCCCTGGCTCCTCTTCACTTCCCCACCATTCAACTTCCCTTCCCCATTGGGAAAGTATGTCAAGAAAAACACAAGCCCAGAGACTCAGAACTGCACAGCATGGGCAGGGGCAAGTTCAAATTCTCCCACACTGCCTCACCAGTAAGTACTTAACACTCTTGTGGAGGAACCATACCTCGGGGGGGAGAGGACAGCTCAAACTTTATGGCTCACTCAAGCCACTGACCCTGCTGAGAGAGGTGATGGTGAGTTTTGTGACTTAGCTCCATTAGTAAACAGAAACCAAGTAGTCATTTCATACAATCAACTGAGAAGGAATCAGAAGGAATCACTACTGAACAGAGTGGATTTGCACCAGTGTCTTAGAGGGGAACATACCCATAGCCCATTTACAATCTTTTTCTCTACTTAGTGTGACAGTCTGTATTCCTATGTTCACCCTTTCTACAAGACTGTACAAAGTGCACCTTGTAAGGTATCACTTGAAAACTCATAATCTGCTGAACATTATTATCTTGGTAAAATAGGTGTGGGAACAATGTATGTAAAGCTATGAAATTCTACTGTATAAGACATGTTCCAAGTTTTGAAAAGCAGGCACAAACCAGTTCCTCTGAGACAACCAGCAAACTAACACCTCGGCCAGGGGTCAGTAAAATCAAATAGACCATCATCTGGTTAAGCAGCCATTCTTTGTCAAGGAAAAGGGTGAGCGTGAGAAATTTACATGTTGGCAAAGAAACAGCTGGAAGTTTGCATTCCACAGATGTGCTGTCACCTGAATTCCAGCTGGAAAGGATTCTCAAAGAAGAGAAATGCCATAAAAAAGGGGAGCAAACGCTTCAGATTACCTCTCTCCCTTCATTTCTACACACGGCATCAACAACACTTGAAAAAACAAAGGAAGCATCATTGGCCTGGGGGGAAATTCTGGAAGATTCAGCTAATAAGTCTGCTATGTCATGCAGTGAGAGAGACTTTCGCCCTTAGGCTGTTCAGTTAGATGTTAATTTGCGTGTTACCTTTTATTTCTTTGTAACCAATTTTGACTTTTATGCCCCCTTACTTGTTATCATGTAAAATCTTTCTTTTTGTAGTCGCTAAACTGATTTTATTGTTTTCTCTAAACCGGCGTGTTTGGATTAAAGTGTTTGGGAACTTCAGCTGGGATAACAAGATTTGTGCATCTCATTTTCTACAAATGAAATGACAGACTTTCTATGAGCCTGTAATGTCCAGGAGGGTGCTGGGCAGAACAAGACACACAAGTGTAGGACTGAGAATTTACTGGTGTTGCTCTATACTATAATTCACGGCTGGCTGGCTATAGTGCTCACACAGTATAGCTGGAGGTGATTTTATACGCTGGAGACTGGGTTGAGCAGACCAGGAGTGGCTGCTATCACAGTGAAGCCATGGAAGAGGCACCCCAGATTAGAGAGCTGAGGGGACACAGCTGTTCAGCAGTCCAGATTGAACCCTGGGGAATGTCACATCAATCACTTCTGTTCATTTACAGTGCATGGATAAGTATGGGAGACATAAGGAACATTCAGATGAAAGCTGAGAGGCTCTTGCCTATATCATCATATCATCTTTACAGGTTAGTCTACAGTGTTGAGTTCCATGACTGGACTGGGACGGATGGAGGGTGATTGGTTAGGAACACAGACTGGGAGAGGACAGCACATCTGAGTTTTTCCACTGCTATTTTAGAACCACTTTAATCAGACACATCTGGAGCT
Source organism: Dermatemys mawii (assembly GCA_007922305.1). Taxonomy (NCBI): domain Eukaryota; kingdom Metazoa; phylum Chordata; order Testudines; family Dermatemydidae; genus Dermatemys; species Dermatemys mawii. The sequence continues at coordinate 5,708,319 of ML677396.1, read as the reverse complement.
TGGATCCTGCTCTAATTCACATTGCTGTGAACCAGAAGTAACTCCCACTGAAGTCAATGGAATTACATTAGCATAAAACTAGTATGAGGAGATTAGACTCATGCAGGTTGGAAGTCCAAGCTATGACTGGAAGGAATTGTTCTCTTCTACTATTAGTCTCAAGGGAGGCTGTCCTACTATCAATTGGTAAAGCCTTATAGATCCTCCTGCTCTCTCATGGTCTAAGGTGTTGCGGAACCTCTTCTCCAATTGAGTCACAAGGAGATTTATGGGTTTAACTCCAGTGTGTTTGCTTCTGCACACCCCTCTGCATACAGATGGAAGAAGCAGCTTTGGAAAGTCCCTTTATAGACCAATCTCTTGCCAAACCACCCAAGTGTTGTATCCATCAAAATATATGGTTTTCAAATATAGCACCATAAATATTTTTGTTCTTAATTTGCAAATACCTAGCAGCCATCCAAAGCTTTTCTATGGAGCTGCATTAATTAGAAGAATTAATTGTGATTTTAATCTGTTAATGTCTCTTTGAGGAATGTGACAGTCTCTGATGGAGTTATGACCTGAAGATGAGCTTGGTGAAGCTTGAAAACTTGTCTCTTCTACCATAGAAGATGGTGCAATGAAAAAATAATATTACCTCTGCCAACTTGTCCCTCCTGATTAGAAGACGTGTGATGACTAACAGGCACTGTCTCCATTATGCAGCTTGTAAAAGATTTAGCCCCAGCTGTGCTTAAGCATGGCTATTGCTAGCATGGTTTCCCTAAGCAGCATGGTTGCTGAAAAAACATGCTGACCTGGACCATGCTATTGACTATCCCTTCTAGGCAGGATGTTACATGAGTGTCAAGGGAAAAGAATCCCTGTCTATGTTGGTCAGCAAAGCTACGTGAAGGAGAGTGGAAAGCTAAGACAACAAGCCCACCATTTGGTTTAAGAGATTGTAGGAAACATTCCCATAAGCGTCTCAAAGATAACAGAAAACCTGACAGTTCTTATACTGTGTCTGACTGAGTTGTAAGCAGTTTTTCCAGAGGGCAGCAACAAAGTTTTAGCATTGTGCACATGGTCCATCAGCTCCTGTCATCTATGGTGACAGAGAATGGATGCCTGTGTTGGAATAAATGGCACAGCCAGTGGGAAAACCGGCAGGTGCAAAAAAAAGATAAAAATAAAACTAGGAGGCCAATGCAATGCAAGGCTGACTCAGTCCATGCAGGGCTAAGCCCTGGTCCTGCTTCTGCTGAAGTCAATGGCACAATTCCTTTAGTTCAATGGGAGCGGGGGAAGGTTTTTATTTTTTCTTCTCGCAGGATGTCTGAGGACACAGAAATGTCATGTGAGAGGAGGCAGGGATTTGACATACAACTCAAAGTGCAGTCACGAGGGAATCAGCTCCGTGCTTACAGGGACAATGCACTCATTTCTGAAGGAAGCAGAGACTCTGTGGGGCAGATCAACATTAGCAAGGCGCAGCCAAATTCCACTCAGCTGAGGTCTGCACTGGCAAGTTGCCAGGTGTCTGAGGTTCATAACCAATCTGCAGGAAATGAAGCAAGCTGTAGCCTCTTTCATCTTCAGTACACAGGGCTGGCCTTCAGAAAAGCCAGGAAAGCTCATCTTCAGTGGGCTAATACTTTCCTAAGCTGGCTTTGTGGGGACTGTAGGAAGGAGCGGTGCTCTTGTTCTACCTGGCCTACTGCAAGCGTCTCTTGAGGGGATTAGAATATAATTCAATATTACGAGCTGCTACATTAAGCATTGAAAGCAAAAGTGAAGATCACCAACACTGAAAGGGCCTAAATGTGTTTTGAATATGGGTTAATGTCACATTAAGAATGACCAGCCATCTAAAATAAAGGGTGTGATTCCCATTTACACTTAAACCACTCTATACAGCTCTGGCAGCGTAAAGAGACCTTAAAGTGGGCTCGAGTGTAATTTACTCTCCCTTTAGGCCTCTTTACATTGCCCAGGCAGTGACTTTAGTGTAAACGAGACTCAGGCCCAAGGGTTTTAAACAGTATTTTTAGACCTCTTTGTGCATTTTTACATCACCAGATGCTAGCCAGCAAAGATGATGTTACAGCCAGTGCATGATGGCCATCTCTGCCAGCACAACCAGGAGGAAACTGTTCACATCCTTCCACTGAGTTTCCATCTTCAGGTGTACGGGCCCAAAAAAACTACTCAGAGGCACTTAACTGCTCATCCTTCTTTTCTATCGGGAAGACAGAGCATGTAGACATAAGAAAGAATCAAAAAGAAAAACAACTAATTTCACAGCCCAGTTTTGTTTTTTGAAAGAGGATGTGCGAACAGTAAACATAATGAGATTCAGGCATCTTGTGAAAAGAGAAGTGATATTAGGTACCTGTGGGTGTGATCTATACAATGCTCATCTCTGCAAACAAAAATGTAGTGCTCTCCGTATACAGAAACAAGAACTGGCTTTTGGCAGCCCACCCACACTATCAAGCACAGGAAACAGATGGATCTGTTTCTACAGGTCTTGATGTAGCTGGGAAATAATGAAATACAGGCAACCAGGGAGGGCTTCTCGAAGGGTGCACTGCATCTAAAACAGCACAAAACATGAACTCTGGCAAACTAGAAATCCCCTGATGTCTCAGGCTGTGAATCCTGCTGTTACATAGGCATGTTCAGGAGCCCTCTTGGAATGGGCAGAATTTTTTATTACAATGAATGAGGCAATGTTTAAAATCTTGAACTGTACTTTGTACAGAGGGAAGCTGTTGGATGGCTGATCTGAGAGAGGGAGACTATGTGTGTAGAACAGTGATCACAAACCTCAGGAGGGAGACACATTACTGCAAACTGGAAATCCAGTAGGCTTCATCTACAACCAGCTTATAACTAAATATTAAGTGACTGCATTCCTGGGGAAGGGTAGAAGGTAAATAGACATGGGGCTTAATGAATAGGTATGGTGATACCTCCCCCGCCAGCATAGCCACCAGTCTTCTTGATGTAGGGGATATACTTCAAAACCATTCTATGATGAAACCATTCTATGCTGAATTCCTAACAAAGGATTTCAAGACTTAAAACTCTTTCTGTGTGTTAACAGGGTCTCAGTCAATAACAATGACGGCAGGGTTTTCAAAAGCACCCAAGTGAATTAAGGGCATGAGCTCCATCGAAACTCATGTCGGTGCTTTTGAAAAATTCACCCTGATTTCCTGATTAAAAAAATAAGGTTCTTCCTACAGGAGAGGTGGCATTTTGAAAGGTCCAGGACTATATGTGATGGATCAATACTAGTGACATCTTGATGAGACATACCCCCTTCTGACTGCTCCACTAACTGGCTTTCTGTGCAAGGACAAGAGTGTTTGTTTTTAAACAGAGGGAGTTTCCAAATTTGATTTACAAAGTGCCCTAGTGTGAGGCTAGAAAACATAAATGGAAAGGGTCAAATGTTCTACACTGCAGTTAATGGATATATGCCAAGATGCATTTCACTGCCTAATATTCCCTGTCCGAACACACAGGTGTTTTGGGTGTGAGAGAAAGGAGAGGGGGAATTGATCTTCGCTGCACTAGGAACTTTGTAGAACAGCAGATTCTAACAGAAAATGGACAGAAAATAGAAACCCAAAAATCTAAAAAAAAAAAAATCATGGAAAAAAATAAAAAGGAAAAAGAAACTGGCCTGTGTGTTTGTGTTAGGCCAATACTGGTTGCATCAGGACAGCTTTGATTGTCCTGTAGTAGAGTTGCTCATACATTTAAACTATTAAAAATAACAAAAGAGACCATGTAAGTTATTTTTTAAATAAATAAATGACCCGTTAAAAAATTGATAGTTCTTTCAAATGGAAGCTTCTTGTTTCTGTTGCTCCTTCCAAGAGCTCTGATTTCATGTACACAGAGCTCTTAAAGGCTTATTATCAAATATTCATGGAAGGGTGGAGCCACTGTCTCCTGTGATCGCCTGAAATCCCCAAGGTAGAATGTGAATTCCTCCGCTTAAGAGCGAATGAGGTCACAGTGCTGCCTAAGTGTGATTCTATCCACTTCCAGTGCCTAACTGATCCAGCTTCTAAAAGGGAAGAAAGGAGAGAGCACCCTATTTCTTGGGTTGTATCAGAGAACTCATGTCCCTTTCATTCTGTCTCTTCATCTTCCTCTGCAGAGAGATTGAAGAGAATTCCTTCCCTCTTCTCTTACTCCAGCAAGCCAGAAAAGGAGATGGTACAGTTTGCCTTCTGGCAGAAGGAGCTCTCCATGGTCCTGAAAAGGCAGCTCCTTTGTCCCACAGACATAACTGAGATCCCATGACAAAAAGGTTAAATGCCACTCTTGCAACATCTTTCTTTTGTGGTGCCCTCAGAACCCCACATCACTTATGGAGTTTGCACATGCATCCCCCTACATAAGACTAAACCCTGCCACTCTTATGCCTAGTAGTGTTTATTATTTTTTATGCAAATTGATATCACACATCAAGGCTAGTCTCAATAAGTCACTCCCCCAAATCGTTCACGCTATAGCTGGATACATATAATTTGCTTATTTCAATCTGTTTCTTTTGCTAAACATAGGAACTGCAACCTGGGTTTATTCTTCTGGCTAAAGTAATCAAAGACAAATGAGAGCTGTTAAGAGGAAGAGGATGTGATTGAACAATGGGTAGTGAAGGGACAAAGGAGTCAATACAATGGGTGTAACATGAATCATTTCCACAGGTGAGTGTGTATACTCTGCTGAGAATACACACAGTTCACAGGCATAACAATGCAGCAAGAGAGCAATAATGCATTACCCCATGAAACTCCTAGAGAGAGATTCCAGCAACCGGAAGACAAAGAAAGAGCACAGAGTCAATGACAAACAGAAACAGAGGCCTATACAGTATATCCAATGCACAAAGAAATATGTGCTCCCTTCTCCCCCCTCGCCTCCCAACTCAGATCATAAAATAAATAAGGAAGGAAGTAACAGGTTTGATATGTGACATATGCGCACACCCCCTCGCTGGTGCCAAGGTAATCCTTCTACTGACAAGCAGATAGTACTGCTATATTTCATTGTCACTTTGGGAGGAAATCATTTTCATTGTTCAGCAAATTACGGTAAATTCATTCATTTTAAACAAGCTGTGCAAAATTCTACACATCAGGGGTAAATGTCTTTTGTTAATGTCCACGGAGCTTATCTCTAATTCTTTTTCCCCCATTCATAAGCATCATTTGACTGAGCAAATAGAATTCGTGCCTGAGGCTGGCCAATTGTCATGACAAATTTGCAAAGCTGTTTTAAGCCCCTCCACTTCTATTTCTTTAAAGACAAGAATCTACAGCATAACTCTCATGCCACTTTTATCATCAACACAGGGAGATGCTGCAGTTTGAAAGATATTGCTAGAGAGAAGATGTATAATTTTTGTTATTATTAATCGTGTACAAGCATCTCCTGGGGCCCACCTTGAAAAGAATAAATTGAGTTACAATCTGAAGAATTATAAGCAGGAGAAGGTGGAGTGGTGCGTTGTATAAAATCTTGCAGCAGTGACTCATATTATTATCTATATTAACAAGCTGGTGATGTCACAATATTCCAGGAGACAATGTTTCTGAAAGGGCTGGTTTGACTTGGTGTCCACTTGACATGTCCATTTGGCAAAAATTAATATAGATCATCACTATTAAACAGTAGATCAAGAAAATGAATTTGGTGAATTAAATAAGTTTGGCTGAGGTAGTCATTGAGCTGTCTCGTTGCAGACTGGAATCAGTAAAGGCTGCAGTAAAGAATGTTTAAAAGATTATTGTAGGCTCTATCTATATTTGTGCACTAGCATTTGGTAGCAAAAAAATCCCTACAGAGGCACAACAAAATCACCCATCCCACTTACCAAATCAAGTTCTTTTCTAGTGATGAACAAAACTCACAAGGCCTTTGGTTTGGAGAAGTACCCAGGAGTCTGAATGTTTGTCCAAACTTCATCTGAACTATCCAAATCCCTATGTTAACAGAATTGGACTAGGAGTCCCTGGAGAACAGGCTCTCACAAGATTTCTGGTACTTCCTGCATCCAATTAATCCAGAAATCCTGAAAGTATTGTCTCTCTCATGGGATTTCAGTATTTACAGTCCCAGCTGGAATACGAATGTATAGAAGCTACAGCAAGAACAGCAGCAGCAAAAATAGAAAATTCTTCCAACTTTTCCAAACCACAAAAAAAAATTGGATTCAGTTCAACTCTTGACAAAGGTTTGGGATGATTCTTGTTTTATTCAAACCAGTTTCCCCATCTTCATTATTGCCTCCCAAAGGGTGCATGTTTAGGAGGCCTGCCCCATCCCATTATAATCTTTCCATGAACCGATTCTCAACATTTACTGAAAACGTATGTAATACACATGCCATTCAAGACACGCTGTCATGAAGTATAGCCCAAGGATGTACAAATAAAATGCAGAGGCTGATATTATACTATTAGATATCAATGCAAGGGTGAACTATGGAAATGCTGAATACAATGCACACTCATAAGGAGCAGAAACTATAAACCTTCCATCAGAAACAATTTGTTCAGCAACATAAAAGGCTCTAAATCTGCTGATGTTCTGCATTATCTTCAGAGAACCATGTTCACCAAGGAGAAGACATTTTAAAAACTGTAGTGGGGTGGCTACCCCGTTCCTAAAATACCAGGAGTGAGAACAGCTAGGGGAAGCTGACTGAGAAGCGGCCACAGCTATGGCCAGCTCAATCAGGGCCTAGCTGGCTCTATAAAAGGGCTGTGGGCCAGGAGCTGAGAGGAGTCTCACTCTAACCCTGGAAAGAGAAGGACCTGGCTGCCTGCGAGCAAAGTACCTGAAGCGGAGCAGTGCTGGGGAAGGGCAAGGGAGCTAAGGAGTCCAGCCTGGTAAACTCCCAGACTGCAGGCCTTGGGGAAGGCCTATACAGGTACTGGGTTGCAGAGGTGCAGCCCGGGAATAGGACTGATCCCAACCTCCTTGCTAAAGATGAGTGGCCATTACAAGACCAATGATATTGGTCTTCAGAACACACAAGAGTTTCTCTGACTGGACAAGCTCCCTAGATTCCTCTCCTCCCAATCTCTCCTGGAAGTGTGAATTCTTACTAGAGAGGGAGATCAGGAATTTAAAATAGACCACAGACATGGACACTATTTCCCAGAAAATTACATTTACAATTAACAAAACTTAACACTTCTAGACCATCTTTCATCTGGGGCTCTCTAATTTTTTTTTACAAGCCTTAATTAACTAAACCTCACTAAATAAAAGCTTGACAGGTTTTATTATACCCATTTTTGCAGACCAGGAGATACAGGCATAGAGAAGTTTAGGGTCAGTTTTTCAAAAGTGGCCTCTAATTTTGGTGCCCAATTTTACACAACCAGGACCTAATTATCAGAGGTATGGAGTGCCTGATTAACCTCAACTGGAGTTAGGAGTTCTCAGCCCTTCTGAACACCAAACCCTTGGTATCTAAAATTCGGTCCTCAAACCAGTGGGCAACCAAAGCTAGAAGTCATTTTGAAAAATCTGGGCCTCAAACAACTTGCCCAAAAGATCACCAAGCTTGTTAGCAGACAAGTCCAGAACAGAGCACAGACCTCCCAGTTCACAGTCCCCTTCTCTAAACACTAGTCAACACTGTTACCTTCTTTTAATGGCAGCAAATGATACTGTTTGATCATATTCTGTAATCTAACCACTTCTGGAAAAGTCCTTGTTACCATCATGTTGCTGAAAATAAATCTAGAGCAGTGGTTCCCAAACTTTAACAACCTGTGAACCCCTTTCATTAAAATGCCAAGTCTCGTGAACCCCCACCTCCTAAAAACGAGTATTTCCAGGGATTTTCTCTTTTACCTGAGCATAAATTATAAAAGCTGTGATCTTGGAAATATAAACTTAGCTTTTATGATGTGCTTATTACACACTATTTATTATTAATTATTATCTATCATTACAATATTTTTATTACATTATGCAAATGAAAACACTCTTCCAAGATCTCACATTCATAGCTTATATCACTTTGTATTGTTATAAGACAAGACTCCTATGTTTCATCAGAGCGTATCAGATGTGAAACGGCATGAAGGTATTTAAGAAGCCAACTCAAAGAGTTCCTCCTACACAAGCATTCAGGTCTTGAGCAGTCCAGGCAAACAATGCACATTACAACAAAGCTTAAACTTGTTCTTCATAATAATTTTAAAAACAATACGAGCTGCCTATTTAATTTTAAAAACAGCAAAAATATCCACTTCGCTTTCCATTTCTTATAAGGAGTCTTGCAGTTGAAATCTCCTCAGTGTGATAGAGATGCTTGCTTTGATCTGCTTAGCTCTTGGAAGTCCAGGGGCTCTGGGCTGCTGGTCCTAGGCTGCCCTGGGACCCTAGGGACAACTCTGTCCGCCATTAGGGAATTTTTTCCTGAGACCCCCCTCTCCTGTAACATTTCATGAACCCCCAGGGGCTCATGTACCCCATTTGGGAACCACTGATCTAGAGGATTAAAGGATCTAATTCTGTGATTTAATACAAGTTTTCATTAGCCTATGTCCAATGCTCTCTCCCTGACATCTTATTGTTTTCACAGTCTCAGTGACTGAGGTGAAATCAACTTAGATTTGGGTTTTATTTTTTAGAGCATTTGACATTGAACTAGAACAAAATATCTAAAATGTAGATTTTACGGACACAACACAGAAAAAATTCTGAAACTACAGAGTAAGAAAAAATTCACCAGGATGCTCTGGCAGCTTTATGTGGCTCCAGTGATACAAAGCAACCATAAACCTATCTTAACTTTAAGATGAGTCTAGGGTGGTTTTGCATTGTCAGCGTTATGCAAATCAACCAAAGAACACCACTAAATCTGGCCTTTTGTTTAGAAATGGTTCTATTTCTGTAGCACATAATGTAGGTTGGCACACTTTCACTTACCCAACTGCCAGGAGCAAATTCATTCTTTTGATTGGCAAGTAAAATACTGTTAGGGCTTGTCTGTATGCACACCCAGTTTGCAGCCATCTGCGGGGTAAATCTACCCTGCACTAGCCTGCCATGCATTAAGTGTCCATAGGGACCCTGCTGCTGCCACGAACTGGAAGCTCTCTAGTGCACTTTAGTCTACTCCTATTTTAAACTTTCCTCCAGGACAATACCTGGAACTTCAAAGGCATATGGAAACCCCTCATAATGCAACTGGTAAACTACACACTACTATGGGGAGGAGGAATGTCCTACCAGACTCCCACTGTGATCAGCTTGTGTTCTAAATCATCTGTATTTCTCCTCCTGTGTTCTTTACTAGTAAGGGCATCTGAATGGTTTCTTAACAATTCATCGGTGTCTGTTGCTCATTCCTCACTTGATATCAAAATGTTCTGTGGAATCACAGTAGTTGGTCTGGGAAATTATTCTGAGGTCAGAAACAGAGGATACTGACTTGAGGAGGTGAATAAGCAGCAGGAGAAGAGGACCTCTGTAGAAATTTGGAAATTGTTGTCAAGTAAATATCTTTAATGAGAAAGAATGAGGGGAGAGAAATACAGAAAACACACAAAGCAGAAGCTGCAGCTATTCTTAAAAGAATGTTTTTTTCCAGATTTTGAGGAAAGATGTACATTATCTGATGAAAAATGCAGTTTCTTAAATGGCTCAATCTTTGGTGATGTTTTCTTTTTCTCAATCAGAGCAGCTGAAAAATATTCAGAGCTTCCAGAAACTTTTGCAATGAGCCAAGAAAGGCTTGCCAATAGGTCACAAACGTGGGTCCAGATTTGAGTCAGCGGCAGCCAGGACCAAAATACACCTGGATGAATTTTTGAGGAAATCTAGAACAGTTTGTTAATGGAAGTTGACATTCTGGAAAGTTCTTTTCCCCCCTAAGTTTTGGGTGAAAGAAAATGAAATTTTCACTTGACGTTTTATGTTTGTTCTGACCCAAAATTTAAAATAAAACACTGGGACTGTGAAACCCATGAATCTGTTGGGAAATGGAACCACGACTCCTGAGCTTTAAATCGCTCTAGTTCACGGTCACATCTACCCTTCCTGGAAATTCATAGTCTAAAGAAAAACTACTTACGAGAAGGCAAATGCCACCAGGGCCCCACTGACCACAATAAAATCCAAGATGTTCCACAGATCACGGAAATAGGAACCAGGATGAAGCAGCAACCCCAGGTCAATCATCTTCAGAGGAAACAAATTAACATGACACATGTAAAAACACAGGATCCAATTGCAAATGCAGATGTGTAGCAGGAATATGTATTATCGACAGTGAGGTGAACCTGTATATCCTTGATCAAAATAATTTAGGTTCCTTCACAAAACCTCCTTATAAAATGTAGGAACATAAGGACCCACACACTGGGCCAGACCAAGGGTCTTTCTAAACCCAGTATCTTGTCTTCCAACAGTAGCTGATGCCAGTTGCCACAGGGGGAATGAACAGAACAGGGAATCATCAAGTGATCCATTTCTTGATGCCCATTCCCAGCTTCTGGTAAACAGAGGGTTAGGGACACCATCCCTGCCCATCCTAGCTAACAGCCATTGATGGCCTATCCTCCATGAATTTATCTAGTTCTTTTTTGAACCCTGGTATAGTCTTGGCCTTCACAGCATCCTCTGGCAAAGAGTTCCACAGGTTGACTGTGCACTGCGGGTAAAATACGTCCTTTTGATTTTTTTAAATCTGTTGCCTATTAATTTCATTTGGAGACTCCTAGTTCTTGTGTTATGAGAAGGAGTAAATAATACTCCCTTATTTACTTTCTCCATACTATGATTTTATAGACCTCTATCATATCCCCCCTGAATCGTCTTTTTTCCCAGATGAAAAATTCCAGTCTTACTAATATCTCCTCATATGGCAACTATTCCATGCCCTTAATAATTTTTGTTGCCCTTTTCTGAACCTTTTCCAATTCCCATATATCTATTTTGAGATGTGGCGACCACATCCACATGCAGTATTCAAGATGTAGGAGTACCATGGATTTCTATAGAGGCAATATGATATTTTCTGTCTTATTATCTATCCCTTTCTGAATGATTCCCAACATTCTGTTTGCTTTTTTTTGACTGCCGCTGCACATTGAGTGGATGTTTTCAGAGAACTATCCACTATGACTCCAAGATCTCTTTCTTAAGTGGTAATAGCTAATTTAGACCCCATCAATTTATATGTATAATTGGGATTATGTTTTCCAATGTGCATTACTTTGCATTTATCAACACTGAATTTCATCTGCCATTTTGTTGCCCAGTCACTCAGTTTTGAGAGATTCTTTTGTAGCTCTTCACAGTTTGCCTGGGACATAACTATCTTGAGTAGTTTTATATCAAAAGTTACACAGTAGCAATGTTTTTGTTCTTGACAGGTTTTCAGTAGGGGAATGGGAGATTTGCTTTTGTACTTTAGCAAGAAAAGTTAGTATTTTAGAAGCAGATGATGTTCACTAGAGTCGGGAGCAGTGCAGGCAGATGTTCTGTAAGCTTCCTTATACATATCTTTTCCAGCGCACTCCATGATTGCCAATCCTCTTAATTTTCCACTTCCTGGCTTTTTCCTGTCCAAAAAAACCCTATGCCGCATTGTGTGGTAGTTTGGTACAGTGAACACATATTAGAGATTATGCTGAGAATAGGGCAACTTGGATTCTTTCTTGTAATTTGGTTTTCTCTTCAATATACATTCACCTGTACTGTTTACTTTCTCATTGTTTAATACAGACATATTGCAGTGTGCTGGTCTTATGCACTTTGCCAACTACACAAAATTAAATTAAATAACATCCAGTAAGGCATCCCTGCTGGAAGTTACTTGGGAGCCAAATTACCTGACTGTAGTAAGTAGAGAGAGCTGTCCAAGGAAGAACAAACTGTTTGGAACCCCATCAGTGGCAATATCTCCCAAATGTGTGCAGTAACGAAAATGAGAGACTTCTCACAATAACCTGGGCAGATCTGTGATCCCCTCCCTCTCTGTTCTTATGTGTGGGATGAAATAGTTAATGTTGATCTTTGAATTATCGCCTCGGAGCCTCAGAGATTACATCTGATTGCGATGAACGGGGCCTGTTCACACTTCTCAGAACTAGGGTTCCCAGTATCTGCAGACTCACGCTGGCATTTCTGCATCACACTCTAGTCACGTTTTGGAGATTTTCTTCACAACCATAACAACAAGAAACTTCTGTTTTAAGACAAAAGCTGAGATTCTGGAGAAAAAGACAGTAGCTACAGAAAGATGCGGGTCTGATGTACAGGTGTGTGCCAGCTGCTTCCAAGCCTGGTTCATAACAGGTAGAACTTCTTCTTATCAATATTTTTTCTACAAGCCTGAGTAGCCCTGTTCACATCTCTTGCTCTAGTCACCTGAAAATATACCACAGTGAATCTGAAAAGTTGAAGAAATACCCCTGGTGATATTCTTACCTTTATCACCATCTCGAAGGTAAAGACACCCGTAAATATATAATCCAGATACTTCAGCGCCTAAGTCAGAAAGAGAAATATGCATTTAAAGGAGACTAGGCACAGAATCACTGAAATGATCTGCCCAAAGAGAGTGCATGGAAGGTCAATTCCAGCAGTGGCATATTTACCACAGCTTCACTGCTTAACATCCATTTCATGGGATGCTTTCAGGTAGTTCAGACCACAAATTTGAGTCCCCTCCATAGAACTGAAACAGTATTGTTTTTACAAAAGAAATCATTGTCTGAATGCTCGTGTGAGATCTCATTGGTGTGCACGTGTACGCAGTAGGTTTAAAATAGCAAAGTGGATCCATTTTAAATCAAAATCTTTGAAAGTCTTTTCCAAATTTGCTTCCTTGCCAACACCTTTGTACAAATGTGCTTCCCTCTGCAGTAGTTGATGATAGCATTGCTAATACCTCTATAGTGTAAGGAAGAGATATAAATCCCCTGGTCTAGAGCATTGGTTCTCAAACTTTTGTACTGGTGATCCCTTTCAAACATCAAGTCTCTGAGTGCGACCCCCGCTTATAAATTAAAAACACATTTTTATACATTAAACACCATTATAAATGCTGGAGGTAAAGTGGAGTTTGGGGTGGAGGCTGACAGCTCGCAACCCCCCATATAATAACCTCATGATGGGTCCTGACCCCCAGTTTGAGAACCCCTGGTCTAGAGCATAAATCAACCTCTAACTAACATGTATTAGTAAGAAACTTTCCCCTTAGCTAGTTTATTTCATAGCTGCCTATTTTAGGGTTTCCTGAACCCTTCCCTGAAACCTCTGGAACTGGCCCAATTGGAAACAGACTAGAAGACGAGGTGGTCCTCTTATCTGATCCAATATGGCAATTCCTGTGTTCTGAGGAATACAATTCCCTGATTTGTTTTAGAGGTTAGGAAAAGTCATAATCCTGAACTCTGGCCTCAGTAAGTAAAACACCTGCCAGTTCACACCTATAAGTTACGTAGTCCTCTTGGTAAACTGCTTTGGATTTTAAGGGGGAAATTTTCAGTCCCAGTCTCTGGTTTTGTACGCCCATTTTACACTTGCAATTGACTGCAGACATTTTGTGTATATCGTCTGTGCAACAAATCAGGCAGCAGAACCCTGCTGTATTTGTTGCTAATTTGGGGCCAGATTCCTCTGATACCCTTGATAACAGGGCTACTCATGGAGTAAGGTGTTACTGAAGAGAAAGAGTATTTGAATTTGGGTCCATAGTTTAATATAGCTTTCATTCTCAAAAGTCACAGGAGACGAGTGGGGAGGTTTGGTAATCATCTTCATTCTAGTGCTTAGCTGACACAGCATCTGAGTATGCTGATCCAAATATGGATGATATGGAGTAGATACATTCCAAGAAACCCAGTGGGTACCAAGAAACACAATGGGTAACACAACAGGTGCCCAGCCCATCCAATCTGTGACTGCAGCTGTGGGGTTCGTGTGTAGGTATAAGGTGCATGCCCATTTGTGTGTGCATTATCACGTGTATGTGCAAACTCAGAGTCTGGTTTGAAAACCACCTTTCCAGTTGCGGCAGTTCCATCCAGCTGGCATCTGACACTAAGATACAGGTTCTCAAAGGTGGAGGGGGTTCAAACAGGGAAAATGGCCGGAGAACCTCAGTGTTCTTGGTAGGGACATTGACAGACCAGATCATTGGTATAAATAATTAGCCATTACTTTGAAAGCCCATGCAAGTAAAAAGTTCAATGTTGGGTCTGCAACACTTTTCAGAACGAGATATGAAATCCGAGAACTGTCATTATGCTAGTGTGAGCCTCACCCTAATTGAGACCTATCCGGCATCAATTCTAGGCAGATTTGGTGGCTGTTACCTTCTCTCTGTATTGCAATTGGCTGTCACGGGTGAAGATCTTACTTCCCGAGGGTCCCAGGTTTGCACTCCCAACCCCAGTGTCACCCCCTAGATAGTACATGTTGATATCACTGGACGGAACCCCCACACTCTGAAATCTGGGTTGTTCTGCTGTCCACATCTCCTATCAGAGAAGCACAACAAGAATATTCTGGTTGCCTTGGTCACTACTCACATCGTTCCTTGGAGACTCAGCTTGGACAGGATCTTCGGCAGCCAGGGCAATGCTGCTGAGTGCTATGACGATGAGGATGACCATCTCAAAGTAGCGCATGTTCACAATGTAATGAAAGAGGCGTCGGATTCTGAAAGAACAAAAATGATAAAATAAAGCAGATGGATGCGCTGGCATTGCTACTATCCCTCAGTATCTGCACGATGGTGTTTGGTGGCTTGGAGGGTGGGGCAGGGCACGTTGCTTAACAAGAATATCAGCTTTGGGAATTTTATCACGGTTATAGCGAGGAACTGGAAGTCATGACTACAGGGCTTGTCTTTGATCTGCCACCAACTTGCTGTGGGATATTGGGCAAGTCACTTCTCTTCACCTCACTAATCCATCTGTGAGATGGTGATAGTGGTATTAGAGATCCCAGGACCACCAAGAACTTTAACTTATTGGGGCACAATTTCGCAGACCTTACTAAGGGCTAATCTTGATGGATATTAGCATGCGGCATCAATCACGCTACCTTGACATGCAGCAATGGCCCCCATGGGCACTGATATGGTGCACTAAAAGTTCTGTACCACACTTTGTCATCCTCCTATTTCCAGCAGCAGATCATGAGAGTGCACCAGGGAACTTTCAATGAGCCATCACTGTATCCATGTGGGATGTTCCTGTATGGCAAACTACTGTGCTGTAGATTCACACCCCAGCTTGCCAAACACTAACATCCCCTGTATACATAACTTGACTTGATCCTGTTCATTTTAGTGGCAAAACTCCCAAAGACTTGAATGATGCAGGGTCAGGACTATACTAGTACTTACTCATGCAAGAAATTCCTTTGAATGAAGAATCAGACCTCTAATGGCTGCTATGTGCTTTGAGATCCTCAGATAAAAAGTGTTTTATAACTGCAATGTAATGTTTTTATTCTCTCTCTCTCCAGGCATCTCTATCACACTCTTTACTACAATATTTGAGAGCTGGACAATTAATTCATAACCAATAATTTATTTGATAAATGTAACCTCTTTTTTTATTGTGAATCCTCTGCAAGAAAATTGTGAAATTCTGGTATTTCTATATTACCCAAAACTATTCACAAATTCTTTCAGCAAATAACTCTTGATTGGCACTCAGTTGCAAATGTTTAATTGCAAATTTGCAAAATTATAAATGTGTATGGTGTTGGGTAGTTAATAAAAAAACTTGATGCTGTTTCTGATCCCAGATTGGATGATGTGTGTAACTAACCAATAGCCCTAAATTATGATATAATCATGTAATTCAATTATAACTGAAAATCTGTCTTTACAAATATTTGAATAATGGATTTAAAATTCCCTTTTTGCAAGTATTTATTTTAGTAATTCCCATTGCTAGATCAGTAGTGGATAATGAATATAAACGGGGCACAAAACAACTGAAGTGAACTTGTTATGAAAAAAATGCTGAAATAACAGTCATGGAAATGTTTCAGAGAATTCCCCAACTCTAGTTGTGCATCTTACAATAAAGGAGAATAATCCTGGTGTTCCACGACTAATTACCCACAACATTTGTAACTCTAACTTACATGTTGAGCTTGGATTCGTCAAAGAAATAACAAGTAGTTATGTTTGGTTATTTGTAATTCATACCAAGTACTGAGATCCAGAAATATTTGTTAATTTTGACTGGCATGTTATAAACAATTTTCAATGTGTATGTGCATTTTTTAAACATTGGTACTTTAAAACATATCTATTTAAATTATATTTTTAAAAAATGCTCCGTGCTTTGGGCAATACAACAGAGCTTGGAAATATAATAATCTAGAAATAGATACTGTGAAAAAATATCCCAGCCTTCAAAAATAGAAATGAACTGCTTTATGAAATAGAATCAGAGATGTGAACCTAAACTCCACCTTCACCTGTGTAGGAGCAGAAAAAAACATGTGCTTTCTTCCTCTTCCTTCTCTAGACCCTTGGGTGCTTCTGAACATTTTAGTGTGACATTTCATTTCAATGTGGTTTTAGCACTTCTTACATTGAAAGTAACTTTCTGAATGTAAAGGGGCTCAGTAACCAGATGGAATCATCCAATTGACACACACTGGAAGCTAGAGTCAGACCTTTTCAGGTGGCAATAAGGGATAACACTGCAGCGGGAGAGCTCAGGAGGCATTCTGGCTGAGTCTCCAGGGGAGCATATGTCCCACAGGCAGCTGCATTACTCTTGCAGAGCTTTCTTTCCCTGGGTCAGGCTGATCTCATCCTTGCTCCTCCTGGTAGCCCCAGCCACAACATTTGCACGGATCAGTGTACGTGCTCCACAATGGGATTGCATCTGGCCCCTTCATGGGAGGCATCTTGTGGCCTCCACTCATCTCGCTTACCTTCACATTGCTGGGCCCCATATGGCCCTGTATCTTAATGCCTACTTTGCCCATAAACGGTCCCATGGACTATATATTACACCTTTGGTTGTTTTTTTTTTTCTTGAGGGGGAAGGGGAGGGTGGATTAATAGAGCACAAAGGATACTGGAATATGGGGCTCAAAGCTTTCTGCAAGATGGGGTAACAGAAGAAGAAGTGGGTGTGTTTGGGGGGTTACCTGAAAAAAGGTTGAGAACACCTGTCCTACTTGAACTGGTCTGTACCAGGCTAGAGGCAGCCCATTTTCAGCCCAGAACTTTGCATTCTTTCTGCTATTGCAGCTTAGTAACGTTATCAGGTGTTTCACAACCTAAGACTCACTCTTCAGGTAGTCAACCCACAGCTGATGCAAAGCAGAACAGGAAGCCAAGTATTCGAGGCAGAATAATGTTTAAAATCAAGCCAGCCACAATCTAAGCCCTATAATTCCAACATTTCTTTGTTCCCAGAAAGTTCCTCATTCTTTTGCATCAAGCTGTGTGCACATCAGATCAAACTCTTCCCTCACATTAACTGAGCATAATCACATTCATTGAAGGATGTTTTGTTGTATTTGAAGCTACTGTTAGAACTAATACAATGTGTTTACAGCATTCTGAGAAACAGCAACCTCCATAGACTTTTCAGTCAGCTGTCCCAACCCTCTATGAGGCCTTAATGACAGCTGAAGGAACAAACCACAGAAAATGCAGAGGGGAAATCAGATACTTTGTTCGAAGTAGAGAAGTCCATGCTGACTATGGGAAGAGGACTGAGCCCTCAATTCATTTCCTATAGGCTACTGAACAGCAGTCCGATTATTAACAGTCTGGGCTCCTTTGTAGCTATAGTTTGTATTTGAAGATACCCTCCATATTTATTTCCAGTGTCTTCCAACTACACACAAACTCATCTCCGGTCATCTCGGGGAATGTGACTATAGCACAGAGTTGTGAAAAACAGATCTAAGCAGGGTTTAATCCAGAGAGAAATGATCACAAATAGTGCAAGTAATCCAAAACTCTGCTCCAGCCCCAAGTTACTGCTTGAACTGACTCACAGCCTGTTATGCTAGAACTCCTACAGCTCATGATGATGCACCTGTCTACTCCAGCGGCACTTGGGAATGACATGGCTCCCTACATGCAGAGTTAAAGTGCAAAGCTATGCATGAGACACAGATGCTGCAAGCAGAAGTCGTCCTATAATCCCAAGAGACCCTGTATGTTCAATTTAGCCTCAGCTCATGAAGCAATACTTGCAATTTCCCAGAAATTCAACTTCTATGGTGATGTGGAGCTACAGGGCTGTCAAGGAGACTGCATCTTACAGGGGATGGTGTTTGTGGAACTAGGCTCCATTCGCTGGTCTCCGAAACATTTTCCCTCAGCCCATTGCTCCTCATAACTCCTGTTCTACTGACATTCCATCTTCCAAAATAGACCCACAACAAAGGTACATGCTCTTGGTCAGACTGGAAATTCAGAGGAACAATCCACAACAGAGAGTTCACAGTCTCCACTGATGGATCACTGAACAAATATTCACTATCTTGACCATCCATTGGTAACTTATTACCCAAGAAAAGCCCAACTCAGATGGTGCATCTGGTTCGTAGGCCAGTCAAGCTATGTAGTTAGTTTTCCAATGGATCTGACTAAACAGAGGTCAAGTAAATGTACAGTATTTTTCTCTGCATATTCACATACACACACACAAGACAGAAAAGGCACTGTGGAGATAGAAGACTTACGGGTTCGTAGGGCTTAAGATAAACATGGAGCTATAAGGCAGGATTGGCTTAGGCCCGTTTTTTGTCAAGTCGTCAATCTCCATATCTTTCTTCTCTTCCAGTTTACTTTCAAATTCAACGTTGTTCACTACAAAGTGAATTGAAGGAAACAGGCATCAAACAGGTCAAAAATGTAAACACATCCCATTCATAAATGTTCTTCAACTGCTAGATATATAGACAAGGCAGCTTGAATAAAGAAAGGCAACTTTCAAACATGTTGATTAAGTATAATGAACCTATCATCTGTCTGTAGTTAGCATAGCTATTTATTATAGTATAATATACAGTACAGATAAATTATTCCTTAACTGCTTCACTGGTAAGCATTATTTCAGAAATGACTGGGAAATGCCCAAATGCAGACAAATCTTAAGGTTGGCTTTTTTTTATAAAGGGTCTGTCAAGAAGGGGAGTATTGAAATTTGATCCCAAACAACCAGATATCTCTGTAATCCAGTAGGTAAGGACAAAGAATCAGCTAAGGCCCTATGAAAAAAAAACCACAGATAATGAGCCTAACTGATAGTATACTCCTGAATCTTTTGATGCATGGGATATAAACCAGCAGCGGGGATGGATCGGGAAGGCTCAAATAAGCAAACTGTAGCTTTGCTTTGATAATTCTGGGACAGAGAAAAGCCGGAACTTCTCTGTGTTAGGACTGTTACTGAAGTCGGATGCCCAAAACATGAACTAGAGACCCTGTTTATGCTGCATATTCTTTTCGTAGCCAGATATGATGCTGCATGCACTGGCCAATCAGTTCATGAGTCCAAACAGCCATTCGCTTGTGAAACTTTAGCTGAGGTTTTATGGTTTACCCGTCAAGCCTATACTCTTTATCCCACCCCCCAACAAACCAATATTTCAGCATGAACAAATGACACCTCCCTCTAAAATTCTTTTCCAAAATATGTTGAGTAAATTCCTTACTAATTCTCAGATCAGACATATGTCAACATCGCAAGGGAAGAAAGAACTAGGGGAGACTGTGACTGAAAGAGACGTCGATATCAGAATGTAGTAGAATTACAAACAATTACTAAACAGGGGATTGGACTAGATGACCTTCTGAGGTCCCTTCCAACCCTGATATTCTATGATTCTATGATCTCATATGGTCAGAGAGTAAAGAGGAAGAGTAAAAACAGGGGCCTAAGGGACAGAATCCAGACTGCTTTAAGCCTAATTATATTTCTTGTATGCCAGGCCCAGCTACCAGCACAATTTACAGCAGCTCCAGGGGATGCTCTAAGTTACGATGACTTGCTCAGAAGAGCTCTCCACTGATGCTCCCAGAACATCCCCTTCTGCCCCTGCTCCCTCCCGTAAGCCAGGGACTAGATACCTCCTGAGGTCCCTTCCAACCCTGATATGTTATGATTCTACGACTACAAGTAGGGGAGGGCCGCACATAAAGTTCTGTGCCACAGGTTTTTTCTAGATCATTCCATGCCCCTTTACACAGACACAGCAAGGAAGAGAGTTGGGCCCTGAAGAGACAAATCAGACAATACAAAGAGAAGGCTGTCTTTAGAGTAAAAACGGAAGCAGCCTTCTCATCTTCTTCAGAAAGGGGGCCCTGTAATGGTTGTATCCAGGATATAAGCTCAGAAAGGACAAATAATGAACTACCAATTTCTTATTCATCTGAGTCATAATGAAAGAGCATAGACATGGCACACCAGTCCTCGTTAATTAGAGCACACTTCGAGTGACAAGCTTTAATCAAACTCTGCTCACTGTCCCTTTCCTAGCACTCACTTTGGACAAATGAAAAGCTTTCGCACACACAGCTGACAGCTGCCCCCCAGAAAAGTGACCCTCCCTCTAGGGTCACAGGCTGTTTGATTTCAATAGTCTTGACAGTGACGTATCAGCTGATGTTCTACATGGGGCTTGTCCTAGTCACTTTGAGGGGAGAATCAGCGTATTGGTACTAATAACACACTGTAGTGCTCAGATGTTCTCAAAGTGCTTCACAAACATTTCATGAATTAAAGGCTCACAACCATTCCAAGGCAGGTATTTCTCCCTATCGCTCATTTGGAGACACTGAGGCGGTAGGACTTAAAGGGTTTGATTTTCACAAGCGCTGAGCACCCACTGACTTCAGCTGGAATTGTGGGTGCTCCTCTCTTCTGAAGAATCCGGCCCCAAGTAACTTGCCCAAGATCAACACAGCACTTCAGTGTCAGGGATCGTCTAGATAGCAGGGCAATGAGCACCAGAGGGATGGAATTTCAAAAGAACTCCGCCCACAATGGGCAGAGCTGTTTTTGAAAACCTGGCCCATGGCCCACAACTCCCACTGAGACCAACAGGGTGTCCAAGGCACTCACTTGGTATGACAGTGGTCTCTCCTGGAGGCGCGGTGATGGTGACGGGGATGTTCACAGTGGTGGTTTTGTCCAGCGGTGGCTGAGTCATCCGTGTCACATTCTTCTCGTTGTCAGCATCTTCTGGCTGCTCGGGAACTTTCTGCAGGTAGGTGCTAGGCAGGGTATGTACTGGGACGACACTCACACTACCCCCAGCCTCTATCTCACACTGAATTTCCCTGAGATAGAAGAGCAGAGATTACAAACCTCTTTAAGATCAAAGCAGGGAGGAAACTCATGCCCCATAGCCGGGTCACCATAGGATATGCCTGTCAGACCTTCTCAGCTAAGCCAAGTCAGTCTCTATATGGAAGATCTCTGGGGAAAACTCACCCGTCGGTGATTCAGTAAAGCGACGTCCATATTGCTGCCTAGGAGTGTGACTCTCCAAGTTCACATACACACACTTGAGCTCAGACAAGAACCAATAGCGGAATAGCTGCTGCGGGTAGTGGCAGTGAAGGCATCGCTGAGCTGTGCCGAATACAAACCCACCTGAAACGAGTGGGTACGTACTCAGCACAGCTCCGTTGTGCCCGTGCTACTGCAGCCCGACTGCTACTTCTACTGGCATGGGTACGTGAGCAGGGAGTCACACATCCAGCTGCTAGTGCAGACGGAGCCGTAGTGACTCTTTCTCCTCTAAGTCTGACTGAACCTGCATCCCAGCATCCGGTTGTTGTTATTATGTATTATTTATATTACCGTGGCACGGGCTAGTCAGAGTCATAGACCAGGGCCCCGTTGTGCTAGCTGCTGTACAAATGATGTTTGGAGGCTTTGGGCGGCTGGCGGTGCCTTTTGCATTAATGAGATATAAAACTGAGGTCCGAGCTCTGGGTAGTCTGGATTCCCCCGGCACTGTTGCAACATTAAGCAAATTAGCCTTTCTGTATTGGCCGGATTGCGAATTAGGACATTCCTTTCCATCTCCCTGCGCTTTCATTTGAATCTGCAGCTCTTCACTTCCTGACCTAAGCTGTTGAGGAAAGTTGCACTTTGCTGTTAACTAGCTGCTGAGTTCCACTTGAGAAGTGGCTGCGTTTCAGCAATGAACAAAGCATGTATGGCTGACCTATTACATTTGTAAAGTGCTTTGGGATCCAGTTGAATGGGAGGTGCGCTATATAGAGATCATCACGTCAATTTTACTCTGTTACCAGGACTTCACAGGCTGAACTATGCCCACTCCAATGATTCCCAACTTAATTTGTTTCCATTTAGATTAGCAGCACAATAAAGGCAGTTTTGTACTCTTTCCTCGTTCCTTTATTAAATAGTCTAAATGATTCATGGTTATTAAGTTTTCTATTAATTCTAAGACAAATGAAACATAACAGAATAGAATGGTTTGTGTTCTCCCCTGCAGTCCTTAGAGAATAGCAATGCACTGAATGTGGTCACCATTACGTCCTGCACACCTACTGTCTTGGACATAATGGACTCATCTTTTTCCTCACTGAGGTCTATGGGAGGGTTGTAATTGACTTCAGTGGGAGTAAGACTGGGCTATCCAAGCTATTTTTAATGAGAGAAAATTAGCCGGGGCACTTAAGTTTTCCAGCCCTTTAACTACTGACTGAATAAGGATCAGAAAGGGACTGGGGTTTCATGTGTCACTTCTAACACAGCAGCCCTGCCTCAGTAAGGCAACGCGAAAGCAGCAGCAAGTAGGACCTCAGTTGCTAGTGCAAGACATGAACTGACAACCTTCTAGCCCAGACCTGAAGTGCATCCCACTGAGTGACGCAGATTGATTAGTTATGTGCTGTAAATAGTTCTCGGGTGTATTCTCAGATTTCAGGCACTGTTCAAAAATCTTTAACCTGTCACAGAACTTGAACCTCAGGGGAATTCAGGGCTAGGGTAACCAGATGTTCTGATTTTATAGGGACAGCCCCGATTTTGGGGTCTTTTTCTTATATAGGCTCCTATTACCCACCCCCTGTCCCCATTTTTCATACTTGCTGTCAGGTCCTCCTACTCTGGGCACCCAAAATCCATATTTGCCTCATGATACGATTACAATCAAACACATACACTCGGGGCAAGAAGTGATTTCGAGCCTTAGCCAGTCTATGAAGTTTCCACCTTTTCCCCATAAGTGTCACCTTACATTGTTAAGCAGTACAACAAAAGTGACATTTTGGCTCAGGATACTTCCTGGATTACTCCCAAATGGATCAAAAACAGGAAGAGAGACTAGCCTAAAGAGATCATTAATGGAGAAGCTGTAGCTACTGTATCTGTGCAGAAATCAATCCCTGCTGAGATTTCGACTGTACAAGCTCCACCCAGACTGGGCTCCAAGTGCTCTAAAGGGCTGGAGCATGTTTATGTGACATGCTGTAATAGCTTGAGAGAGGCGTGAGTGGCCAGCTGATCAATTACCTACGTTTTTAAAAGCCCCTAAGAGCTTATTAGTGGAATCCTCATTTTAAGGTGCCTGCGAACACCTACTGAGGAATCAGCGTGTGACAGAATCAGAGTAGTAAGTGGCTATTGTGCTTAGCCTAAGACACTCTGAGACATATTCGGCCTCAAATAAAATTCATTTACAAACTACAACAGAAATTCACCTGCATAAAGCTGTCAAGGATCTGACAACAGCGTAAATATCCCGGGACATGCAAGCTGTCTCGATACCGCAGACACACAAGGCAAAATTTTGATCATCCCTACACTGGTATACATTTGAAGTTTTCACAGAAAGGATTTCATGGGAATTACTCTGGATTTGTAGCAATGTAACTGAGATCAGGGGGGCAGATTCTGCTGCTCTCATCTGCAGCTCTGCAGTGGGAAGGATGGCAACAGTGTTTCATAAGGGCGAGACAAAATTTCACTCCCTCTCTGCTCCCCCAGGGGTGCACGGTGACCAAGAAAAAGGCTCCACTCCACTATGTACAGTCACCACTGCATACTGGGGAACTCCAGGAGACACCCCCGCCTTAGCACAGACACAAAATAGCTCAGAATATGGCCCACTGAATATACATGCTCTCTTGTGCACTGGCTGGCTGCCTGGAAACCCAGGAGCGTTCTGTGGGGTAAGCGGAATAACATTCCATTCTGCAAGGGACACGTTCCCTTTTCATAAGGTATTAAAAAGGGATTTCTCTCCACTGCTTCCGATCGCCATTGAAGAGCAATAATTTGCAATGCCTTCATGAAGTATCTCACCCGCTGTCGAAGTGCTCTACAGACATTCACTGGTGTAACCTCATAACTCCCCTGGTGGCAGGTCAGTGTTACAATACTCATTCTACAGATGAGAAAATAAGAGAGCCCTCTTATTCTCAGCCTGTTCTGGCACACGATAGTTTAGGGCTGCAACGCTTTGGTCTGACGTTGGTTGCTGGATTTAGTGTGGGAGTTCTGGGTGGCCTGTGGCATGCAGGAGGTCCCACTAGATCGGAGGTTCTCAAACTGGAGGGCAGGCTCTCCTGAGGGGTGAGAAATTTATTCTGGGGGGATGTGAGAAGCTTTAGGGGGTAAAAAACGTACTGTGCTCACTTACTTGGGCTGATGGTTCTTAAGATCTCTCTCCCCCGCCTCTCGTTCCTTCTCCCCATCCTCCTTCTCCACCGCCTCGTACGTCGACAGATCTCTGTGCCGGATCTTGTGTCGTCTGTGGGGCTCTTCCCCGTTCTCTCCTTTCCAGCTGGGATCACCTTCCCGGTTCCCGGACCGTGACCCTCCTCGGTGACGGGAACGCCGCTCGCTTCTGGCGCCATTGGCTGTCCCGTTGCCTTCCTTTGCTTGCCGCTCTGCTGGGTGCCGGTGAGGCCGGTGCCGCCGGTACTCCTTCTCAGCCCCTTCTTCCATGGAGCCCCGTCGATGATGCCTTTTACCCCCTTCCTGGCTTCTGTTGCGCTCGCTTTTCCCTTCCTTGCTGCCCCCTTCTGCATCTTTGCTGCGGCTCCTGTGCTGCCTGTGCCGTTCCTCCTTGTTGTTTGGGCCAGACTCCCCGTTCTCATCCTTAGCCACATCACTCTTCTCCTGCTCGCCTGTCTTCTCTTTATCCCGATGCCGGTGGTGCTTTCGTGGCACTTCTGCACTGTCGGCAGAGGTGGCTTTGGCCTGATCGGTCTCCTGAACGTCCACCGGGCTTAGCTTACCAACGTTGTTCCGCCCTTCGGTCCTTGGCTCTACCACTAGAGGCCGATCCAAATGGGTCTTCATGTCCGGCCGGATGTGGAGGGTGGTAGCATAGCGCACCCGCTCCTCCGGGTCGAGCTCATTGTACAGCGCCTCGCAGCTGGCCCGGAAATTGTGCATGCGGATCTGGCTGGTCCTCTGTTCCCAAACGGACTTGGATTTGGAGGAGTTCTGCTGTTTGCTGCAGAGCAGAGGAGAAAAAAATAAGGAAATAGTCAGCATCAGATCTGGCTCCACTTCTCCAAAAGAAATGTTAAAAGAAAGTGTAAATTTCTAGCCGAGACAGGGAATTGTAGGGTTGAGTCAAAGGAAACATAGGGATGAAGATAGAATGACTGGCGGAAAACACATGAGCAGATAAGGCCAGTGGGGTCACCAGAATGCTAGTCACATCCCCACACATGACTGGCATGACAAGAAAGGGCTATTTTGGGTTCTAAAACATGCCCATCTCATGGTTTAGGGGCATGTATAATTGGCACAATTAAAGCCACTTCTCTTGAAAACCCTAAAGGACCATTGTAATTCTCCAAATCCCACCAAATCATCCACTGACCCCTTCCCTAACCAACGGTCTATCCCTGATCACCAGGGCAAGCCTGGGAGAATGACTGAACCTGGTAGTACCACCTGTAGCTCAATAGATTTTGGGTCCTGAGCAAAGGAAGTGGACCCCACAGTCAAGGAGCCCTCACCCAGAATGTCTTGCCTCCAGTCCCCTCCCATTTCAACAAAGAACGTGTTCATTTGAGCACCCTAGACCATCTGAACTATCCCATTAGCGCATGGCGGGGGGGAAGAGGCAGACTCCGATATATCCAAAACCCAAGGCACATGCCAGTCATTCCCAAAGTGGCATTGATCTCAGCTGCCACACAAACAAGTCTGGCAATGGTGCACATGAGACACATTCAACTCATCTACACCCCTGTCACAAAAGGATCTGGAGGGAGATACAACACAGATGGGATGAGGACTTCTTTATAAGCACTTACTAGCAGCAACCGCAGAAGGACATGCCGGTAAGTACCCTGCCTAACCAATGAGGCAAGGAGATGAGGGACTCCTGTTGGCCTCTTCTATTTAAACCAGAAATTCTGAAGATTTGGAGTACAATCCTGCTCTCATTTGCACCAGTGGAAGCCCTTTGGATTCAGGGGAGTTATTCTGGATTTTACACTGACTTAATAAAGAATAGAACTGGCCATTGGTTCCTTCACAAAAATCCCCTTGCCAAGAAAGGAAATACCCTCTTCCCTTCCAGACTTCGATCTTCAGCTATACGGTGTTGGGACACCAGGATGCTAAACAGCCCTAGTCAGTCACTGCAGGAAGATGAACCCTTGCAGTGGGACAGGCGGTCTGGGAGGCTGACTGCCTTGGGAGAGGCTGTGGAGATGGGAAACCAGAACTGTTTTCTTTACATCCATTCAGGTCTGCTCCAGTGACAGAACAAACCAGAGTGTGAGTTTATGTGCACTGGCAGGGTCTGTCACTGTTCTCAGGCCCGACGGGAAGCAGTGTTCATACGGAGTTCTGTCATGCCACGGGAGATGTCGGAAAAGGTTTGCATCTCAGACATCTGCAATGTTTTACTGAGAGTGACGTCAGCCAGTTTTATTAAAAGAGGCAAAGAGGTCTGTAAATATTCACTCAGGAGGGATGAGGACAGTCGGGCAGACGAATCGGATTTGATCACAAATCAGAGCAAACACAGCTGATCGCTCAGTTCAAATATGGAGGTTTCTCATTTCTTGGAAGGAGTTTCCTGTAGGGTAAGCACATTTTAAGCCAGCGGCCTACCAGCTTAGTGGATCATTTAAAGGACCACGTGCTCTCAAAAGGAAGTAGAAAGGGCCTCCAACTATTTCCTGTAACTGACAACCCCGAGGGTCTGCCCAGATACCCAACTGACAGAGCTCTCCTTCCTCACATGTGCTGGCTGACCTGGGAACTTGAGAGGCAAGTGTGGGATACTCGGTCTGCCTCAGACACCTGTATTGCTCTTTCAATTCACAGCTGTATAACTGCAGCCTCTGTAAAAGTAATTGCATCCTTGGGCAATTCTCACCTGAGGGGCTGGCAATTTTAAAATCAGGACAAGCCGCCTTCAGGCCCTGCCAGGGGAAGCTTCCCAGGCAAGGGACAGCCCCAGAGCATCTCGGGATGGCTCCACCACCTGGGGGGCTGCCACCAATGGTCTGGGGTCCCCCGGGACAGCCGGGGAGGCCGTATTCTGCTGTGCGCTTGGTCTACAGATACTAGAGGTTTGTGGAAGCCCACAGAGTCGTGCTAGGGAGAGAACCTGACCTGTGATGCTCAAGTTCTGGGAATGCAGCAAGAAAGCTTGAGCCTGATTCTGTGCATTTCTGTGCACCGAGTTTCATTTCCTGCGTGCACGCAGCGTGATGTCGCTGAGCTGACGCGGTTCATTTGATTTTAAAGCCCTTGGGGCACGGACCACTTTTTCTTGTCATGCTGTCAGCACTAAAATAACACATAGTAATAATGTGCTAATTGAGTGCTGGGTGACAGCCCTAACGCTGATTGACGGGTTCTATCTATTCACAGAACAGAAGTAGCTCAGGCGGCTCCCACACACGCCACCCTCCCAGTGGGCTGCAGTCCTGACGTGGTGGAACCATCTCCAGAGGGGAGTTTTGTCTTTGTGACCCATGCAGCCATTGGCCAGGAAAGTGGATAATCAATGCAACGGTTGCTGTGTTTTGTGATGTAACTTCTCCAACGGCACTTGGATTGAGACCCCCAAATGTATTCCATACAAATTCCAAAAGCACTCAGACCACAGAGAGGGTGCCAGGAAAAAACCTACACAGACTGAGAGTCATTATCTAGTACAGACTTTCGATTCCTACCAACCTAGGCTGGATTTGAATCGGTGAATGTCTCTGTCACTGAGTTGTATGACGTCTTACCTGTGTGGGTTGTGAAATTTTGAGAACATGCATACGGCTCTCTGAGATTTCAGAGGCTTTCTTCATGGCTCCTACCTAGTTAGATCCCCTATATGGTGGTGTTTGCGGTAGGTTTTGAGATCTTCCCCTTGTGTAAGTTTCAGGTCAGTGACCTACTAGTGGCAGGAAGCATTTGCTCTGGAAATGGCAGTGTGGTTTGTTTTTTAGCTGTTTTTTTCACATGCATTAAGAACACAAAACAGTCATTTAAAAATGCAATCATTTCAGAGTTGCAAGGTGTTCCATTGTGTTTGGACTATGGACAACTGAGAGCTGAAGCTGCTGCTAAGAACACACACCATTGGGAACCTGTAGGAGCATAGTAATTTGCATATTAATGAAGTCTATTTTGCAAAATTTGCTTCCTTAACAGGGACAGCAAAATTACAGACTCACCAAACTTTTCAGAATCTATAAATACTGAGGTCACATCATTTACACTGACAGTTGGCAAAGGGTGACACCCACACAAAAAAATGCATTGCCAGCCACTAGCTTTTGTTACTAACAAGCCAAAGAGCAAGAGAATTAGTTAGCGGTGAGGTTTGGAAGTAATGATTACATTTATTTTATGGAATGAAATGGAAAAAAAGTAAGATAAGCAAAGACTATCTGTAAAATTTTAAGCATATCAGTTAATCATCACACCCAAACTAGTCAAGAACATCAGGAGCAAGTGATGGTACATGTTAGGGTCTTGGTTGGGAACGGGAATAAGCAAATAGAATAGTTTGGTCCCTGAAGGAACAGTATTTAGAGCTTTTCAGAGCAAAAGCTCAAGGCAGCTGGGGAAATTATGTACTCTCCTTGTCCAATTACATTTATCTGATTCTTGCTTTCCACATGTTCTCACAGTAACTGAAATGTAGACACATCTGAGTGCCGCTTCTGTGATATTGTATTTCTTCAGAGAGGAGGGCTTTTGAACTTACTCACTAGACTTATTTATGGTACAATAGCAATGTCACCTTAAGTCAAAAGACGGTATCATTAAACTACCATATGAGGATGGAGTTCATGTGTTTTGCACATAAAGAATCAGAGAAGAGATGAGAAAAATCTAGCTAACGTACAATTATTCTCTATAATACATACTCCGGTGCTTTGTCTAGTTCAGTTTTAAATTACTCAAGTGATAGGGCTACCACAAAATCCCCTTAGGACTCAAAATATAGCATTAGCAGCAGATCTTTCTTTGTCGGGTATGAACTAAGCAAAATGGCTCTTTACAATAATAGGTGCAACCATGAACTCTGTGATCACATCTTTTGTTGGTATTGTTGATCTGGTGCTTTAAATCAATAACTCTCCATTTTATTCCTTCTGCAGACCTCCTCATAAGAGGAAAAAAAAATTGACTCATGAATCCACCTCTCTTCCCCAAACTCCAGTGTCCACTGTCTTTATTCTGATCCCTATGAACAAAGCTCTTCAAATTTTTTGTACTGGTATCACCAATATACACAGCTTCAGTTCCTCAGGGCCTGACATGACAACACAGATTGGCAGATATTAGGATTAGTGGATTTTATTGCATAATGCCACTAACGCTACTTGGATTCAGAGACTGACTACCAAACAATAAATCAGTATCTGTAATCAGATAATTTACATCTCTCTGTACAAAAAAGACATTGAGTCAAATAAAACTGATGTTAATCTATCAATTTCCTGACCAGTGACTCCTCTATTTCCTCATTAAAAATAATACAAATGAAATATCAACCAATAAGAATCTAGATTATTCAAGAAAGTACAGTGCATTCCTTTTTGGTATTTTTTTAAATCACATTTAACAAGCAACTTTCTTATTGGCAGAGGCATTTTTATCACAGTCATTTAGAGTGCTGCTTTTATATAATGGATCATTACCTTTCTGAACAACGGTTTTAAATAAACCACTTAGAACATAAGAAAGGCCGTACTGGGTCAGACCAAAGGTCCATCTAGCCCAGTATCCTGTCTGCCAACAGTGGCCAATGCCAGGTGACCCGGAGTGAATGAACCTAACAGGTAAAGATTAAGTGATCTCTCTCCTGCCATCCATCACCCCACTCTGACAAACAGAGGCTAGGGACACCATTCCTTACCCAGTCTGGCTAATAGCCATTAATGGACTTAGCCTTCATGAATTTATCCAGTTCTCTTTTAAACCCTGTTATAGTCCTAGCCTTCACAGCCTCCTCAGGCAAGGAGTTCCACAGGTTGACTGTGCGCTATGTGAAGAACAACTTCCTTTCATTTGTTTTAAACCTGCTGCCCACTAATTTCAATGGGTGGCCCCTAGTTCTTCTATTATGGGAACAAGTAAATAACTTTTCCTTATTCACTTTCTCCACGCCACTCATAATTTTGTATACCTCTATTGAATAAAAACAAATAATAAATCATACATATGTTCTCATCGATGTCTTTAGGAATTTTTCCTGAGTATAGACTGAATAAAAGCAGTATAAGAACTCTAGAATTTGGCCCTATATATTTTAGATATCCAAGAAAAGTATTTTCTGATTAGAGCTGTTGGGGAATTTACAGATGAAATATTTTTTGATGAAAAACGCAATTTCAGCAAAATCAAAATTGGGGCAACCAGAGATACTCAAAGGCTCTGGGGCAACCAGAGATACTCAAAGATGCTAGAACCTATAAGACCTATCTGCTGAAGTGGCTTAAACGCCTGCCCTATGGTCATTGTACTCTTAGCACACTTTCAAGTACTGTAGCAAAACAAGGATAGCTGCTTCTAAGCAATCCAGTGACCACCCCCCGGGGGAGAAGATTACAGTAACAAACCATTGGATGATCCAGTCCATCTCTCACGGACACCTCTCCGCTGGGAAGAAGAAAGCAAGCCTCGACTCATTTCATGCAGGCTATCGAGCCATCTTTAGATGGTAACAAGTCTGGGTCATTATAGAGCTGGGCTTTTAGGGATTGGTAAACTAGAATGGAAAGCTCTAGTATTTCATTATCAATTCCCTGAGCCATCCAGACTCTCCAGCAATTCAATTTCACAAGAAACAATAAACCACAGTACAGTGCAATTTGCTAGAGCCTCGAACACCAAAATGAAAGGTGTCATCCATTGATTTACATCTTCAAACAGCCAAAGTTATGATGCAGTCTTCAAGGCCAAAGCCTGAAGCTCTTTCTCAAGCAGAATTTCTGTTGAAATCAAGAGGAGTTTTGCCTGAGTAAGGACTGCAGGATCTGGATTCAATAAAATGCACCATCATGCATGTCACAGCCTATTCCTCTAATACATGGAGTCTTTTAATTACTCAGGTTCAAATTACATGATCATGTATTCATTTATTAGTATACCCTTACTACGTTTAGCAAATTCTAACCGCAAGAAAACTCCAGAAAATATTCATTAGATACCAAGTCACCCACGCATACCATATTGATTAGATTTCTCTTTAGACCTTGTGATTTTGGTACCATTGGTATACATTGTGATAAAGTAATTGCATACTTAGTAATAAATTACAGGGGTGAAAAATTCTTTACTAAAAACAAGTTAAAAGTGCACTTTTCGGCCCTGATTCAACAAAGAACACATCTAGCTTAAACATATTGAACGATTCAGTGCACAGAAGTCCTCCTAAATCCAGTCAAATGACATTTCCTTTCCAATGAGTTGTTTTCTCTACATCACCCGTTATAATTTCAATAAGACACTTCAGCGATTATTATACACAGCTGCACAGCCCACACTGGGTTCTGGCTTAAATCCCGGTAGGAAGTCAGAGGTTCTGATGTGAACAAAACAGTTTAGTGCAATGAAACTTTTTGCTGTGAGAATGGAGCTAAAACAGAAGACATGGATAGTGAATTTAGGTAGAAGCAAGTGATATGGGTGAACAGTGATTTGGATGGCAAATGAGAACCAGGAGATATTAAAGCTTTTTTATTTCCCTCCTGGATGGGTGCTGCAGAATCATGCAGTTATGGCTTTAACCAGAGAAGCATTTGCTCCAAGAACATCAACTTCTTTTAAAGTCAGTGGGCACTGACTGCGTCCATGGGCAGAATTTGCCCTAAGGCTTAAATGTGACACAACAGCAGTTATAATTTCCCAGCTTGACTTCCATGACGCCTACACAGTGTGCCTTCTATAGCACTTTAGATTCATGTCCTCCTTTCCTCCCTCTCCCCGGTACCATGTGTTTAGATTACCATGTGAATCCACTGCAAAGATGTCCTTTATCGCGATCACTGTTGTAGTTGTATGTTGAGTAAGTAGTAATGTTCCTTAGTCAAAATTTTCAGCCACTGACTACAATGGAAACAGCAGGGGCTCAGCATCTCTAAACATCTTATTTAGGTGCTTAAATATGGAGTTAGACGTCTAATCTTATAGGGCCCCCAGGATTGAAAATGTTGGCCCTTTCTTTGTTTGACAATCTACAACGTCTTGAGATTACCCTGTCTTTATGTCTAGAATGAAACTGACGCATCATGGGTGCTAGTACAAACAAATAACTCTAATGACAAGAGAGTCCCAACTGAGTGAGTACTGCACAGGTTGGGACTCAGTTGACCATTTTAATGTAAACAGAATATGTAAAACACTGATCATATTAACTAGATATCTATGACTTGGTGATTGAAGGTACTTTGCCTTTGACTTATATCTGAAGTAGAACTGTGCACTTAACTGTGCGCTAAGACTTTGCAAAGCAACCAGTTGCCAGTTTTCAGCGTGCATTTTATGCTAATAATGACTCACTTTTTAGAAGTAAAAATAATTGTTTGTCTAGATGTTTAATTATTTTTCTTTCCCAAGTGAACCAAACATGGATTTGATTAGTTGCAGTGTTTGTGCCATAAATGCATTATAACATGGAGGTTTGAAAATGACATCAGAAGGTAACTTGCCTTAATATCTTTTTGTTAAGAAGCAACCTGAAGAGTTTTTGTCCTGATTTTCTTGCCACTTACAATTTTCAATTAAACAAATTCCTGGAAGACAAAACTAAACACTGAATACTGAAAAAATATCTGGAATTCCAATGGAAATTTTTTGTGTGTCCATTCAGTAACCATGGATTCTCATGGTCTAATTCTGAGTTATATTAAGGCCACTCTCCATTGCTCTCACAATGCGAAGCAGTGTTAAAGTGGAAGTTAGTTTTATTTGTACTTTACGTGACTAGAGCATGGCCTTACACCTTGTCTAAATATTATTCCCCTTTGTACCAGTATAGTTAAAATGGTTGAAACCCCATAGAGTACATGCAATTATACTGAAATAAAGGTATCTTATACTAGCAGAAGTATTTCCACAGGGAAAGAGAATTATCTATGAGACACCTTTATACTGATATAACTGCATCCACACTACGGGGGGACTGTACTGATTCAACTATTTAAGTAGAAAAAACAACACCTCTAGCCGAAATAGTTATACTGGTGCAAAAACTGCGTGTAGGCCTTAGAATAACTAAGGATCAGGTCCCTCAAGTTTAGTTACAGAGGGGATTTTATTGGTACAAACTGGATACTGGAAATCCTACATGTAACATGTAGCTAGTGATAGCTACCTTTGGGATCCAGCAAATTGTTTAGCCAAACAAGTATTTGCTGTGCGGAAAGCAGTGCAGATATGTATAGAAAAAAGAAATGCAGACTTAGGCCTGGGCTACACTAGTGGGGAGGGTCGACCTGAGATATGCAACTTCAACTATGCAAATAGCATAGCTGAAGTCAGTGTATCTTAGGGCTGAAGTCAGCGTATCCACACAGCAGCAAGTCGACCGCTGCCACTCTCCCGTGGACTCCGCTTCTGCCTCTTGCAGAGGTGGAGTTCCGGAGTCGATGGGGAGGGGGCTTGGAGATTGATTTATCGCATCTACAGTAGATGCAATAAATCAGTCCCCAATGGACTGATCACTATCTGCCAATCCCTTAGCTAAACTTTCAAAACCCTACCTCTGCCTCACACACAATGGGCCGGATTCACAGTTATTGCTCTGGCAGTGTGAAGGGGCCTTAATGTGGATATAAACTATATCCGCACTTGCTTTAAGGCTCTACTACATGACTGAACAGGCGTAAAGCGGTTTTAGGGTCAATGACACTCATATGATTTGCGTGCTTGTCATTCAGATACAGTTTTTTAGAAGTGCAGCCCCTGTCTCCACAAAATGGGCAATAGCGGTCAAAGATAACGTGCCTGGTTCACATTTACACGAAAGCTGCTTTACACTGTTCTGGTGCAGTTTTAACTTATGCTGCTGGACTCAAGTCCCACACCAGCAGAGAATCAGGCATAACTCAATTTGCCATATCCCCTTCCCTGACAAACCTCCACCTTCTCCCTTCCACCTGCCTCCCCTTATCTTGCGAGGGGCTTCCAGTGTACTAGGCAACAGACAGACATCACAGCTGATGTAGGAGGCAGCCCAGTCCTCTTCACCAACTTTGCACTAACAGAGATTCCCTCTACACAGGGGGAATCTTCCAGCTTAGCACAAAGTGAACAGA
The DNA here is from genome assembly GCA_007922305.1 of Dermatemys mawii. NCBI lineage: Eukaryota > Metazoa > Chordata > Testudines > Dermatemydidae > Dermatemys > Dermatemys mawii. The sequence goes on along the minus strand of ML677396.1, from coordinate 5,673,542 downwards.
GGTTGAGAAATCAGTCCAAACATCTCTAAGTGGTCCCAGGGGCCAAACCGGACCTGAGATGCCACTTGGAATCAGGGAGTGGGAGTTGGGGGCAGAAAGGTGGTGGAAAACCTTCAATGTTTCCCAACTGCTCAGGCATGCTGAACCCTACTATGACACACCTGACGATCTCACTCTTTGCGTCTGAACTGCACTTGTCTTCCCAAGAGCATTACACCGTAGAAAAGTAACAGAAAATGATAAAAAGTATATTATAAGCCAAAGACACTCAATGAGTTAATGACAAACTTTGCTGCATGACGTGGAAGGGATCAAAGGTATTTTCTACAAACCTGCAACGTGCACCTTTGAATCCTACTTATGATTCATAATGAGTCCCAGAGAGAGAGGGATTTTTAATGGGAAATGGGTGGAATGGTTGAAGGGTCTACCACTGTGTGTGTGAAATTCTAGGATACACTGGAGCTTCAAACTCAAACTCCAGAAGGGGATGGGGGAGCGTGTCTGCTCCTATTATAACAAATTTCCAAGGGTTATTTATGAAGAATTTTCAAACGTCCCATTTGAGTTCTGTTTCCAGAAGCTGTATCCCTTTGAAATGCTCCCCTTCTAGCTTTCATTTTAAAGAGCACGCTCATGATGGGGCCCCATTCTCCTCCTGAAACAAAAGTGCAAATACTGGTGGAACATCAAAACCACTAGCCCAGTGTATAAATAACACAGAGGAAAAAAATATAAGTGAGAACAAGACAGGCCACAAAATAAGGGAAGAGGGCAAGGAAGAAAGTAAGAGGGAAAGGAAAGGAAAACTACTAAGTAAGGAAAGGACAAAGAGAAGGGCAGAAAGAAGAAAAGGGGGAAAGAAGCAAAAGAATTCACACCCAATGTACAAAACACTACAGAGTTGCTCACGCTCAAATCACAAGCATTATATGGCACTGCTGTACACCTTACAGTCCTTCCACCGTATGTTGGCCTGGAGGTTTTCCACAATGATGTGAATGACTTTCGGAAAAAACAAGGGAAAGGGGAAGGCATCAGGAGGGCGGGAAGCAGAGAGGTTTATAAATATATAGATATATATCAAAATCCATTTACTGAATATTGTAACAGAGAGCAACTCACGGTGAATTTACGCTGGAGACTGACGAGCTGCGAGATACAGTACCTCGAGTTTGCTTTACAAAACTGCACATGCAAAAAACAAAAAACAAAAAACAAAAAAAGGTGAGAAAATAAAGAAGAGAAGAGAAACTATAAAAGACATCGGGAGGAGACTCATACAGGCTGTGTCCTATCGAATGCAGGCTGCAGCGTGCATCTTGGAAGGAGCCCGGGCAAGCTTCAGAAAGTGTGGAAGCCAGAGAGACAGCATCTTCTAGTTAAAAAGAAAACAACTGGAAAATCAAACCGGAGCCAAAAGAAAATATAAAAAGGTGAACCAAAAGACACAAGATGATAGTAAGACTTTATGATACAATATGCTGTACTCACATCGTCAGAGTCCTCTGCACAAGCTACCTCCAGGGCCCCAGAGCAGAGGTTTTTGTAGAAACAGGTGGAGTTTTTCATTTACAGCATGTACTGCAATGATTCATTGTGAACTAAGAGAAGGACACAAGGCCACCAATTCAACTCAGGTTATCGTAGCATCCATGGGGTAGGGAAAAAAGGGCCTAGCCCTGGGGATACATCATCCGCATGGGCAACAGGAAGCATGTCTGTGTCTCAAACAGGGAAATAAAGAGGCATTTGTTCACATTTTATTTGGCAGATTTGTCTCCATTTAACACATGTGACTGCCTAATGAGGAAGTGGATGGGCGGTGGGGTGGATTTGACAGAATTCGGGGTGGGGGGGGGCAGTGTCTGCCCGGTCCAGCACTTAAAGGGAGACTTAATTAATTTTTAAAATAATTCTATATATTCGTTTTTTGCAACATTACATTGTCTATAGTCCCCTCCCAGGAGGTGGACAATATAACCCGTCCTCTTTCTGAATTTACCACTTTCAGTTTAAACACCAATTTATTTCCATCATCTTTTTGTGGGTTTTATTTAGCTAACGACTGGTGCTAAAATGCCAGAAGGCCCAGGTGATAGGATATTGCCCCTGGGAAGGAGATGCGGTTGGAGGCGGGAGAGCAGGATTAACTGGTGGAATTTTAAATGTATATATTACAAACCCACAGGATATTAAGTAACAACGTATTATAAAATTAAAAGCAGACCAAAGTGAAGTGTATGTATATAAAACACTACCTTTAGGGGCTTGGATAGCTCATGTAGGGGAGCAATCATTAAAGACATTTACTTGGCTTTGCTTGGAATAAATGGTCTCGGGGAGCAATCATATGGTTATTTTGCCGTAGCTTCATTATTAGTATATTTTATCACTGCACTGAAACAAACAGGAGCATCTTTGACCCTTTGGTGCTGCCACTCTCTAAGTTTTTAAAGGGAAATTTCTGTTATGGGGTCACCAAAATTGATACTCTTTTATTTCTTGATTTGGCTGGATGCTGCAGCCACAGGATGTTAAATGAAGCCCCTAGCAAGGAGCCTACAATTGCATAAATGTCTAAAGAACGGGTAGAATGGGCTGAGCAAACTAGGTGGAAAACTCATGACAGCAGAGGATGTACCAGTCATGGCTTAACTCATCAGAGATTCCGGGAAAGGGGAACCAACACTGGCAAAGGTGTCTGTAGAGGCAGAGAGGCAACCTGAAGCATTTTATTGCTTAAAGCACAGCTCAAAATCCCTTGGCAAAACACTTCTGCTTATCATCATATTCCTCATTGCCTTATTTGGTCCAGTGCAGGATGAAAGCCCCATAATGATGCTGCCAAACATCTCAATACTTGGCCAAACGTGACTACGCAAGTCCTGCAAAAGGACTCCCAGAGGTCCATTTCTCTGTCTTCGTTGCTGGAATCCCTGTTCTGTAACACCCATCAACCAATTTCATACTGAAATCACACTACATAGACTCACAGGGCAAAGAGAGCCTCCTTTTTCAAAGAGAAATGGAGGAGGTATTTGAGCTTTGCTTGCTGCTACTTACCATGAGAGAGAGAGAGAGCAAGAAAGAGAGAGAGTGTCTTTCTGGGCAGCAGTTTGCCAACTCACAGTTACAGGACAAAAAGGGCAAAAAAGATAACTAACAGGAAGAGTCACGGTACCCCACACCCCAGCACATTCAGGGAGCAGGAAGAGGAAAGAAATGACAAGCCATCAAGATAAAAAGAACATCTCTTCTAGTCTATACATCATCATACACAGAACTTTTTATTTGCTAGTTATTCAGGCATATTTCTTGCAGGATTCTATGGGTTACCAGCAGCCATGCCCAACAACGATTGTAGAACAGACCACAGAGTTCCAGAGGCAAGAGGAAATAGAATAACCCACCCAGACCTTTATCCCCAAACCTGTACAAAAGGGACAAATGACCACTAAGAAGTGTTTGTGAAGGATGGAAGTGTGCTACTGCACCTGCTCTTTCATGGACTGTCTTTGATATCTTAACATCACATCTTTTATTTATTTACCAATTTATAATGAGTTGGCAGCATCCTTAGGCCAGAGTTCAGCAATGCAATTGGTAAGGTTTACCTGTGAGCAGGAGGTCTTAGCTAAGCACACAAGTAAAATGCCTTAAGCAACTACTTAAGGGATCAGCAAAAACCAGTAACCTAACAGAGTGGGTCGATAACTGGAACACACATGGAGTCATTTAAAGTGGTCAATTACGTGGTTGGTCCTTGAGACAGCTCTTAGTGCGGGATTTGGCCCATATATTCCACTACAAGGAGAAACTGTCTCCTTTTCACTCCATATAGGGTTACAGCCATCGTATTTGGGGATTTCCTCTCCCATCAAAATCTCCAGCTGGAGACCTGTTGTACAGCCTGGTATATTTAGACTCTTCAAAGCCAACTACAACTCAAAACCATTACCACCTTGAAAAAAATATCACTCACTGTGAAAACTTAGGCACAAGTATTTTGCTGGTTATTATAAATTTAGTAATTTGGCTGTTGCTGCTACAGCAGCTGCTATCTTAAGACTTTCCCCAAGAAGAGTTTGAGGCTGACCTCTGGAAACATAGGAATAAACAAATAAAAAGGTTATTTATTTTAAGCACAAGTTCTGCATCTGTAGCCTCTGAGCATCAGTGGTGAAGTGGATGTGCTTGTGTGGGGCTTCAGATTCCTTTATGAGTAATAACGTGTCTGTCAGACTGGTCAACTGAACTGCAAAGAGAGCTGGTGCGTGCTTTTGTTTAATGCAGCCCCTTTTGTACATGACATTGGTGCATCTCTCTGGCTGGGAAAGAAGAGGCGGAGGAGGAACTCGGAGGTGTGGCGTTTGGGACTGAAGGGTTGTGAAATAGCAAACTTAACTACAAAAAAATGACATTTTGAAATAGGGGCATTATGCCTTAATCCTCAAGCCTGATGTTATGCACTTCTCCGGTGCATCTCACGTAAGGACTCAAAGCGCTGTACACATTGACTGATGGAACCTCATGCTTCCACAAAGTTAGTAAGTCATCACCCTGTTTTCCCTACCGAGACACAGAAAAGTTAAATGAGTTCTCCCAACTCCCATCATGAGTTAGTGGCAGAGCAAGAAAAAAGCACTGATTCCTGCCTCCCAATAACTTGTTCTATCAGCTAATGAACCCTACAATGAAAGGGGAATTCCCCCTCTCCCCTCCATTTTTGCCACCAAGAAAGTTGCACCAATGGCTTGTTGTATTGTCCCATCTGTTATTACAGTAGCTCAGTTCACAAGGCCGAGCAATTTGAATGCTATATGAAAGAGAGGTTTTCAAAGGACAACTCTGGGTAAACTGAACAAACCCAAACTCACCTCAAGAAACAATAAAGCATGGAAAATGCTAAATGGAAAAAAAAATCACAAAACCAGAATGAAAATAATGAGCTAAAACTAAAACTTCAAACATAGATTAAACAAACATTGTGTTTTAAAACAAACATTGCCACAGAAAAATGTCCCATATCAGTTTCAATCCTGAAAAAGAAAATAATATGCCTATTCAGGATAGAGTTCACCAGGTAAAAAAAGCCAAGTCACAGCCGAATCAGTCTACTCCTATTAGCCCTTTTTATGGAGTAGAAGCTGAATCACAGACATCCTTAAAGATCAACAAACCAGAAGCTACAATAACTTACTTCATTGCCTCTCCCAGTTATAGATGCAGTATTATAATATAGCATCATCTGAGTCAATTATGAGACAGATGATATCCTTACTTGACTGCAAAGATCAATAAATTATTAAAACAGTTTCAAGGTTCAGTAGTCAGACTTCACCATCTATCAACCACAAAAGAATCCTTGTTCGCCCTGAATCCTATGCAGCTGCAAAATTCTAAGATATCACTTAATACACTGAAATTAGGTTGACGTATTAAAGAAGTAACTAAGTTTTATAGCCTAGAAAGCAAGTTCTGTAAAGGAGTCAGTAAGCTGAATTCTTCCTGGAGCTTAGATGTTGTTAAATTAGGTTATTTTCCATAGCAGAGCAAAAGGATAAGTACAGACAATCACAGACATATGGATACACATGTACACCTCCACAAAGAAACAAATGCACAGTATATACACAACACAGTAATGCATGAGGATGGAAAACTTGGGGTACACTACCACCCACTGTAGTGTACATGCATAATAAGGAGTTTCCAAAAGGTAGACTTTGCTAAAATGAGGAAATAGACGTGAAGAGGATTAGATAAAGGGGTGCAGGATTTGCTCTCACTTATAGCACAAATATTACAAAACTGACAAGAAACAGAAGCAAGGCAGCAAGCACAGTATCTTCCTGTTTAAACACCAGGGAGGGAAAATAGAAATGACTTTTTACCAGACTGAGCACCAGGATGGTTTTGCCATTTCTATAGGTTCTAGGAACCCAAAGGACAGGTCCACCAAATTAATAACAGATCATATTAAGTGTCACATTACAATGTTCGTTAAGAACCATTCTGCTAACATGAACAACACTACTAAGAAAATACTTGAACCACAGCGCTCTCCCTACAGAACACTCAAAGAAAGCGAGTTATTTTAGTTGACACAGGCAAAGGGACTTTTGAAATACATTTTCATAATATTTGTTTATACTCAGGTCATGAGTTATGATAGAAATTCATTTTAAAATATGTTTTTTGAAAAGTAAATATAAAAATAGAGAAAAAAATCAAATACAGCCTTTTTTAAAAAATAAAGACCTATTAAAATTATAAACACAAATGTCAAAGAAAAAAATTCACTGTGGATAGATTCATACATCAATCAGATCCTGTGTTACATCCATCTATTAAGCTCCATCTGTCACCAACCAACAATCCATCCACGCATCTACTTACCTTCTAATCACTAATCTGTCCTTCTATGTGCTTATTCATTCAATCACCCATCTATTTATTCTTCAGTCTTTCTCCCAACCTAATATCACTCACTCACACATGCAACTAAATCACAGTAGCCTTGTAAATATCTCATGCTTCTATACAGCAGATACAACTTGTCTAGAGACACACTGTTGAGAGAATAAATTCTACATTTCCAAATGTGGCCACTAGTATTGCAAGCACAATTTTGCTACTGCTGTTAAATGTGGAAACTAGTAATTGCATGTGCATCTGCATTCATTGTATAAGCCTAACCACCTGAATGTACCTACAAATCAGGCACATAGATATCTGAGCAGATATAACTGTAGATACAATAAATAGTAACTTGCAATTTTGCACTCACATGAAGCTGTAGCCACAAAACTGAACATGTGATATCAAAAACCAGATTAAAGCCTGACAAAAAATCAAAGACTAAAACTATTATCGGTAACTAAGAATCTGGGGTGAAATCCTGGTCCCATTAAAGTCAATGGGAGTTTGGGGTTCTAAGTAATCTTCACACATACAATCATTTTATAATAATAATAGAATAAACAATGTCATCTGGTATTTTAAAATTATAGTACACAGAAGTACATCAAAGAATAAGAGTGACTTTTCTCATGTGAATTCTTTTTGAGGCTGGCAAATCATTATAAGAGGAGAATGATCTATAATTCTAACCATATATGCATTGTACAGATATGAATTACAAAAAATGCTAAACAGATTAAGAATATTCTTTTCTTTTTTTCAAATTTAGTGAACAAGTTTCATGTGCACCATTGTTGCTGAAATAACATGATTCTAGATTAAATACACTCATGAAGGCCTCATGAGATGGATTTACATTTGGGAAAATATATTAGAAAATTGTTTAGTTAAATAGGGTTCTCTCTGGACTACAGATATTTTGGAATAAACCTGGACAGAAAATTATTCTAAGTAAGTTTAGGCTTCCCTGCTCCTTGGAGTCATTTCCAGCTGCCCCTTTCTGAGAACTGGAGCCTGTCAAGAAATACTTCCAGCTCCCAGCAAACTGAAGGGTAGTCTTTTTGACACAAAGACACTCAAACTTCCCCATGGAGTTGCATAAACTTCCAGAATATTTGTGTGTCAATCCGTACATTTCAAAATGTCTTCATTTGTAAACACAGGTTCCCTAAAAAGCACAAGCAAAATGTGTATTTATATGTGCAAACAATTTTGTGTGCCAAATTCAGTCCTTATCCTGTGTAGGCAAAACTTTCACTGACCTCAAAGACCTCAGCAAATGTCTGAAAATTACCTATTTCCACCTGCCTACACGTGCTGCAAGAGAAGATTAGATTCATATACTTGAAAAGCTGGCCCCACAAGTAATATTTTCTAAGCATTCTTCTGAAGTGAGATCACACAAGCACACCCACCTCCATGCACAAAAGCCTACATTTGCATGTACAAGATGATACTTCTGAATGTGAACCATGTGTATAGGAGAGCCTGTTCACATGTGCAATGTCCCATTTTGCACACTCATTTTGCACGCTTTTTTTGAGAGGAAGGGCATGCAAGGCCAGTTCTGTGTCTGAAATTCAGGAGATGGTCTTTACAATTCAGTTACCAAAGCACAGGTTATTGTATTTAAACTGTATTTTGTATGTCATACACACTGTCGTTCAGAACGAAAGTCTGAAGTGAAATGATAACAGTTCACCTGGTGAAGTCTTTCCTCGGACAACTTAAAAATTCTCTAAAATGCATTTCTTTTCCAGTGATGAGGAGACAATGACATTTCAAAGAAAAACAAACTAAATGCAAAGGTACCAAATAAAACACGCAACTAAGTGATCGATGCTGAAGTATTCAAATCAACCTATAGCCCTTGTTAGTCCCTCCTATGGTACATCAGAGTTGATGTGCTCTGTGAGTTGCTACAATGGAAAAAATATACACTCAGTCTGAAGAATAGAAACGAAGTGATAAATGTTCCCAAATAATGAAAGTTACGCTTACGCTGCTATGGAAATATTAGCTGCAGACATGGGACTGACTTCTGCTACCTCCTTGGCCTTCTGGAGTGCAAGCTTTTGATTGGTAGCCTCTTCCATCTCCTCTTCATCCTATTTCCGAAATCAAGAGAAATCCAGGGTTACATCATTCATCATTTAGTTAAAGACCTAGGATGAAAATCAACTGAACTCATAAATGGCCACAAGCGATACACAATGGTCGCAGCCACGTTTAACTCAGTAACAGTTAAACACTCTGAAATACTGCATTCAGTTTTTGTTAAAGGACACAACTGCATGATTTGTTACAGCATATTTTCCCAAGCCAAGCCCATGGGCTTTACCTGTCTAGTGTCATATTAGCAAGTTATGAGGAGTCTGAAGGCTGCAACTACTCTGCACAAAATGGAACTGATGGCAGCTGCCCTCATCTTTAATACAGTGGCAAAGTCTGTCAAGACTAGAAATCCTACAATGCAAGGTTCTGTGTGGTTCCTTTTACTCAGACCAAGAGGGAGCACTTCATGCTGGCTGGAATCTCCAGTCTGCAGAATGTGAGGTGCTGTGGATCATGGTCTCCGAGTCGCTGCGCCAACCCCATGGGCAGCAGGAGGCAGATGGAATACAGTCATGGGGCATGAGGAGTGGGAAGCCCCCACCAGATCAAGCCCCAAGGATGAAGTGGCGGCAGTGCTGACACAGGTTCTGGGAGGGAGTGTTTGGTTTGGGTCAGGTCTGAAAACAACTTGACCCACTCAGGCTCTGGTTGGTTCAGGTCAGGCTTTAAAACTAGGCTTAAGTTAACTCTTTAAAAAACAACCCATAACTGTTTCTACGTTTGCCACTCTTGTTATCATTGCTGGGCCCATACAGTCACAGAAGCGTGATCTTCTGTGTTCTAGCTAGTGTACCATCAACACCACTGTTTCGTTCTGACTGCTGAATCTTTATTTCTGATCGGGAGCCCTGGAAACAAAGAACCTGGCTGGGCTCAGATCCCAGGGCCAGCCATTCTAACTTTCAAACCAGTCCAATTGGTCAGGGAAATTATGGAAAGATAAACATGGAACTCTATAATACCACTTTTAACCTCACTACTCTGAGCATAATCCCTTGTCAATGGTGAGGGCAGTGACAGACCACAAGGTAGTACTCTGTAGGATGCTATTTGATCACCTCCTGCTGCTGAGGATTAGCTTTGTGAGATATTAACTAGTGCATACCCTACACATGGATTTCTCCACCCTGAAGCAGTATAGTCAGGTTGCAGTGAGGAAGGTTTAGGTTGGATATTAGGAAAAAAATTTTCACTAGGAGGGTGGTGAAGCACTGGAATAGGTTCCCTAGGGTGATGGTAGAATCACCTTTCTTAGAGGTTTTTAAGGTCAGGCTTGACAAAGCCCTGGCTGGGATGATTTAGTTGGGGTTAGTCCTGCTTTAAGCAGGGGGTTGGACTAGACCCTCCTGAGGTCCCTTCCAACGCTGATATTCTATGATTCTAAGTAACTGGTCTGAATGGAAAAGTATTTGATCAGATTTAATTCACTTTGAAATTGGTTTTCTTTTCAAGGGGAAAAAAATGACAGTGAATTATAGATGTGGAAAAAAATCCTCTGCCATTAGGCTTTCAAGCTTGCTTTTTTTCTCTCCAGATATTTGTACATCTATAATGAGCAAATCCTCATTGCAGTTAAAGAAGGAATCCAAGCCAGACCAAGACAAAAACGCTCCATTAAACAATTATACAAAGTCAAATTTACTGGAAGTTGGCAGCTGAGAAACATTATCAATGACTTGAGACTCTTACTGTAAATCAAAGGTATATTTTTTTATTCTGCAGAATATGAATCATTTGGGGTATAAAATCTGAAAGTGCTGTAATTTGATGAAGGTTTGACTGTTTTGCTTTAATGGGCTAGGGTTCTCTGATTGTCTCTTCTCCCATGTTCTAGTCAGCTTTAATAATGTTGTCATTGTTTTCTTTGTTTTTTTTTAATAACCCTTTCACTAAACATAAACCTTAGAAAGAAAAAGAGTACATTTCCTGCTTCTAAGTCACTCTCAACCACAGCACTAAATTCTGATAGACTCTGTAGCTCAAAATAACCAGCAGAAAACTGCTTTTGTATTTACAAATTTAGCAATACATAACTTAGAACAACTACAGTGTTTAGCAGACAAGTGTTTCATAATAAACTAAAGATAATAGTTCTATAGCACCTTCTATCCAGGGTTCTCAAAGCACTATACACATATTAATTAAACTTTTGGCTTACACTTAAATTGTAAGCTCTTTCTGAGGCAGAGACAGATTATGTTTTTACAGTGGGTATCATAGTGGATCTTGGCGCATGACTGGGGCTCATAGTTGCTACCGCAGTACAAATCCAATATTACTACTATCAATGACAACAGCAGCAGATGCTGTCGCCGCCCTGGGTCATATATCTCTATCAGTATCCTCATTGTACAGAAGGGAAAGCAGATAGGAAGGTTATAAGTGATTTGCATGGGGACACTTCATGGGTCTGAAAAGAACCCAGCATTCCTGTCTCCCAGTCTGTGCTCCAACCACTTGATCATCATGGACATCTAGTCCATGATCCCTACACTGCAACATGCATCTGATCAATGGATGAAAACGTTGATATAAATGCTCAGGATTATCATTATTAGGGCCAAGATTATGTCACAGTGGTCATAAGAACATAAGAAACAGCCATACTGGGTCAGACCAAAGGTCTATCCACCGGTAAGTATCCTGTCTTCTGACAGTGGCCAATGACAGATGCTTCAGAGGGAAGGACCAGAACAGGTAATCACCAGGTGGTCCATCCTCTGTCACCCATTCCCAGCTTTTGGGATCCTTGAGTACCAGAGTCCTCAGCGACATTTTCCACTTCAGCTCTGGGGCCGGTAGGGCTGGAGCTTCCCCAGAGCTCTCAGCCGTTGTAGGCGGCAGGACCCATCCATCGCAGCTCCCAGCCACCAGCCCTCTGTAGCTCCAAGCCGCCGAGCAGGACCCCAGTGCTCTCAGCCACCATGGGCAGCGGAAGGACCGTAGATCTCTGAGCTGTTGCGGGTGCCTAGGAGACCCCAAAGCCGCAGCAGTGGTAGGGGCAGGACCCTCTCCCTCCCCGCATTTTGTCAGAGTTATTTTTAGTAAAAATCAGGAACAGGTCAGGGGACTTCCGTGAATTTTTGTTTATGAATGTGAATGTTTGTGCGTGACCTGCCCAGGACTTTTACTAAAAATAATGCCCAAGATGGAGGCAAAGGCAGCCCCTTGCCCGTGTCCCAGGCCCCCCTCCCAGGGCAGGTGGAGGGACCCAGGCTCCCCCCCCTGCTGCCCGTGGAGCTCTCCCCGACTTGGCTCTGGGGAGGCGGGGAGCCTTGGAGCACAGCCCAGCCGTGATAAGAGCTGGATAGGCAGCTGTGAGGAGCCATGGTGGACCCTCTACATGCCCGCAGTGCAGGGGGCCCAAGCAGCCCCTCGTCTGTATCCCTGCCCAACCAGGGCAAGTGGAGGGTCCCTGACTCCACAGCTCCTCACAGTTGCCCACGTGGCTCTTGCCGTAGCCAGGCTGCGGCTCCAAGGCCTCCCTTCCAGTCAGAGCCAGGTAGGGGAGAGCCACGCAGGCAGTTGTGGAGAGCCAGCACAGAGTCATTGACCCTCCTCTTGCCCTGGGTGGCTGGGGAGCCTATGGGACAGGGTCTGCTCTCAGCCCCTCCATGCCACGGGCAGGTGGAGTCCTCTGGCCCAGGACTCAGACACACAGAAAAGATAAGCTGCAGGCCCAAGGCCCTGGAGGGAGTGTGTACGGAGCCATGAAGGCAGTTTGGGTTGGTTGAGTCTTCCCCCTGCCTTTGATACTTGCTGCCCATGGGCAGCACACACTCTTATTCAAAACAAAAGGGGGAATACTTGAGGAGTTTGCATTTTCAGGGAGTTGCTTTATAGTACTGGTCAGTTTTCTAATTAGGTTTGCACTTACTAAACTGCATTGAAATACAGCAACCATGGATCTGCTGGTTTCTGCTAAGAGTGACAATCCACTGGTTAATGCTACAGAATGAGTTAAAGTCACGTGAGGAACCATGTCCTATTTCATATCTAAGGCCTTGTCTACACTACCGGCTGGATCAATAGGTAGAGATCGATCTATTGGGGATCGATTTATTGCATCTCTTAAGACACAATAAATTGATCTCCAAAGGCACTCCCATTGAGTCCGGAACTCCAGCTCACCAAAAGGCGCAAGGCAGAGTCAACGGGGAGCCTGCTGTCTACTTCTGCCGCCATGATGATGGCAGGTAAGTTGACCTAAGATGTGTTGACTTCAGTTATGCTATTCACGTAGCTGACGTTGCGTATCTTAGGTCGACCCTCCCCACTAGTGTAGACCAGGCCTAATGCAGGTAGTGCTGGCTGAAAAGATGCAGACCTAAATGGAAGTGAGAAGGTTTTTTTTGTTCTCCCCAAGCAGTCATTTTCAAGTTACTTACAGTATTTGGACACTGAATGAAACACTAATCTTGATGAGTTTTAAAATGTAATTGTCAAAGGAAGTCTCTGGGGGTCAACTGACTCCTGAGTAATTTAATTATATCTCCAGGCCATTTTGGATTTTGCATGATCATATTTACTTGGCAATAAATCTCTCATTCTCTAGGTAGGCCGCATAATTGAATTACTTTTATCTTCTTCCTTGTCTTTTGAAAACTCTAGTGATTTTTGGATCCATGAAGTGAAAGAGTTTCAAAAGAAGCTCAGTGATTTGGCAATGCTTTTTGATTCTGTCAATATTTAATTGCACTTTATGAACTCTAACAAAGGCAGTTTTCTAACCATCAGTCAGCTTCTTAAATATTCAAAAGGGGAAAGTTAAAAGGACTAGAAAGGAAGAAGTGAACTGTATTAGACAAGAACTCTAAGGGGCCTAATCTTTTATCCTTGCATGCAAATGACTCCCCCAAATCTTCACCAGAGGGGTTAAATGCACCTATGGAGAGGATCATAAATCTCTAGTATAAGAACTTCTGGATTTTATAATGCATAGAAACAGCTGAGTTTCTGTAAGGGAAAAATCTTCCCCAGTAAAACTAAGACCCTTCCCGAAAACTCAGGTCTCAAATGAATCATAACAGAAAAGAAATGCAGAAAACATGATCTCACAGACAGAGGAACATTTATTATACACCTGACACCCATTATCCCTTTCTTGTGCTATACATCAGACATACGCTTTCAGGAAACAAAGCTCCATTCAGAGCTGCAGACTGAAAGCAGCAATGCAGCTGCCTAGAAGAGAGGGAGGACTGCAGAAGAAAAGTTCAACCCTAAAACAGCCCTGTCTCATGGTATGGTTAACTGTGTTTGGATATGAGTGGCAGGAATTGGGATGGGATAGGGGACCTTCTTTTGGTCTGGCTTCCCACTGAAAGAACTATTAGGGACGTACGGTATCTCTGAACTACTGGCAACAGTGGCATGCCATCGGTGTCTGCAAGGCACACATTGAATGCCTCAGACTTCCTGTGCCTGCAGGACAATTCTGTCTGGTCCTAAACTTATGTGAGTGGAGGACGCCATTTTGTAGAACAAAGTGGCATCTTCCGCATAGCGTGAACTGTATGTGCAAGGTCATTCCACCCCCAGGTCGCCATCTCGCCTGCCAATGTACAACTGCATGCCTGACTGAAAATGTCCCAGCATGCCACTGACTGGCAGGCATTGTCACAGCTCTCCTAAGGAAAGCTCTTTCACTAGCTGGTGCAACAAGCACAAGGATTAGTGGGCCTTTTACTATAGAAGGATCCAGACTAACACAGCGACCTCTCTGATTCTTGACTATAGAAGAAATAATTCATAAAAGTCTGTGAAATATAACTGCCCAAAGGGATATTATTATTGATTATTGTATTATGTTAGCGCCTAGGAGCCCCCATCATGGATCAGGATCCCCTTGTGCTAGGTGCACATTTCTCCTTGTTAATTAGCAAGACACACGCCACGGTAGCAGGGGGAGCAGCATTAGAACAGACCTTGTGTTCATTTTATTTGCCAGTGAGAACGAGTTAGAAATGTGAAAACAGAACCACAGAGATCAAAGAAGTATTCTGCAGTAATGGTCCAAAGCGGTACAGTAAGACTACAGTAAGCTGTAGCATTTTGGACCTCTCCAGCACAATGCTAGGGTATATATATTTTCCCATAAGGGATGTTCCAATGTAAAATGGTGTATTCAAGTAAAGCTACCTCAGCTTCATTTTAAGCTCTTGCCAGGTCCTGGCATTCTGCCAATGCTCTGGCCTGTGTGTCAAATTTCTCTTGCCTCTGCAAGGGGCAGGCAGGCTTTAATATCTTGACTGAAACGCTGTGAAGGCCTTTTGCAAGTGTCTTTCCACAGACCTGACTGGAGGATTTGAATTCTCTGATTTGTACTGAAATTTGGCAAGGTAAGAAGCATTAGCACAAAACACCAAACGAGGCACTAGGACACAAATCACTGAATTTCCCCAGGCGAGAGCTTCAAAATATGCTATTGAGTCAGCTAAAAACCTTCAACTGATTCACTGCTGTCCCTAAAACTAGCTAATTCCAGAGGCCCTTCTTCGCTTTTGTCTGATAGCAAGGAAAAGTGCTCACTACCCACTCTATAATCAAATACATAACTAATAATAATAATAAAAGGGAATCTAAAGAATAAGGAGGGCTCAGAGGTACAAAGATGCACATTCCCAGGTCTTCATTACTAAGCAGAAAGGAAGGTATATTTCAAAATCGACTCCCTAAATAAGGGCTGCAGCAACGGAAATGGAGAAAGAAAGGTGCCACAGGAGCATGGCACTTGTACCGAAATCTCAAGGCCACCACAGGTTGGCTGGAGTAGGACAATTCATTTCGATCCACCACCTGTGGCGTATACAGAATTCGAGGGCCATAGGGGGAGAATGCAAGAAGAATTCATTAGTCACATGTGCAGAATGGAGATCACGTACCACAGTCCCTCTGGAACAAGGATGGGCTGAGGAGCCAGATGTTTCATACGTACCTTGGTTAGCTCTTGTGCATTCGCAAGGTTGTCGACAGCAATAGCCAAGAAGACATTCAGGAGTGTGTCTTTTAGGAAGCTGCTAAGGAAAAATCTTCATACAGCAATGGGTTAAATAATCTTCCACATATATTCCTCTTCCCCCACTCCCACCAGCACTGCCTGCAACCAACAGAGTATTACAGACATGGGAAAAGGAAAAATCTAGTTCCCCTCCTTCCAACATAGGATGGTACCCTACTGAGTATTTTCCAATGCTTCGTGAATCCAGTTATAAATTACACAACTTCATCACTTGCATTGGGAGACTATTCCAATGTAGCAGATATCACTGTTTCATCCATTCTTCTCCTCCAGCTTCTCCCTTCCACCATGCTGACTCAAACACATGTACCTACTTTTTGGCCTTCTTCATTCCCCCCTTACTTAAATATTAACCATTAGCTGAAAAACGGTTTGCTCTGAAACAATTCTTCAGTCTCTACTATACAGTGGTTGCCATTAAAAAGGAAAATATCTTCTCAAGTTAAATTTATCTCACTGCAATATTACATACTAGCTTGAGGAAAATAAAACTTATCACAATGAAGTCAATATGGCAATGAGATTATTGCTTCCTTTATCACTGCCACTTACTGTATGTCCTCTCTGTTGTTACAGTTTCATTTATTATTAGGAGGAACACTTTCATTTTTGCTTATGATTTCAGTTCCTCCTTGTTCCTTTGTATTTTTTTATTGTGACCATTTTTGGTATTGGTTTGCAATGAAGCGAAAGATACACAAAAGATAGGGCTTATACAGCAAACAAACAAACAAAAACAAAAGTCCACAAATCCATCTCAGAAAGAATGCCATGCTGTTGTGAAAATATCTGACAGATGACAACAAGATGTTCAGCTCTTGATGTCTTGTGATGACTGCCTGAAGAAGTGATGGACCTGCTGAATTGGGTCCTAAGATGATCTTGCACATACGTAGTCTTCTTCCTCTAAATATACCAGAACCAACTGAAATGCCTGAAGGAATTTTAGGCAGACACAGCATAATTAACTACTAGGCTGTGTCTGCTGGTGTGGTCTGTGAGCTGGGAAAGACGCACAAGGCACTGCTGTAGGGAACAAATGGCTTATAGGAGAAAGCAATGAGATAGAAAAGAGTGAAGGAGATAAGGGGGAGTGTGGCAAGGAAGAAGGGTGTGTAGTATAGTTAGCAGTCCCTAAATCTAAGACAGGATTTAGGGAGACATTTAACTATGTGAGTGCTTTGCAGTTCTCAGGCAGTTGCCCTAGTTGGGCAACTGGGACTTCCCAGTGTTCAGGGGGATCTGTGGTGGCACAAAGCTAGTGTCGTTGGCTCTACACCACCCAGTTCCAGACCCCTCAGCTTAGGGACACATGAGGGCTGTGCTCCGAGTGCCCTGAGCTCCAGCAATACTCAGCTAGCTGAGTAGTATCTTGGGGACCATTCCCAACAGTCTAGCTCAGAGCAGGCTGCTTAACTTAGGGCCTGAATATTTTCTAACTTATACTGAGGGTCACTGTGATGAAGCAGAGAAACTGACCGTCAGCACAGCAGGGGTAAAGAGAGCCTTTGGCCCACCTAGCCCTGCCCCATTATACCTGCCATCATTACCAGGCCTGGAGGGGGAGAAAAGGAGAGAGCCTGGCTCAGTTTAGAGCTGACTGGTGAAGAGGCAAGAGCTACCTGCATCCATGACTGAGAGGAAGGGTCACTAGCCTACCAGCTGAGGCAGCCATCAGGGAGTAAATACTGTCGCCCTGGCCAAGCGAGACTAGGAGCCTCCAGCACCTGAGGTAACTGGGTGACGGAAGCATAGACACTTTGTAGGGTTCGGCCTCATCAATCTTATGACTGCCCCACTCCATGGCAGGGCACTACCCAAGACCCACGAAGGGACACTGGGAGATAAACCACCCAATGAAGGGACAATGGTAGGAAGTAGCCCAGGGCAGGGGATTTAGACTCCCTGCTCCAAGGGCCCCCTGTTCAGGGGTCGACTCATACAGAGCCCTGGGCTGGGACCCATTGGAAAGGGAGAGCCCGGGTCCCCGTACCCCACCGCCTAAAATACTGAAGCACTTTCACTAGGGAAACAAGGGGCCAGAGGTCAGACGTGTGCTAACAGGGCTCACAGTAGTATGCTAACAATAGCTGTGTGAACACTGCAATCCCAGCTCGCAAGCCCACCCAAGCCAAAAGGTTTGAGAGCCTGAGCAGCAACGTCGACACACCTATTTTTAGCTCACCAGCACAAGCCCTGTTAGCACAAATCTGTCTACCAAGCTGTCACCTCGGATGGCGGCATCTGTTCAGAAGAGATGATCTCTCTGGTGCTGAGTAAAGCTGGAAATCGTTCTTTCCTGTTGGTAGGGACATTGGGTGACAGAATAATATTCTGGCTGAGTCAAGTCAGCAAAAAACAAACAGGCCCCTAAACCCTCTGAAACAATCATTCCCCACCCACCATGCTGTCTCTTTAATGACTGCCTTTCTGACAGACATTTGAGCACCAACTTTTGATGTAAAAGATACTAATTTCCCAGTTCCCCTTTATGTGTTGATTGGAACATGAGGTTCTAATTTAACAAGAGGGAGTGGCAGCTGTGACGGCTGCATTACTGCTGTCAGAGGTCACGGCTGCCATTCCAAGTGACCACGGCTACCTGGACTTCTTCCTCTGTTCTTCTTCCTTCTTAGTCAGAAACCCAATGGGGTTAAATGGCAGTCACGGAGCTGGCTTCCCACTCCTATCCCCTAAATACACACAGACAGAGAAAGCCTCCCATAATGTTGTTAACCACCGCCAATGTGTCTTTTAATGGGGTGCACTGTTTTGATGCAGTCTGGTAAAATGGGACCTTTGGGATCATGCGAGCCCCATTAAGACCTTGGCAGGAGCCCTGGCTGTACCAAGCATTGCACACAACTTCAGCATTTGGCTCAGACTGTATCTTCCCGGACAGGTTAACACAATCTGCCGGTTAGCTGAATTCAACAGCCTTTGTTCGGCATTGTCCTTACTCCATAGCTATAAAGAGAGCAGTCACAGGCTGTTTTTGAGGGATAGATTTGGCCTTGAAGTTTCATTTAGGATGCTCCCTCTAGGTCTCGCTTATATTCAAAGTTGCATTTGTTTACAGAGCAACACTGAATATAGACAAGTCCGTACCTTCTACCAGGCCAAATTCTTTTCTCCATCCCAATAGTGACACTCCCATTAAAGGTAAAGAGCCAGAGCCAGCCCCAGGATTTTGTGGCACTAGAAATATAATATATACAAGAATCTCAGGGTTTGGGGGGCTTTTTGGCTTTTAAGTAATTTTCTAGCCCTTTTCCTTGCAAAGAGCCTTGAAAACATAAACTGATATAAACAACTGGGCTGCACTATTGAAGCAGGAAGCTGGGGATACATCCACTCACCACATTTTTATGTAAAATGAAACAGTTAAGTCTCCTGAAGAATCATCTCACTGACTTCCCCAAAATTCTTAGGCCAGCTCTGTGCAGAGTGATGTGCTCACAGACCATGGTGGGCAGGAATTTATGAATGAAGCAAGCGGGGTAGCAGCAAAACACTTTTTGGAAGCTGCTAAAACAAGCTCTCTAATTGGAGCAGAATTTGGTCCATTTCTTTCCAATCTCTTTCTCCTAAGCAGTAATTCGTCAAATGCTGGTACTGACAACCTGAAAATAAAGCCACTCCTTAAAGAGCAACTGCAATGTCTTCTTTTGCTTTGTTACTGCACAGCCTCCCAAATGGAGCATACGTTAGCAAAGAAAACCTATTCCCAGAACTGGTCTGACATCAGTGATGCAAGGAAGAAAACTGAGAAGAGCCATGTACATTTCAACTCCAGTGAAAATGCCCCTGGGAAAGGGTGCTGGTAAACTAGGGTTTGCCTATTGAAAAATCCCAGTTGGAAAAGACATGTTCTTTTCAAGCTTCTAAGAGTGGTATTGCAAATGACAGAGGCGGGAACAAAGTAGTAAAATTATTGTTTAAAAAGTAATTAACAGTGTCCCTTTAACTGATGGATTAGAAATAGATGAGACATTATCTGTCATATCTAATCCACTATCTGGCCTTTGCTGGATTGCTCCCTAATAGATATATTGGATCCTACCAACATTTTCCTTTTCTTAATGCCATTCTATTACTTCAGGTTATACCTACTTGTGCCACCAACTGTTTAACATCTAGAAAAATACTGGGGAGGGTTGGTTGTTGGCAGACTATGTTTATATTTCATTTTCAGACATTTCTGATTATGTTGTACCTGACACAACATCAGCCATTTAAAAGTTATGGTTCACTTTTCTCTGATATATGAAAAGAATGCCCCCTGCATGCCATGAGCATTAAAAATGTATTTCAATGAAAGACAGAGGTGACAGCTACCTCACTGAAATACCAGTGGGCTTACCGCTGCTATTCCCCAAGTGATCTAGGGAAAAAGAGACACTTTAAAAACAGAACCAAAAAAAACATTCCCCACATCTGTTCTTCCCAATCTGTGCAGATTCTCATGAATGTTAATTGGAGATAAAGTCACATGGTTAGGGAGCAGAGTAATCCCAAATTTACTCTATCAAATTATACTGGTCTGAAACACTTAAGAAGACATATTGCTACAGAGACAAAATAAGCTGTACTCTGATGTCACTTATGCTGGTGAAAATCTGGAATACCTCCACCGAAGTCTTTTTCCAGATTTGCAACATTGTACAATATCTCACATCTGAACCTTGTCCAGGAACTCTGTTGGGATGGATTAGTCCTGTTATAGTCATTTCCTTAATGTCAAATACTTTTCAGTTGGCTTTTTTTCCCTCCTGTGTACTTCATTTATGCTAAAACTCCATGGCGGTGAACTCATTTTCACCTGCAGGATTCACAGAGAATTAAAAAGTCACTCTCGACATATCTTATTTTATGTATGTATATTGTGCCCTGGGGATTCCTCTCTGCATTACAGGGTATCTGGCACGTAGTTCAGATTGCAGGCAACAGACATGAGAAGCAAAGTTTTGGTGGCTCTCCCCTGGATGAACTGAGTGAGAATCCCGGAGGCACGTTACTGAGCACTGAAATGGGCAACAAGGAAAATGAACGAATAATAAAAGCAATCTGAAGAAAAGCTCCGGGTAGCTCAAAAGCTTTGTTTCTTTCACCAACAGAAGTTGGTTCAAAAAAAGATACTACCTCACCCGTCTTGTGTCTCTAAAACAATGAAAGAGGCTATCAAAATATCTTTAAAAATGTTCTCCTCAAGTGTAATGTTCAGCTGGAACTGTTAGCCAGTTAAAATGGAACTTTAAAGTGGTTGGTTCCACAGCATGAGGTCCCTTTTATGTGCAAAGTTCTCATGGTTAGGGATGTTCAGCCCATAAAGCTCGTTGAGCCGCTAATCATGCTCCAGAGTTGGAGATAATGACCATTATTTTAACCTAACCCTTTATCATTTAGTCTGCTCATGGATTCAGTGAAATCAATAAAGAAGTGACAGCACAAGAGATTTCAAAGTGTCCCTTTATGGCACCTGTTCTTGGCAGAGTACGACAGGTAGGTGTGAGGATCTGCCAAAGTTTCAGACACGCATCAAGAGGAGGATTGGTGGAAGCATACAGAGAAAAGGCTCTCCTTGCATCCCTAACAAAGAGGACAATTGGATGGCTGGAGCGCACAAAGAACATGATGTTGGCCCTGGAAAGTGTATGGAAATGAAAATAAAACTAGTATAGGAAACAGCGTATCAAGCAATGGAAAACCCTTTCCCCTACGTCCCTCACGGCATTTCATAAAGGGCAGGGCTCTTCAGAAGCAGGTCGGTACGTCTTTGGGACAGTTTGGAGAAAGTCTCTATGGCTTTTGTGGCTCCCTAATTCTGGACTGCTTCAGGTACTGGAGTGGCGCCAGATGCATGTTAGACTAGCCCCAGGTGCTGCTCTAACCTACGTCAGCCTTGTACAGCTGTCTATGGTCTATCCAGAGCACACAGCACTCTGTCCATGCCCGCTCCGCCTTCGGCATACCTATGCTGCGAACCGTCTCACACAGCTCCTATACAGGGGACGTTCCTCCCCCTTTTCACGGGCAGATTAGCCCAAAGGGAGCTGGTGCAGGGAAGAGAATCTGTCCCTTGGTGGCTCTCAAACTGAACAATACTCTTTGAAAACGACACCATGGCTCTGATTCGCCACTCCATTACACAAGCTTTATGCTAGTGTAACTAATGAATTCTGTGAAGTGACATCAGTGTCTAGGAGCAGAGAATTAGCAAGGTGGGGGATAAGAATGGAATCCATATCCTTTTAAAAAGCATTAGATCTCAGTCTCTTTATGGTTAAAAGCCAGCCTGTCTCTCCCAGTCTCTCTCTCTCAATGTGATTATACTTTCATCTCATTTTCAAACGCCCTAAGGATCCACAGATCTTCCTTCCTCCCCCACACCCGCCCTACAGCCCCAATTTCAGAACCTTCCTCTTTCCAGAGGGGTCTCTGCACTGCACGAGATGGATACCCTAGTGCAAAGACCGAGCCAGTCTCCATGCAATAGATACTGCTGCTCACTGACAGTCTGAATTAGAGCTGGGTAATTCCAAAGACAGCCTCTAATGTGACAAGTACAAGTCAGATGCCATTTAATCTGCTGTTCCTTATCATATTGCCTCACACTGAATACAGAGCCAGTATGCTGCTGTAAATCTGCACTTATCTTGTTTTCTCACCTTTCCCCCAAAATGATTCTACATGGACTGTTTCAATACAGCTCTTCTCCCGCTCCACTCCCGCCCTCCGCACTTTAATAAAATTCCCAGACAAATACCCTTTTTGACCTGGAGCGAAGGCCGTTAAGCCTAAAGAGGCTCTCTCAGGTGGGCAGTGGTTGTGAGGTATTCTGATCAGCCCATTAAGTCTCCTTTGCCCTGTCTGCTATGGACCCTTCATCCAAAGACACTGAAGCATTTCATAAAGGTGGTGGTTTACACTCAAACATTCACCAAATAAATAACTAAGGCCGTGTCTATACATACAGGGCTGCAGCTATCAAGGTACAACTGCACTGCAGCAGCGTGGGTGCTGAAGACCCTCTATGCACTGAATGGTACAATATGTTTAAGCCAGGTGTGTTGTTTGTTGAATCAGCACGGAAAAGTGCACTTTTAACTTGCTTTTGGTAAAGAATTTTTCACCCCTGTAATTTATTACTAAGTACGCAATTACTTTATCACAGTCTATAACCATGGTACCAAAATCACAAGGTCTAAAGAGAAACCTAATCAATATGGTATGCATGGGTGACTTGGTATCCAATAAATATTTTCTGGAGTTTTCTTGAGGTTAGAATTTGCTAAAAGTAGTAGGCTTAAGGGCATACTAAAAAATTAATACATGATCATATAATTTGACACTGAGTAATTAAAAAACTCTGTGTATTAGAGCAAAAGGCTGTGGCATGCATGATGGTGCATTTTATTGAATCCAGATCCTGCAGTCCTTAATCAGGCAAAACTCCTACTGATTTATGCGAGTGGCATAAGCTATGTCGGCGCAAGAAGCTCTCCCGCCAGCAGAGCACTGTGCACACGAGTGCTTACACCGGTGTAACGTCTGTCGCTCAGTGAGTGGAATATTCATACCCCTGAGTGACAGAAGTTTTGCCGTCCTATGCTGTAGTGTAGACCTACCCTACACTGGATTTCATTTCAGTGGAAGTCTGTGTGTGGACACACTTCACCCTTTCTGGATTTATCTTAAATTATTTTTCCCTGGCCTAAATAAAATCAGTATGGGACTTTCTTAATTTGAAAGAAGTGTCCACACACAGACTTGCAATGAAATACCAAAAGGTATGAATTAAAACCAATTTAGCATTTGGAGCAGGTCTGTGCAGAGGCAAGCTCTAAGGGTACGTCTATACTAATCGCTGGATCGGCTGGTAGTGTTTGATGTATCGGGGATCGATTTATTGTGTCTCGTCTAGACGCAATAAATCGATCCCCGAATGCGCTCCCCGTTGACTCCGGAACTCCAGCTCCACAAGAGGAATAAGCGGAGTTGACGGGGGAGCTGCCGCAGTCGACTCGCCACTGTGAGGACATCCAGATAAGTCGAACTAAGATACTACAACTTCAGCTACACTAATAGCATATCGTAGTTCGAACCCCTGCCCCTCAGTGTAGCCCAGGCCATAGTGACTTACATAAGGTCACCCAGTAAGCAGCGTCAGAATAGCACCGAAGTGTCCTGACTCCCAGACGTGGGCTTCATCCACTACACTACATTGCCTTCCAGCACTTCAGGAGGCTGGAGAATCCTGAATGCCGTTTCGCCAGTGAGAGACGGGATGTCATACCAGGAACAATTCATACTGAAGTGCAAGGATACAGTTACCAAACAAAGTCAGGACGATGAAGTAAATGGAAGAGAACATTCCTGAGTGGACACCACCTTGTGATACTATCCCATGATACATCACTGCATTCCAGTCTTCGCCAGTCAGTATCTGGGTAGTTAAATATGTAAGAGAGAGAGAGAGATGAGCCAAGGATTGGAGTGTTTGAGCATCATTTATATACCGTCATGGGCACAGGTCCTCAAAGGGAAATCTACTGATAAGAAGGCTGGTTTCGGGCATACCCTGCAAAAGGGTGTCCCAGAAACATTTCCAAAACCTTCAGGATCCAGGCATCATTGAACTTTGGGGAAGTTTGGGCCCATCTCCAACAAAAACGGACTGTGGCAGGGTGGCTGCCCCACCCCCATGCCAGAGTGGCAACAGTAGGCCAAAATGGCTGTGAGGGCAGACAGCCAATTAGAGAAGGGCTTACTGTGGGCCAATCAGGGCCAAGTTTGTAGCCAGCCAATCAGGAACAGGCTGGCAGTATAAGAAGGCTGCCCTGCAAAGAGGCAGTCAGTCTCCCCTGGACCTTCAAGAGGGAAGGTCTAGCTCCTGCCAGAGGAGCTATAGCACAAAGGACAGTGCAGTGCTGGGCAGGCCCTGGGGAGCAGAAAGGGCTCTGGCCTGGGTGCCTGTCAGGCTGCGGGCCCTGACTTGAGGGCCACAAGGTGCAAGGGGGCTGCAGGGGAAGTGGCTCAGGGAGACAGCGGGACTGAGAGGAGAGAAGGAGGGCAGGATGGCTGCCGCCTAGGGTCCCTGGGCTGGGACCCAGAGTAGAGGGCGGGCCTGGGGCTCCCCCTTCCCCCTCATAGAACCCGGCTGCAGAGGTGTCCATACTAGGCTGCACCTGACCCCTGCCAAAAGGGCCTTGACACGGGGTGTGGCAGGCCACAGCAGCACAAGGACTGCGGAAACAACCCCCCCCACCCGGAAGGGGGCGAGTGTGGACTTGGGGGCACTGCCAGAGGGCAGTGCCCTGAAGAGGACATCGCCCTGTGAGGAGCAGCGCACGTCCAGATACCAACTGAATACACCAACAGAGGGAGCGAGACGGATGGGACACCACCAGCGGAGGGCGCCCTGCTGTGAACTTGAGCTAATTCCTGGACTATCCAGCAGGAGGCGCCAGGTGGTGAGTCCTAACCTCGTTACATGGACATACAGTGAACAGAGTGGTAGAGAACATCCATGCAAAGCTTGTGCCTCTATGTTTGTGGGTCTGCCAATGGCAACTGAGAGTTCACTTGCTGTTTCAGACAGAATGGGCTGTATCGCTCCCATTTCTCTAAGCAAGTGATTATGTAATAATGTCAGGCATGGAGCAGATGCAGCATCAGGGCCTTAAAACCACCAAATCGTGTTGCCTAAGGATGATGACTCTTTTCTGACTCCCCCACTGATTTTAATTCTTATCCCGCAACCTTGGTAGTGCAAACTGCTATATTATTTCCTCATTGCCTCGGGCCCTTCTCCAGCAACTCTCCTCATTAACTTATGGCAACCACAGGAGGAAATGGAAGTGGGTCATTGCGTGCTCATTTGCTACATTATGCCATTATAGATGCTGTGCAGAGGACAACACTTGAGTAGTCCCATTGCAGTGTAAGGTACTGTGGAGGTGACCTCGTGAAGAATGCTGGAGGGCCTCCTCTAGTCCTTGGATTATGCTTTGTCTGTGCAAAGTGACCATCCATTTTCCCTGTAAAAGAATTCGGTTTGCCTGAATTTCAAAGAGTCCCTCAGCATTTATTTTAATGGATCATTTCACTGGTAAATGTGTGCATTATAATCCTAGAGTGCATTGTGAGAAGCTCTTCTCTAATAAACACTAGGTTATGAGCAAACAAAAGACACTTTCTACTTTCCTAAATTCCAGACAGCTTGAGGGACATCGCCTCCATTAGGAACTGAAAGATGTCTTAAAGAGTCCTTTCTAGTGCACACTCAATAAAGGAGGCAGCTTTACCTGGAACACAGTGAGGATGGCAGCAGGGAATGTATCAAAGTTTGTGGTCGGCGTTTCGTCTTGAAAATTAAACCTAAGCAGGAAATAAAATATAAAAATTAACAGTGCATGGGGGGAAAAAATTGAGGCTCTCATAATTCTCTATCACCAGAGTCAGAAAACAACCTTTGCTCCACAGAGAGATCAGCTGGTCAGTTTCAGGAAGGGTGCGGTATGTTAAGTAAGAGTGTGTCTACCCTGCATAGTTTACAGCCTCACAGCTGTGCCACTAAAGTCTTACCACTGTAAGGCACATAATGTAGCTGCTCTTTGTTGGCCAGGGAGAGCTCTTCCACCAACAAAATAAAATCACCCTCAGTGAGGGGCGGTAGCTTTGTCAGCAGGAGAGTGTCTCCCACAGACAAACCGCTGTCCACTCTGACACTTTTTGTCAGTAAAATTTTTGCCTGTCAGGGGTGTGTTTTTACCATCAAAAGTGCAGTGCAGACATAACCCAAGAGAGCTGTGTTTAGCAGAACTGTTAAGAAAATGGCATTTTTGTCTCACTGGAAATGCCAACATTCCTAAACGGGAATGGAAAAATCAAAATATTGAAAAAATTTGTGGAACAAATAATTCCAAAAGTTTTAAATCAGAAATATCCCACAGAAAATAAACTGAATGAAATTATGAATGGACATTTCAACAGTAAAAAAAAAAAAGAAATCTAAAGAAAATGACATTTTAAGAACAAAATGACAAATTTATCTTTAAACAAATGTTCTTCATTTCTTTCAAAATGTCAGTTTGAAACAAAAATGCTTGTTTTGACATTTCACTTTGGAAAACTAAAATTATTCATAGAGACTGGCACTGTCCCATAAAAACAAAATCTCAGGTTTGATAAAACTATGTTCCAATAGGAAAGTTTTCCACATGAAAGAATTTAAACCAGATTTGCAAATCCTCTGAGCCAGCCAGTCCCCGTCAGCCTTTTGCCTTCCTCAGGGACTGCTTTGATATGAGGAATACACGACACTTACTGTCCTCCAAAGAGCTGCATTCCCAGCAGAGCAAACACCACAATGAACAGGAAGAGCAGGAAGAGCAAACTGATGATGGATTTCATGGAGTTCAGCAAGGAGACCACCAGATTCCTTAGGGAGTTCCAGTATCTAGGTTGTAAATCAGAGCAACCAACCATTAGTGTCACTGGGAGTGGAGGGCCCATTTCCGGGAGAGATTAAAATGATCTAACTCTTTAAAAGGAACACGCTGATGAGTGTTCTATGGGACACAGTCCAAGTTGAACAGTCTCCTTAAATTCATCTGGGCCAAACTCTCCACTGAGGTAATGCCAGCTGAGCAATGTGGACCATTTGAGTCTATTAGATTGCAAAATAACGCATAGAATCAGAGATGGAAAACCTCTCTAGACATCCTGAGCAAATACCTGCCTGTAGAGAATAGTCACCTACCATGAATTCTGCAGTGCTTTGTCCAGTCTAACGTTAAATGTTCTAAACAATGCAGCATTTCTTAGCTCATCCTCTCTGCAGTATAGGTTTGTTCCCTACAGTATCTAATCCCATGCATTTTCCTTTCCATTACTATTCATACCAACTGTTGGAGAGGCCAAGAATGAGGATTTACTGGTAACGCCAAGCTCAGAACAAATTGGAGGTGACTGTGAACTACTCATTTTGGTAAGACTTGAGCCAGGACTGAATGGTTCATTTCCACAGGAGCCTGATTCTTCCCACCGTGTTGTTTGGGAAGTTATTTAAACATGAACTTTCAACTGTTTCATGCCTGATTTCCCCACACAGACCTAAAAAAACCCTCACATTCAGGCATTTAAATTGAAACAGGTTTTTAGGCATAGACTGTGAGCACTTAAGGGGGATTTGGCCATCCAACTTAGGCAGTTATGATTGAAAATTAACCTCCTTGCATCAAAACCCTAAATGGTGCAAAGGGTAGACAAGAACTCAGGGAACGGGAGCCTAGCCCAGCTCATGACCTGCACACAGCAGGTTCCATTGGGCCAGACATTGCTGTTCAATCTGTTCTTATCCTCACCCAGGTCATCCTGGATTTATTCCATCCCTTGGCATTATGGGCACATGTATACACACTCCCACAAAGCGGGAAGAGGCAGGCTAAATAAAGGAGGTCCTAAGAGGGTGTACAGAAATGGCACTCTCTCTTCATTTTATTATCCTGCTGAGAACAAGCAGGGAACGTTTATGTTAGGAAAACTAATGAATTGGAAAATCCAGCTAGAGCTATTAAAGCGGGATGGCTTTAACAATCTCCAGTTAGACAGACAAGCCTGAGAAACAACAGAGTTAGAGCACACAATGGGAGACAGGGATTTCATATATGGTGTTATCTAGGTTTACATTGTAAACCTAGGTCTGTGGGACCTGGACTTGTGGACATGGAGTTTCCATGCCTGAGCAGCCACATTGCATTGCAAACCCAGGTTTACAATCGCTGGACCCCAGGGCTCACAGCTGTGCTAATATGTCCATGCTGCACTATTCAGACCTTCTTATTCAGGTCTGTGGTTTGATTTGCATCCACATTGCAAAATGACAGGTCTTGGACCCGAGGCTCAGTGGGACTCGGGCGCTGACCTAAGCAGGGTCCTAAAACCAGGGTGCTGAGTGCTTGCTGACCTGAGTCAGACTGATTTTAGACACAACAAATCCTGCATCTTGGCAGGAGGTTAGACTAGATGATCCTTGCAGCCCCTTCTAACCCTGTGGTTCTATGATCTGTGTGTGGACACAAGAGGGGCTTGGTCTCAAACCTGAGTCAGAGCCCAGGCTTAGTGCGCAGTGTAGACATTGCCTTAAAGGTTTTCTGATCACTTTGGGATAGAAAGCAGGAATTTTTCCAGCTCTTTCTCTCTCCTTTTTCTCCAGTTACTTCTATCACCTCTGCTGTCCAGACCAGGAAGCTACCACACAGAGCCTGGGGTCCTGATGGCAGTCCGGCTCCACAGTTTCCACCTGAGCTTTGGGGGACAGGCCCTTAACCTGAAATCCTTACTGCAGAACAGCTGTTGTAAGGTGTGGAAAAAGGATGCCAGATGTTCCCCCCCCCCCCTCCATAGCTCCATAAGCTCACAGAGGAAGCTGGCTTTCATACAGGCTCCTAATTATTCTATTTCTACCCACTCCTACTTCACTTTTCCAGTTTTTTCCCCAGAACTCAATTCTCTTCTCCACCATCTACCAGCAAGCAAAGGTGGGTGAATAACTGATTTTCTGGTGTGCTGCCTGTTCTGATTTTTTTGTTGTTTGTTTCAAACTGTTTCAAACCTAGAATTTTTCAAATATTTCAGCAAATCAAAAAGTTTTTTAAAAATGTTGTTTCAGGTTGACCAAAACATTTCATTTTGATTTCAAACACTAACTTTTTAAAAAAATGAATAATATTGAAGGAAATTTCTCAAATGCCATTTTGAAATCATAGATTCATAGAGTCTAAAGCCAGAAGAGACCATTGTCACCATCTAGTCTGACCTCCTGCATAACACAGGCTAGGAAACTTCCCCATAATAATTCCTAGAGCAGATCTTTTAGAAAAACATCCAGTCCTGATTTAAAAATGGTCAGCAATAGAGAATCCACCATAACCCTTGGGAAATTGTTCCCATGGTTAATCAATCATTCTCACTGGTAAAAAAGTATGCGTTATTTAAGTCTGAATTTATCTAGCTTCTACTTCCAGCCATTGGATCGTGTTATAACTTTCTTTGCTTGGTTTAAGATTATTAAATATATGGGCCTACTACAGGAGCAGGTGCGTAAGGTTCTGTGGCCTGCAATGTGCAGGAGGTCAGACTAGATGATCGTGATGGTCCCTTCTGGTCTTTAAGTCTTTGAGTCTATTTGTTTCCCATGTAGGTATTTATAGACTGTAATCAAATCACTCCTTAACCTTCTCTTTGTTAAGCTATATAGAATGAGCTCCGAGTCTATCAGTGTAAGGTATGTTTTCTAAACCTTTAATCATTCTCGTGGCTCTTCTTTGAACCCTATCCAATTTATCAACATCCTTCTTGGCTCGCGGACACCCAAACTGGACATACTATTCCAGCAGCAGTCACACTAGTGCCAAATATAGAGCTAAAATAGCCTCTACTCCTACTTGAGATTCCCCCATTTATGCATCCCAGCATTACATTAACTCTTTTGGCCATACCATCACAGTGGGAGTGCACATTCAGCTGATTACCCAAAAGGAACCCTCAACCTCTTCAAGGGTCACTGCTGCCCAGGATAAAGTCCCCGTCTTGTAAGTATGGCCTACATTTTTTGTTCTCAGATGAATATATTTACTTTTAGCCGTATTAAAATGCATATTGTATATTATGGCAACACTTCTACCTTTATTAACCAAACTTGAAATCTTAGTAAAAAGAGAGATTAAGTCACTTTGACAGGATCTATTTTCCATAAACCCCATGTTGATTTGTATTAGTTACTTTACCCTCCTTTAGTTCTTTATTAATCAAGTCCCTTATCAGCCGCTTCATTATATTGCCCGGGATTCATGGCAGACTGACAAGCCTATAATTTCCCAGGATATCCCATTTACCCTTTTTAAACACCAGCACAACATTAATTCTCTCCTAGAAAGTTTCTGCAACTTCCCCAGTGCTCCAAGTCTTTTGTTTCAAAAATATCACAACAAAACATTTTGACTTTTGGGGAATTTGTTTGTTTTGGTTTTTTTTCCCCACAGAAACAATTCAATGAAACAGATACAAATTCACAATGTTGTATGCAGGGTTGCTGTAGCCATTTAGTTGGAGATTGGTCCTGCTTTGAGTAGGGGGTTGGACTAGATACCTCCTGAGGTCCCTTCCAACCCTGATATTCTATGATTCTATGTCAGTCCCAGGATATTAGAGACACAAGGCGGGCGAGGTCAGATCTTTTAAGGGACCAACTTCAGTTGATGGGAGACACACACTTTTGAGCTACACACAGCTGAGGACCTGAAGTCTCTCTCACCAACAGAAGTTAGTCCAATAAAAGGGATCACCTCACCCACTTTGTGTCACACACTCGCAACATTTTGAGGTCACTGAATCTGCACTTTTCACCAAAAAAAGTTTTGGAGGGAAAATTTCACCCCAAGCACGTGCATGTGACAGAGCGAGTATATTGGTCGCTTACTGCCGATGGGGCAGGATCTTGCTGCCCTGATACACCCACTGCAGTGGTCGCCCCGAAAAGGAGACTCTCTATGACAGACAGGCATGGGTTGGGGGAAGGCGGGTTTGGAGTCTGAGATGACTCCCTGAGATGAATCAAGCAGATGTTAAACTTAGACCCGAAAAAGAGGCTAAATAGCTCTGATGGAGGGACAAAGGGTTTCGTGATCACAGTCCAGGACAGAAAGTTCTCCAAGAGGATATTCCCTGCCTCATGCTGCTGCTTGTCTCGTGCTGGTATTTCTCAGTTAACATGCCTGGGCAGCACAGACACAGATCAGGTGGCTGGATTATCCAGAGTAGCTGGGCATACCTGGGTCATTTCAGCACCCATCTATGACTGAGGACAGGCCCCAGGGCTGTAACAAGGAGTTAAATTTCTACCGTTGCCAGTTCCCATTACATCTTGACAAGGAGGAAATTATGTTGAGCTATTTTCTCCTCGTCTTCCTCTCTCTGAATTTCAGTGCCTCTTAGGCTGCATTCCCACTCACGGTCGTGATGTGCCATCCTGCTGCGACCTTTTCAGCCTGCAGCAATTTAACGTTCTAACCATCCTGTTGCTCTGCTTTTTACAATCTTCCTGGCTTGTGCTGAAGGAGGATAAAGCCTCCAAATCAAAAGGCATAATACCCCCAATTATTCAGAGCAGGATGTTGTGCCCCTGCTTTCCGCTGAACAGATCAGAGGCAAAAATCCAAGGGCAGGATGCTTCAGGGAAAGATTGCAGTGAAAGACAGGCAAAAAGGAAAGAGTTAGCACAGGGTGAGGGTGTAATGAGAACCGGACAGCGGCAAGGTAGCATTTGGAGCTCAGGCTTTGCTAACTTTCTCAACTAGCTCATGGTCAGATGTGCGGCGCTGGTTGGATTGAGCATTTTTCTGGAGCTTGCTGCCCCTTCAGGACATTTCTTTTGTGCTGAGAACCCACGATTTTTTCCAGCTCCCCACCCTTCCCAGAAGGTGTCAACATTTGGATTTCCTCAGACACTGACAGGTAAAGTTGGATCTACAGAATAATCAACATGTAAAAAGTCAAATAACTCTAAGGGTGTGTCTGCACAGCAAAGAAATGTGGGTTCCTAACTCGTTAGCGAACAGATTAAAAGAGCAGCAAAGAGATGGCAACTCAGTGTGACCCAGTTTGGCTGACATGGATGCTGGTAGCACTCACAAGCTGACAGTTGCAGTTCATGCTTGGCAGTGTGAGGGTGATGGATAGGAGCAGAAGTTACTGCTGGGGCCCAAATTCTAAATGGCTTTATTACAGGAGTGTGCAAGGCAAGCAAGCGATGTCAAGCTAAACAGCTGATGGTAGTGAAAAAGGAACCTGGACTTACTTGGTTACTTTGAAAATCCTCAGCAGTCGAAGCGCCCTCAAGACACTGATGCCAAATGAGGTACCAGGCTTCACTGCTGCCCAAATCACTTCGAAAATGCTCCCCACGATCACCTGCAAGAACAACCCATTTGAAAAAGGAAAATGATTGCACAACCAGCTGTGGCTTTGGGTCTTCCAACAGGGGCTAGGGACCAAAGAGGAGACATCTCCTGCGCTGTGATTGGATTTTAATAGGGGCTGCCAGTATAATTTGCATAATCAAGGAAACCACAAGAAAGCCCAAACTCTCAGACAGAATGGCTCTAATTTGGTAAACGTGCGATCCAGCCGGAGAAAGGGACGGCATGTCTTCGCACTTTTGCTTCCTGCTCTGCACCAGTTGTGTGTGTTGGCTGGTGTATTGTGAGGTCACAGCCAAGGCTCCACCCACTCCCCACCAGTGTCCACTTGCACAAGACTGGGGATAGCAGTCAGGCAGAAGCTGTCCCCATCCCCACACCAGGCATATGGATAGCCCTCCACAGGGAGGTGAAATGTCTCCTTACATCCCTTTACTCCCATGAGTAGGAGCATAGCTGGGCTCACAAGTGAGCACCATAAGGGGATAAGTATTATTATTATGTAAAATCTACTGGAAGCATCTCTCTGTTCAGAACCTTTAAAATGCTGGTTAATTAAGATATTTGCAGTTAAAAATCCTTAAAATCCACTAGAGTTCACATCTGACCATTCAGCAGCCCCCAGCCTTGAGATATTTAAAGACTTGTCTCTGGACATATTTTGTTAAAGTGTTGGCAGCTATGCAATAGTACAAACAGTAGGATTCAAAGGGATTTTCTATGAAATGTAGTGAAAATAGGGAGAAATGATACTGCAATGAAAAATGCATGATAGTAAAGAAGAATTATATAAAAGCTAGGTTACTGCTTAGATAATAAGGTAAGACAAGCATTTCTTAGCCATTATATCTAACTTCAGGCAAGACCAAAGGCTGAGAAACTTTAGCCATGGAGAAGCACTATAATTGCCTTGAAAGGCCTTGAGAGGCTTATTTCTACCATGGATGAAATTTTCACAGAAAATCAAGGTGAATAGACAGACCTGTGCCAATTACCACCCCAGAGTGATGACAGGAGATTGTCAACACCCTGACAACACCATTTATATACAGCATTTCAGCTCCTTTTGAGCAGAACTCAACTCTCCCCTCCTGTACCCTGTATCCTTTCTAGGAATCCATTAGACATCAGTAAAACCTTCCCCCAGACCCTCTGAGTTTTAAATTGATAATTAATTTTCTTGCCATATTAAAATGACCTCTTGGGAGTAACTTCACACAAGACTACTCCTCCCGGGGCCAATGTCTCTGTGTTTTGTTGTTTCTCTTTGCTTTTGAACTGTTTCATCTCGATGGCTTGTCAAACTAAACTGACTACAGAACTGTGTACTGCTCCAAAGGGGATGAAAAAACTGAATTAATTTGTGGAGTGGGAAGGTGGGTGTGGGAGTAGAAACATAGTTAGTGGTGGGTTCCCAGTGGACTCTAAAAAAGGAAGAACTAGAAAAGTGATCAAAACCTTCTCCCTCTTGGTTCCAGTCTATGAAACTTATTACCAGCACTTCATTCAGCACGGCATGAAGAAAAGCAGATGGGCCCAGTGGATTTGTTCTGTGTTTAATATAAAATTCTTAAATCATTCATCCCACAAGATCAGGTATACATTTTTGTTCCTGGTGGGTGGAGCATTCTGATTAACAATGCCCTTTGTGAAATAAATGAAGGGAAATTAGCAGACAGTAAGTGTGAAGCTTGCCCGATTGTGGACCATTCAGTACCTATGGGGGGTGGGGTGGGACAGAGAACATCAATCCAGTATCTTTCACTAGAACTTGACATAAAATGAGGCAGTGATAAATTGAGGTAAATTAAAGTATTACAAAAGGGGCTCACACAGACTGGAATTTTCAAAGGAGTATTAGACACCTAACTCCCATTGACATTCAGTAGCAGCTGGATACCAACTCCAGGGCCAGATTTAGAGGTAGGCAACCCAGGTGACCACCTGGGGTGCCAGTCTTGGGGGGCGCCGGGCTCAGGGCACTGCTTTTGTTGCTAGCCACAAGAGGGAAAACAGAATGTTTGAAGTACAATGTTTCAGGTATTCTGTATGTGGGTTTGTTTTTCAGTAACCTCCTAGAATGTTCTGGACCTTTGTAGAATCTCATGGAACCTTCCAGACTTGCTTATATATGTCATGAGTAAATACAGATTTACAGATCCTAGTGTGCACATTTTACTGTCTCATATTACGAAGATAAAACACACATGCAAATCACGCATCAAAGTCATGAAATGGGCTACAAATGCAATAAAAAATAAGATATTCAGAAGTTTAACAAATGGAGGGAGTGGAGGAGCGGTGAATAAGCTCCTCACTGGGGCACCAGTTGGTCTAGGACTGGCCCTGGCCAACTCCCTTCGAAGGCTTTGAAAATCCCAACCAAATTTTCAGTCCAGCCCTAGCTGAACCTCCATTTCTCCAGGCACAAAATTACGCCCACAACAGCGTGTTGCTTTTAGTTTAGGTGACTTTCGCTGAAGTCCCTTATTACATCCCAAAATCTGGAGTACAGCCATCGAGGTGACAAACTGTGGGTGCAAGTAGTTGAAGATACAACACCACATACACCGTAATCTGCATGACCGTTTGCTCCCACAGAACTGGGGGATGGTGTCTGCACAGCTAGCCCTAGAAGCTAAGTCTCATCATGAGAATCATCAAGTTTTGGACATATCTGATATGTCCTGTCAGGGGTTTATTGTTGTCCTTGTGAGTTTCTTTTTGTAGTGTCAGCGAAAGTTAAGGCATTGCCAGCCCTGCAGAGGAAAGTACACCCCATGCTTCCCACATGTAACCGGTGGTCTACCCCTTTAAGCAGCAGGGGCTGGGGCCAGTGGGTCCCAGCTGGGAAGAGGTCAGGTGATCCGATGAAGAGCTGAGAAAGCTCAGCTGGGGCTGAAGGGGGCTTCAGGAAGGAGATTGGCCCTGAGGGGACAGGGCAGTGTTAGCCTGGGGAATAGCTTTGTTTTGTGTGGTTTTACAAGGCTTTTAAAATCTCAGTTAATAAACTGTGTCCTGAAAGAGTAACATGGTGTTAGTCCTTCCTGGGCTGGGAGCCCAGCCAGCAACCTGACAAACACCACATCTTTCCTGGCCTTGTTCTGCTCTAGACAGCCCCCCTCTAGAGAGAAGAGGTTAGTCCAGGCTCTCGGTCTAATCCGTCCTTGGCCTCCCTGTTGAGGCAGCCAACAAAGGGGCCGATTAGAGTCAGCTGTGAGACTGGAATTTGTGATGTGGGTGTAACCCACACACCTGGGTGTGGTGTTCTGTCCCATCTAGTGGCACTGAAACCACTTAGAGAGAGACATGAAATGAGTCTGCTCTACAGCCTTAGCTAAGAGGCAGGTGGCTTTTAGCTTATGCAGTAGAGACTCATGCACTCAGCTCCAGAGCTCCCCAGTTCTATCCTGCCCGCAGACAACTGGGGTCTGTCGGCATTAGATGGGCACCTGTCAAAGGTGAAATAGAGTGAGTCTCGATATTCATTTCCCAGTCAAGGAATGGTGCAGAAACAGCCAGTTCAGTCCCAGAAAGGGACGGGAATAACTCACAGCATCTTGTCAGTTAAGTGTCCAAGCTGTTAGACATAAAGTCCCCCACAGACTAGCTGGAGGACACACGAGATGCCCCAGCTGTTCTTTTCCCTCTCTAATCTTTATGGTGGTGGCTGCATCCTGAGTGCCAGAGATGTAATATTTCAGCCCAGATACTCTCTTAGGATCTAGATACGCAATTTCCATTCAAGACAACAGAAGGTGTGTAAGTCTATGTTTAGGCAGAACGTAGCCCAACATTGTGCCCAACCTACAGAAGCGTCCTGTCTTTCCAGAAGGACTGAGCACAAATGTTTACACCAATGGCATATGCTCAGCATCTCCCCCAAAACATACCACTTTTACTACATACGCCTCATTATGGAGGCACAGATTTGAAACTCACTGCCCATGTATCGTGAGGGGAAGTCCTCCACAGGACGGTAGGCAATCTGACCAAAGGGAAACAGGATTTAAAACACAAACACACCCCTGACCTGAAAATGGAATCTCCCAGAATGAGAGCACTTAGTGAGGCTGCTGATGAGAACTGGATCCATGTGGGCTTTTAGCAAAAAACAATTCCCACAGACATCCAGTTCTGGTTGGTTACTGGGTTTTTTAGGAGACAATTCCTGGAGGAAGTGTATTCAGACTCACATGTTTTCTCATTGTAGCTCACTGTTCACTTGATTTATACAGAGAAGTGAAAGCGGAGTAGCTAATCCCTGTAAAATGTGCCCATGAGACACCATTGTCTTTGCACTCACTGATAAACATATAACACCCCTCAGCAAACGAGGGGCTTACACACCACGTTCGTTTGTGTAGCTGGTGTCAACTTACCCCAAAATCAAAGCAGTTGAATGAGGAGTGGAAGTAATTTCTTGGCCCCAGTCCATACATCTTCAAAGACATCTCAGTAAGGAACAGACCCAGGAAAACAAACTCTGCAAAATCTAGAAGCCAGCAAAGAGGATGAGTCAGTTAATGTGGCCCTGCTAGCTGAAGTAATGCAGTTCAGCAGCTTCACAGCATGGACTGCCTCCTGCTGGTCGAAAACTCCTCTTCAAGGGAAAGGTAACTGCTTTAGTACCCTTTCACACCATTATTTCTGCATACATGTGTGGGAGGCACATCATGCAAGAAGCACAAAGGAAGCAGTTTCAGCTCTGCTGAGGGAAGTTAAGTAGGTGATCTTTGAGAAATCCTGTTCACCTCCATGAAAAGCACTTTGAGAAAGAGTTTTGTGGGGCTGTTTATAAAGGCCTCCCTTAACTCCACCCATAATATTTTGCATATGTACAATTACACAGACCTGTCAATTATGCTTTCAAATGGGTACTAGATTCACAGATTCCAAAGCCAGAGGGACCACTGTGATCATCTAGTCTGACCTCCTACATAACACAGACCATCAAATGTTATAGGTGCTGGCACTAGGGGTGCTGCCAAACTTGAAGTGGTTTCCATTATAGGTTACAGTTTGGTTCAATGGCTCTCAGCTCTCCCACAAAACAAATTGTTGAAGGACCCCTGTAAAACTTTCCCAACATAATTCCTAGAGCAGATCTTTTAGAAAGACATCAAATCTTAATTTTTAAATGGTCATTGACAAATTCTTCCAATGGTTGCATCTAACAGTACCATGTGCAGTTAGCCAGTTTGCTCAAATATGCAAAGAGATGTGATCCTAACTGGCATTGCTAGCACAAACCTGTGATCATAAGTATTGTTAGCACAAACAAGGAGTCCTTTTAGATTATTGGTTAAATTAGATGCGCTCTAGCTGAAAAATCACCTTTTTTCCAGGTAGGATTATGGTATTAAAAATAACGAGTAAGATTTTTACAAGCATCTGTGTCCTATTTTCAAAAGTGCCTATATCATTTAGGCACCTAAGTTCCATTTACTTTCAATGGGACTTGGATTTCTAAGAGATTTAGGTCACAAAGACACTTAAGTCAGTCACTTAGAAATCCAAGTCCCATTGAAAGTAAACAGAACTTAAGTGCCTAAATGATACAGGCACTTTTGAAAATGGGATTTAGGTGCTTTTGCAAATTTTACAGTATGTAAAAATGACACCACCTATAGAATCATAGAATCATAGAATATTAGAGTTGGAAGAGACATCAAGAGGTCAGCTAGTCCAACCCCCTGCTCAAAGCAGGACCAACACCAACTAAATCATTCCAGTCAGGACTTTGTCTAGCTGGGCCTTAAAAACCTCTAAGGAAGGAGATTCCACCACCTCCTAGGTAACCCATTCCAGTGCTTCACCACCTTCCTAGTGAAATAGGGTTTCCCAATATCCAACCTAAACCTCCCCCACTGCAACTTGAGACCATTTCTCTTTGTTCTGTCATCTGCTACCATGGAGAACAGCTGAGCTCCATCCTCTTTGGAAACCCCTCTTCAGGTAGTTGAAGGCTGCTATAAACCTCCCCTCCCTTCTCTTCTGCAGACTAAATAAGCTCAGTTCCTTCAGCCTCTCCTCACAAGTCATGTGCCCCAGCTCCCTAATCATTTTTGTTGCCCTCCGCTGGACTCTCTCCAATTTGTCCATATCCCTTCTGTAGTGGGGGGACCAAAACTGGACATAATACTCCAGGTTGGCCTCACCAGTGCCAAATAGAGGGGAATAGTCACTTCCCTCAATCTGCTGGCAATGCTCCTACTAATACAGCCCAATATGCTGTTGGCCTTCTTGGCAACAAGGGCACACTGCTGACTAATTTCCAAATTCAACAGACCTGCACTCTGTGTGTATTCATTGTCCAAGATGCTGATTTCACTACAGACTTAAAGCATTTCCTTTTGTTATCCCTGCAGAATCTACATAGCTCAGAGACAGCAAGTTGGGTTCCACTCTGCCTCATACATCATCAACAAAACAAAACAAAACAAAAACAAAGTTGTTTTTGATTGGAAAGTTTTTATCACCTATCATGACATAAGGGGCAGAAAGAATCCAGCTGGATTTTTCACGTCCCAGATTGAATTTGCAGGAGTCGCAGTTATAGAAAATAAACTACTGTTTGCTTCGTAAACAGAGCAGCTTGGAACTGGAGGTCACTGAGAAAGAGTAACCAGGGAACTTTTTCTAAAAAGCAATAACAAAAACAAAACTCTACTAAAACAGAACACTTCACTGCACACAGTTCTCCTCCTGGGGAAAGGATGAGAGAAGAACAAACCACACGGCAGATATTAACCTCGATGCTGAATGTACAGCTGGAGGATGTTCAGATGCAACAGTCGTAAGTGTATTATAAAACCTGATATACAATATGGAACTCACATGCCATATTTACAGAGACACTCTTTTGCCCTTTAAGCTTTGTGATTCTCACTCTCTTTAGCTCTTGAACAGAATTCCAGTTCCCTTCTCAGCAGAACTCAGCCCCACCAAAGGATGTGGCCTTCAGGACATAAGTGGAATGAGTATAGTGGAATCCTATTTCTTCATCGCTATTTGTTCCACCACATGCTATGCAACAAGCAAAAGTCTTTACCTATGAGGGGGCAAGATATGAAGCCGCAAGGGCAGCTGAAGGTCAGACCAGGTGAGGGAATTTGTATCCAAATGCCTGTTCTACCTAACTCTAGACAAAGCTCTTGGTTTCTTGCTTTCAAGAGCACCACATTTACCCCTAAAAGTTTTTAAAATGGCTGTGCTTTCTGAGTGGATCCAGGAAGTCACACTGGAGAAAAGCCCTGGCTCGGTGTGAGAATCCTTCTATACAGGTATTAGAATATCTAGCTCTTATATAGCAGTTTCCCTCAGTAGATCTCAAAGCACTTTACAAAGGAGGTCAGTATCATTATCCCCATTTTAGAGGGACAGAGAGGGGACAGTGACTTAACCAAGGTCATCCAGCAGGCCAGTGGCAGAGCCAAGAATAGAACCAAGGTCTCCTGAGTCTCAGTCCAGTGCCCTACCCATTAGAAAACACTGCCATGGGCTTATAACTATCTTGCACACTAAATAGTCATATACAGAAAAACACAACGCAGATTGGCTGGCTGAATAGAAGGACACATCTGGGGTTTTTTTAAGGTAGATGGCAAGAAATGGGAGTAACAGATGTAAAAGTCAGAGAAACAGCTAAGAAGGTTGATTGCCTGCTCCAGATCTCCTCTTTGCCCCCCTGAGAGAAGAAACCAAACGTCTTTTCAGAGCCAGTGATCCTTGCATCCAGAACTAGACTCAGTGGCACCTGGTTCCAGAGATCAAAGCTGACAGTGGATGCAGTGTCTCAGTGGTGACCGGCTGCCATGGGCCCTGGCACCAAGAGGCCATATGCAGGAAGTACAGGAAGGGCGGAAACAAGGATGCAGAGAAAAACAAAAGCACTTAACTCTTTGAGTACCAGAGAGCAACTTAGAATGAATCAGCTTCTCTGGCTGACGGATCCAAAACAGGATTTCTTCTGACATGGTCCTGCACATATAATTGAAAATGCAATTTCATTGTTTGGACCTCCTGGTATTCAGGCCCTAAATTTAATTTAATCTCCCTTAAACAGAAGCATTCGGTAACTCGATTGAAGGGGAAAATAGTTTGATACAAATAGGCTAATTTAATCTAAAATGTATGCTGCTGGCAAAGGCCGCACTGGTATCATTTTGCCCCGTATGTCTGAATTAGGTCATTAGTGGCTCTTTTTTGTCAATCACCAACAAATTAATTCCGTTTCCGCACTGTCTGGAAGTCTGATGTCATTAAGTGCAGGAGTTGGGGATGCTACTATCAGGTTTATTTGCTCTTCCCCTAACCAGGAAAAGAGCCCCACGTCCAAACCTCCCTCTTTTCTTGAAGAGAGCAGGGTTGAAATAATCAGCAGACATAAATAAACATGCATGTTTCAGAAACCCTTTTTCTTTCTATTGCAATTGTTGCATATTTATATCCAGAGGGAGCTGGGTCTCTACTTC
Source organism: Dermatemys mawii (assembly GCA_007922305.1). Lineage (NCBI taxonomy): Eukaryota > Metazoa > Chordata > Testudines > Dermatemydidae > Dermatemys > Dermatemys mawii. The sequence continues at coordinate 5,632,521 of ML677396.1, read as the reverse complement.
AAAGGCAAATACCATATCATCAAGAAACTAATTGCATAATGCATTTGGTTAAGCACATTGCAGTGCATAAAAGAAAACAGACAAGCTGAGTTCTTAGACCGGGATGGCCCAAATATCTTGATCGACTTTCCTATTTCCCAAAAAATAATAATAGTAATAACAATGTTTTTGCTCAGCCTTTTTTAAAAAATTAATTCTTAAAGCATATTGAGGGAAGGTGGGAGGAATTAGATTTACAGCGCTGGAGAATGTCAGCCTCCACTGGTGGGAGCCAAAAAACAACATGGACAGCAGCAACGTGAGACTTCCCTGCACACTGCCCAGCCAAACTTACCTAGAGAAGTGAAAGGACCGTTCGGTCTATAATGGTCCATTAGTTCCTTGGCCTTCTTTCCTAGATGTATAGATTTTAAGGCCAGGATGGACAACTGAGACCATCTTTTCATATCTCCTTCGTAGCACAGAACCTCACAGAACTTCTGCATCAAGCTCATGATTTCTGGTCAAGCTGCAGCATCCCGTTTAGAAAGGCATCCAGGTTTCCTTTAAAGACTGCAAGTGATGGAAAATCCACCACATGCCTAGATAAGTCGTTCCAATGGTTAATTACCCTCACTGAAGACATGCGCCTTGTTTTTACTTTGAGTTTGTCTAACAGCAGCTTCTAGCCACTAGCTCTCATTATGCCGTTTTGTGCTAGATTAAAGAGTTGTCAGTGATCCGAAATCTCTTCCTCTTGGAAACGCCAGCGACAGTGGCAATTAATGCAAACAGTGACGGTGGGTGATTGTATGAAGCAAATCTGTCCACTGGGAACTGCAAACTATTTTATCTAGGCCACAAAAAAAGGTCTGCACTTTGAAGAAGAGAACACGCATAACAGACCCATAATATTTACAGCATTGTGTGACACTGATGAGCTTTCTCTGCAGAGGAGAAAAATTGGAAAATGCTCCAAAAACATCCAAGATGTTCCAATGCCTATTCCAGATCTCCTCACAACATAAGAGCATCAGAACGGCCATACTGGGTCAGACCAATGGTCCATCTAATCCAGTATCTTTCTTCCAACAGTGGCCAAGGCCAGGTGCTTCAAAAGGAATGAACAGAACAGGGCAATTTTCAACTAATCCATCCCCTGCCTTCCAGTCCCAGGATCTGGCAGTCGGAACACCCAGAGCATGGGCTTGCATTGCTAGCTATCTTCGCTAGTAGCCATTGACGGGCCATGAACTTTTCTCATTCTTTTTTGAACCCAGTTATACTTTTGGCCTCCACAACATCCCCTGGCAAGGAATTCCACAGTTTGACTGTGCATTGTGTGAAAAAATACTTCCTTTTTTTTCTTTTTAAGCCTGCTGCCTATTAATTTCATTGGGAGATTCCTGATACTTGTGTTATGTAAAGGAGTAAATAACGCTTCCTTATTCACTTTCTCCAAACTAGTCATGATTTTATAGACCTCTATCATATTTCCCCAATCGAGATGCTAAAGGAGCACTCAAGGACAATAAGGTCATTGAGGGGAAACCAGATGAATTCTTTGCATTGGTCTTCACAGCTGAGTATGTGAGGGAGATTCCCAAACCTGAGCCATTCTTTTTAACTGGCAAATCTGAGGAACTGTCCCAGATTGAGATGTCATTAGAGGAGGTTTTGGAACAAATTGATGAACTAAATAGTAATAAGTCACCAGGACCAGAGGGTGTTCACCCAAGAGTTCTGAAGGAACTCAAATGTGAAATTGCAGAACTACTTACTGTGGTCTGTAACCTATCATTTAAATCAGCTTCTTTACCAAATGACTGGAGGATAGCTAATGTGATGCCAATTTTTAAAAAGGGCTCCAGAGGTGATCCCAGCAATCACAGGCCGGTAAGCCTGACTTCAGTACCAGTCAAACTGGTTGAAACTATAGCAAAAAACAAAATGATCAGAGACATAGAAGAACATAACTTGTTGGGGAAGAGTCAACATGGTATTTATAAAAGGAAATCACGCCTCACCAATCCACTAGAACTCTTTGAGGGGGGTGTAGCGGCACAACGACTCACCCCTGCGGCGCCTCCTGCTGGCCGTCTGGGAATTAGCTCTTTCCAGCCTGGAGCGCCCTCTGCAGGCTGGTGTCTCTCTGTCTACTGGCCCCCGTATCCCAGTCAGACTCCAATGCCCCTCTTACCTGGGTGCTGCCCCTGGCAATACCCCCCCACTCTGCCTCTGGGTCTCCCTTCCCTAGGGGACCCCCAACCCTTTAATCCCCACCTTGCCTCAGTCTGGGCTACTGCCAGTCATTATCCAGCCCCTGCTCTCTGGGGCAGTCTGCAGTGTAAAAGCCAGTCATCATAAACAAGGGTTTTTTTGGACCTGCTGCCTTTCCCTTTCTGTCAGGCCTGCAGCCTGGGAGGTAACCCAGCCTGAACTTCCCAGCTCAGCCTGCCTCTTCCCCAGCACTGCTCCACCCTCAGTATCCTTTAGCTCTCAGGCAGCTAGGTCCAACTCCCTCCCAGCCTGGAGAGAGAGTTGCTTAGCTCCTGCCTCTCAGCCCTTTTATAAGAGCCTGCTGCGGCCTGATTGGCTCATGGCCCACCTGTGGCTACTTCCCCATTCAGCCCAGGCTTGCTGTTTTCCCCAGCCACAGCCCTCTCCCGACTGTTTTAACCCCTTTTTTGCTGGAGTGGGGAGAGGGGATGATGAGAACTGCACACAGTCTTCAAGGTGCAGTCATACCATGGATTTATATAGTGGCATTATATTTACTATTTTACTATCTATCCCTTTCCAGGTGGTTCCTAACATTTTGTTAGCTTTTTTCACTGCTCCTACACACCAAGTGGATGTTTTCGGAGAACTAGCCACAATGACTATATGATCCCATTCTTGGGTGGCAACAGCTGATTTAGACCCCATCGTTTTGTATGAATCATTGAGATCATGTTTTCCAATGTGCATTACTTTGCATTTATCAACATTGACTTTCATCTGCCATTTTGTTGCTCAGTTACCCAGTTGCATCCCAGAGGGAATGGCTGTTTCTCCAGTGGACTATTGATTCTGGGGGCATATGGATAACTGCTGCTATTCACTGAGGATCTTGGTCCAAAGAATTCACAGAACACAGATGCTACTAAACAAAAGTGAAACTAAACAAATATTCCAATGAATTTCTTAAAGCTCCTACAGTTCCTGTTCCAAAGCAGTGGAGACAATAGGAAATATCCAGCAGAGAAAGTTAATCAGAGCATTTCAACAACACAGAAGTTAAAAGAACAGGGGTGAAGGGGAAAAAAATCAATACAGACCTGAAGGCTCTCACCATCTATTCATTAAGTAAAATATATTTGTAATGTAATTAAATGCTTCCCAGAGGGACAGGTGTAATTTAATTAGAGGGTGCCTGGTTGGTTGAGTTTCAAGGTGCTGCATACCCTCCCGTATTTGACTTCACACTCGGATTCCTGCCCATTGCAGTTCAGAAGACTCCTTTCGCGTTCAATTATAAGCACTCTCCAGAAAACAACATAATGAGAGGCGGTTACATTTCTCGTGTTCGACTTCAGATCTACCAAGTCTCAGTCCTTTACAGAGAGGCTCACTCCTGGATTAATCTTAAGGGCGGTTTTTAAAACCTCTCACTGTTGTGGCAAAGGATTTTGCTGTGTGTTTCCGTGAGCTATTACAAATCTCCTGTTTTTGTGGATTCTCATTCAGTGTCACTGTCACACTTCGATATAACCGTGTTATGTCCAGGGTTCATTCACCATTAGATGTAGGGGATAACTAGAGTGCCTATGGTTCAGTGTAGACAGGCCTAAATAGAAACACCAGATCTGAGCACTCCGAACACTTCTATCTGCATTTCTGAAGCTTAGAACCATCTTAAAGGTAAAGAGTCCTCTCCCCCCACCCCATTACTCAGTGCTAAGAGACAGGCTGGAAATACTGCACACCGCACGGTGGCACTTCTGCTACTGGTCTCAGCCCAAGACAGGAGGTGCAAAAGCAAATGAAAATTATGAAGGAGTTAACCATGCTCCTTTGAATTTTAGAAAATGTTGGATCTGAGCTCAGCTGGAATTTCATCTCAAGGTTCAGATTCATCTAATCACTATACCCTCCCTTAATTGAAATATTGTCCTCTCCAGCCTATGAAATGAGGCTGGAATTACAAGCTATGACACTTGCACTTAGAATTTCTATGGCTGATGTTCATTCTCCATGTCCAAGGCTCCTTGTCTCTGATTGTCACCAATCTACACTACTTATAATATTCTAACTAGAGAGAGGCCAGGGACGCAACGCTCACACATGGATCTGAACGGGTACCAAGTTTGTGGGTGTTTGGATCTAGAGTTTTGGTGTGGGACCCACCTCTAATTTCCACAGTCCCATGCCAAGAATGTGTCAGGCTACTGTTTCTAAAAGCACGGGGCCCATTTCCACTGGTGTTTCCTTAGCATCACCCAGGGATTTATTTGTGGGCATGGAAAGCTACACAAAGGTCTCTGACCTGAAAATGGTATAACAAAGGTGTCATAGGAAATGATCGTTCAAACCACAGAAAATTATATAGGGCAGAAAGAAGAAAGAGCATCATCTCTGGTTGGGAAGTTACTGAATATTTAGAGTCAAGGAACAGATGTGATGGAGAAAAGAATTTCTCTGCTGTTCCTATTGAAAAATCAATCAATCACAGTTGGGTAGCATCCTAAATGCACAGATTAGAGCACCCTGGTCAAGATTTTCAAAAGCATCTTGTGATTTTGGGTGTTTCCATTTCCGGGTGCTCAATTTCAAACTCCGCAAAGGAGCCTGGTTTTCAGAGAGCAGGTGTTGGGGAATTTCTGAAAATCAGGCCACTTGAAGGTGTCTCAAGCTGGGAACCCAGAACTAAGTGACCCAAAATCATAAATCACTAGACCTCTGTCTTATAATTGGGAGTCATTTCTGGTAGACTCCTCTTCTCCACAGTTACTGCTGTCATGGTACAGTGTGCATTTCAGTGGGGCTGGAGTGTGCCCCATATTGCCCCTGCTGAGATAAGTTGGGCCCTTAACTTCTCACCTTTAGCCTAGATTTTTTCCTCCCCACCAGGAAATGCATCTTTAATTCCAGTTAACATGAATATTCCTTCAATGCGAACTTGGATATCAAAATGAAATGGATTTCAGCCCACATTCCTTTTTAAACATTCTCTCAGAAATGTTACTGCATAAGTCAGCTCCAGAAAACAAACTTGGAAACCTAAAATCTTCCGGTTAGAATGAAAGACTTAAAAATGTTTTTCTAGCTATTTAGTCCCAATTTGAGAATAAATCCTAAACCTGAGATTTCTAATTGCTTTGCTACTCTAATCTATCATTTCTGCTATTTAATTCAGAAAAAGAATAGGCAGGACTGATTTCCTGTGTTTTCTGCCTCCATTTTTCCTCTAAATCCTGACAGAGGAGAAGAGTTGAAAGGACTTTTTTCTCCCTTTCACCCAACCCTCATTATAACTTTCAGTTACCTGGTATTATTAAATATTTTAGTAATATTAGTAAGAGCTCTTTGAAGACACAGTAACCCCTAGCTTCACCCTTTTGGCCTGTGGGAAAGGAAAGACTTCAAAAGATAATCTTTTGTATTATTATTTTAAGATAGGAAGTCTTAATTCCTAAGTTATTCTGTTTTACACATCTTATTTCATTTTTACTATTTTTTTCCAGTTTGGAAAAATCTGCCCACAAACTGATAATCCACGTCTGACCTTCACATACTGGTCGCAAGGGCTTGATCATTCGAGGTGCTGATCATTCTGGCCCAATCCAGCAAAGCACTTAAGCACATGCTTAACTTTAAGCAGCCCCATTAAACTCAATGTGTGAAGTCCAGGCCCCATTAAAGTCAAATGGAGTTTTGATATTGACGTTAGCCAGCCCAGGAATTTCACCCAATGGGACTACTCATGATTAAAATCAAGCAAATGCTTAAATGATCTGTTAGTCCGGGCCAGTGTACTTATTACTTTGCCGGACTGAGCCCAGAAGCATGAAGCTGATCAAACTGTACCAAGAGTCCACCGCTAACTTCTCTGATCTCCATACTGGTACAAGAAACCGCAGCACGCTAATGGCCAGGTTTCCAAGGTGCGGCCTGCACCACCGGGGCCACGTTTTCAGAAGTGCTGAACGTCCAGCGGTTCCCATTTGGATACAGGTAGCGAGAGTAGCAGCCACTGTGCTGGGCCCGTCTAAATGAACAGTTAGTGCACAGCAAGCCGGGACACAGACTGACAGCACGACCACATACTCCCTCCTAACTGTCCGTGTGAACCCTGCAGTGCACGAAGGAACTTTGTGTGCAGCAATAGGTTCTGCACAGAGGGTAAGTGTGCGTTTGCTGTGCGCTGTTCCTCTGCACCCCCATGCTGGGCTCTTCGGAAAATGCCACCCTAAGAGCTCCTGATCCCAACCGGAGTTTTGCAGGGGACTTCAGTGGGAGCAGGATTGGGGACAAGGACTCCACAGCCAAAGGGAAATCTTGGAAAGTGCCTCATGCCATTGGACCAGTCTGACATACGCACCATTTTCACAATGTCCCTCTGCAGAGAGGGACTCTAGGATGAGGAAAGAACAGTACATAGGGGAACTCAATTACAGGATATGGAAATGCTGTTCAACTCTCTGAGACCCCATTACCACCTTCACATTCATGATACCCATGAGCTCTCCTGTCATAGAACTAAACTTCAAGGGTCTGACTGTGATCTCCCTCATAAGCATTTTACACCAATATATCTTCACTGATGCTGACCACACCTTTAAACCATTATGAGGCCAGAATCCGGGCCCTACAACTGACCTGCTCAGCAGTTGCTTTGACTCTGTGCTAGGTTTTAAAACACCTCATCTTTTATTCAATGTCTAGCCACCTGACTTGAATTCTTTGTCAGAGACACACAGACAATGCAGCTCTGTTATTCCATCCCATAATAAACTCAACCCTCCCCAACCTCTCAGGGAGAAATTGATGGTGCCCCCAATTCATTGTCACTGTATGCTTAAATTCTCAGTTTATCCAAACTGCAATTTTTCAGGAGGTTTTGGGTCAAATCTTGCAACCTTTAAATGAGCAGGGCCACTTCTATTTTTATATTAAAAATGGCCGGGGGGGGGAGGTTGTCATTGTGAAAACAAGAAGGAAATCAGCTGAGAAAGAGTTTAAAGTACCGTAGAAGGATCTAATTGCAGAAAGCAGGATTCATTGGCTATTCATTATAAAATAAAACAACATTCCACACTTTAAAAAAGCAGTAACACTCCAAGGGTCTTTACACAGTACTGGATGCCCAGGCTCATGGGTGACCGATGGCATTGGGCTAAAACACATCTAACATGCACAGGCCTATGATGTAATCACTCATCTGCCCTGTGTTATTGTTGATATGTATATGGGACCTATTTTCACAGTGTGATTCACTGGAGGGTACTATTACATTTCTCCTCATTGGCCACGCCTGGCTTATTAAGGCAAGTGCTCTCATGGAAAGCCACTTTCTGTACAGGTGCATGTTCAGAGAGGGTTTGCTATTAATTGGCACAATTGATCTGAATTAGTATTAAATGTGTTGGTGCAGGGAATAATGTTGCTATTAAGCGGAACTGTCCATTGCACAAGTTGATATCAAGTGGCCTACAGTGTCTATATTATCTTCATATATTTTACTATAAAAATGGCCTAGCGTATGGAACATAGGGAAAATCTGAGAACAAGCTATACATCTCCTGGGTGGTGACTGAATTGTGAGGTTCTCTGGACAGCTGCAGGTGAAGACAGCTCAAGAAACTTATAAAGCTGCTGGGAGGGACACTAGTAAATTTGTTTTTTCCCAATCCACAAGTCCCCTCAAAAAATCCTCTTGTGATGTTCATTGAGTTTGTGGGTGACTATTACAAGTCAAAGATGTGTCTTGGGCTGTTTTTTATAGTACATTGTCCACTTTTCTCTGGTGTTTCTTGGAGCCACTTAATAATTTATTTGTGAAACTCCTGGATGGGGCAGAAGAAGTTACAAAAAGACCTCAAGGCAGCAAGTATTAATGTCAAGGTGGGGCTAGTGGTCAGAGCACTCAGGAGTGAGAGGACTCTGACCCCTAACACTTACACAAAGCCGTGGTGAGCCCCTCTGGCTGGTCATAGTGCACCATGGCGACACACAGCGTGTTCAGGGTGACGACACACAGGACAATCCAGTAGAAGCTTTGTGCTTTCACCATGCGCCGGATGAAGAACCGGAACATCTTCTCTTTCCTCCGGAAATACGAAGAGCTCTCATTCTTTCCACTCTTCAGACTGGCACGGGCGAATGGAGACCCTGGGCATTGGAGGACACAAGGGATTATCATCACACTAAAAATCAGGAAGATAACGGGGGAGGGAGAAACTTGAGATCACAACCACAAAGGGCCCAGAGCCTCAGAAGTATGTAGATGCCTGACTGAAATGACTGAGAGTTAGGTGCCCAAATATCTTTGAGGAGCTGAAACCAAAGAACCTCCCCAGCTCTGGAAATGCAGCTGAGCACAAACTTGGCCATGTTTACAATGAACTGCAAGAGACCCCGATTTGCCCAGACCATCCCCATGGAGATTTGAAAAGAGCCTAATGGTGTCAGATGCTCAGTCGTTGGCACAGACTTCCACAGTGAATCAGGCACCCAGCCCCGTGAAGAACTTCAAAAATGCGAGCCTAACCTCTCAAACCCTGCGCTCTGACTGGCCAGGTGAAAACTATGGGCAGCAGGGCACTTACTCGGTTCTTTGTCACCCGATGCTAATCCCCTTTTCCCCCCGCCAGCTAGCCTGAGTGTGGTGGGGTTGGCTGCAGGCCCTGTGGCTCTCCAGTGAAAGTCACAAAATGGCATGCTGATTCTCCCCGGGCACTCCAGCTCTGGCCGTTGGGAATGCAGGGACCGAGAACGGACATGATTACTTCCCTGAGTCCCCTTGAAGTTGGGAAGTGCTAGCCAATGCGGAAGCCAGTGTCTCCTCTCAGTACCCTGCGTGGCCAAGATCCTGCCCCAGTGCTCGCGCTGAGGGAAAAGGTTCCCTACATCCCTCTCTCCCCTCATACACCTGCACAGCACAGGGCAGGATTTGACCTCAGTGCTCTATGGCAGGTGTGGCCTCTGATGGCTGCATTTCACATCTTGTCTGAAATCCTGACTAAGAGTCAGATGTTTAAAAACAGACACTTGAAAGAAGAAAGGTGTTCTAGATTCAAGTGTCCACCCTACAGTGACGGGCACTGTAGACATGCCTGGCTTGCTATTAGCACTATTAGTTTTATAACACTTCCTTCCATGCTGAAGAATCTCTCTGTGTTTATATTGCCCTTCAAGGCCACAGAATTAACCAGAGGCCAAGAAGAAAGCTGTGTCAGAGTTGTGATGTTATTCTGGAAATACACCTCAGGGACCTATGGCAAACCTCTGCTGTCAGAGCGGCCTAGGAGATCCGCAAACAGATATTTACTCCGTTTACATCCCTACTGCTCTTCATATGTGCATCACACTGAGATAACCAAATTCTGCATTCAGTTCAGCTGGTCTGAAGCTGGAGTAACTTCTCTGAAGTGAAGCCAGCCTGGTGTAGATCAGAATGGTATTTGGCCCAATAAGAGAACACAGATTTGCCATATGCCTCTGGGCAGAATGATGCCCTTTCCTTGGAAAACTATACCAGACATTAGGCAGTTAGAGTGCTGAACTGGCTAGATATTCCAGTGCTAATGTTTCTATTCCAGCACCTAATGTTCTTATCCCAAGGCAGCCAGGATCTATCACTGGGGTTTTATCAGCACAGAAAGAACACAAAGAGAAGGGAGAAAATAAAAGTGTGGATTAAACAATTATTTCAGAAAGCACACCGTGAATGATGTTTATTGTTATACAGCTTTCTAATGGGACTATGGGGTTCCTGGAGGCCCTTTTAATTGAATTACAAAGCAACTTGTGCAGGTAACAGAGCAAGTACTGTGCTGGTCAGCACATTTACATCACACTTCGTAATTAGATTGTTAGTTCTTCTAGGGCCTTTAAGTCACATCAGATGGATACGTTACTATAGCAGAAGGAAAACATTCGAAAAAACCCTCATTAAATCCTCACTTTGTCCATAAACCCCTGTATGTTTTGATTATTTACGATATGCAGAGTCTCATGCATTTCAGGAGGGCAAAATATCTCTTCCAAGGCCTGCAGCACTTTTAGTTTTCTCTGCTGTATTTGTTTCTTCTTTTTCCTTCTGCCACGTGCCATGCTCTACCAAACACACTCTTCCCAACCAGGGGAACCTGTCATACCGAAAAGCGGGTACTGCAGAGATTTTCCTGACCATACACTCAATAGATGGGTCTCAGTTCAACATCAGATTATCCATGAGTGCAAGTGCTCCTGCGTCCATCAGATCTGCTGTGTGAGGTGCTGGATGCAGAGAATTGCTCATGTGGCACAAGTTTCCGGAGCCCGAGAGGGCTCAGAAATAGAATAAAAGCTCCCTATATGCAGGGCCGGTGCAAGCACTAGGCCACCTGGGCGGTCGCCTAGGGCAGCACCGGTTTTTGAGGGCGGCGTTTTGTTGCTTTCGGCAGCATTTTGGCATCAGCTCTTACGGCCGCTGTGCGCTTCTGGCTGTATCCGCCGAAACGCCGCCGAAGCGGACGGGGGCCCTGCGAGCTGCTGCCGAAATGCCGCCGCCGCCTAGGGCAGCAAAAAAGCTTACGCCGGCCCTGCCTATATGTCTTTGTGGCAATAAGTGAATTCTGTAGTGTTATGGACCTTCTGCCACCCACATAGCAACTCCACCGCACTCCAAAATACACACATACACACGTACACACTGATGCTCTGGCTTCTCCAGCAGCAAAACTTTCCTACTAGTTTCAGCAGGTTCAGCTGCTTTGAGGCTATTCCGGGTGGATTCCTGGGGATGTGATGGTGGGTTGCAGGGTCACCCCAACATGCTGTACAACACTCACCTGGAATGATCCGCTGCTCATTTAAGAAAACCAAAACCTTTGAATCTCTTAGCGCCTGTCTCCATAGCAAGTAACTGCACAGCAAGCCATGGCATGATTCTGCAGCACACCTGCTTGTTGTGCAGTAGCATCCCATGTGGACAACACTACAGCACAGCGAAAGTCACAGAGTGCAGCTAGGCTCATTGTACTTTCAATGGGTTGTATGCCAAGTCGCCCTACGGGACATTCACTGCACTGTAGCGGCGTCCACATGGGACATTACTGTGTGGCAAGCTAGTGGGCTTTAGATTCACACCCTGGTTTGCCACGCAGCAACTTGCCATGTTGACAAGCCCTCGGACTGTTAAGTGCCAAATTTTCACAGAGTGGAGGTGAGTGTGCACAGTGCATTCACATTTGGACGTGCACATGGACAAGTCCCATTTATGCTTCCATTTTCAATGGGCATCATTAAAAGCTCGTGATCTGCTGCTCCTTAGTGCCTGTGGTAGCATGGTAATGTATTAGAAGCTGGCTAAGAGCAGTTGCTGCTTTAGCAGCAAGCTAAAATCAAGACACACTCAGCAAAGTTTCTTTCCAGGGGTCCATTCTGGACAGTTAGAGGGGAGAGGGCAAAATGATTTACCAGAAAATAACCAGGACATGTTCCCAGTTTGGGGCTATAGTCCAACCTGGCCACTGTTGAATTGGAGGTGGAAATTTACCATCTCAAAGGCCTTCCTTCTGCTGGTACTCAAGCAACAGAGAGTTGCCTTAGCTTGCAGCCTTCCAGCCCTGTCTCATCACTCCATCCTGTCCACCTATATGAGGTCTAAGCAGAGAATGAATTCCCATTTTCTGGAAAACAAGTAGGGTTTCTGGACCCTATCACATTCCTGCTTTACATATTGGAAGACGCCGTGGCCATGGAAAGGATCTGGAACAGGTATAGAACAGTGCACACGGCACCTGATTTATGCATGTGAGCATGGGGTGACCACCTGTGCGCCCTTCATCTCCACATCTGGCTTAGCAATGTGGAGCTCTGCGACAAGAGACATTGCTGGGGTAAAGGTTATAGAGCTAGCAGAGATACCTAGACTCCGTGACCATCCAGAAGACAAGCTGTTCTCTAAAGAAGTCAGCCATGTGTCCAACAGTGAACACTGCTCATTTATGAGCTTGGATCTTTGCCCATTCCCTCACCTCCCCAAAACAGATGAGGCTAGAGAGCACTTTAAGGCCCAGCCTGACACAGCGGGTGGATGGATGCATGGAGGAGCATTCCCCAAGAAGGACACTCAGAGTCATCGTGCCCAAGGCAGGAATGACTCCTCCAAGGGCTCTGTTATGGCAAGGACTGAGATTGCATCTGGCTGTCAAGCAGGAGTGCAAAAGGATGGAGGAGAGCTCCTGCCTCCTCTCCCACCCCCTTGCCCATTGGTTAAGGACCAGATGCTGGAATGTCCATGGGTTCCGGCCATTAAGTGCAGTCTGCTGAAACAAAGGAACAGCTCAGAGGTGCGAGACATAAAAGCTCTTTGCCTGCGTTCTTAACACCTCCAGAGAATGTGGGGCCAGTACTCACCAACGGAGCAAATGTCCGTGAAATGGTCCTCCCCCTCTTCGGCATGAATCAGGTCGTTTTTGCTCTTCTTTATTGTAGCTCTTTTCAACACTGCATGCAAGTTTAAAAAAAAAAGCACTATAAACATTCTGTCGTTGAATCTCTATCCACCCCTCGCTCTCCGGGGCCTGTGCTTCCTTCCCAAGGCCAGCTAAAAGCTGCCATACATGGACAAGCTGTAGCAAATGGATCAACCTACAGCTTTGTACTGTGGCCTTTCCTTGCTTTGATGCGGGGGTCATTAGTTATTTAACCTTCTAAATCTTGAAATTTTGCCAGGCAGGACTTCTGTCCACCCACGTCTCAATGCAACTGAAGTGGAAAGGCAGCAGGAAAGAAAAATCTTTGGTAGCTTCTCAGAGCTTGGAGGCAGGGCCCTGCTGCCATTGTTCATTTCAGCACGGCTACTGGAGTGATATTTATTTTAAACAAAGGCATACGCAGAGGAGAGATTTGGCTTGGTTAATCGAGTCATGATGAGATATGGGATAGAAGTGCTCATCTGTTAACGTATTCATACTGATACTCTGCTTTTCTACCGCACACACCATTAAAACGTCAGCATTCACTCTATTCCAGTAGAGAGAGTTTGCCACCATATGTTGCCTTAAGCACAGGAAATACCACAGGTAAACAGACAATATCCCATGGTGAATGTCTTTTTAATGACACATACTCTAGAATACCTTCCATCTGGGGACATCAAAACTCTTTGAAAACAAGCCTGACTCAGCAACCCCTTTTGTAAATATAGCTATCCCTATTTTACAGATGGAGAAACTGAGGCACAGAAAGATTAACTGATTTGCCCAAGGCCACTGAACATGTCAGTGGCAAAGCAGAATTGCTGCCTCACAAATCCTGCTCTGAGCCTTAGACCACCTGCCTTGGAACCTTGCGAACTATCAGAAAATATTTTGATACCATCTTGATAAGAGTTTAAAAACGATATAATGATTAAGCACCATTTGATACCAGCAGTAAGACACTCCATGGTGTGGTGATGCAAACTGTCCACTAGAAACATAAAGGAAATCTGCTCTGTCAGAACTGTCTTGAGGATAATTGGGGTTTAGGGTCATGTGAACAGGGGTCCTTACCCTACACCAGCTGCATTGCTAGGATTGAATAATGGGTGCACCACCTCCTCAGCATCAAAATCTTTCTTATAAATGATTACATGATTACATAGTTCACTTTAGAGACGGGCTCACAGCAACCCCGCCCCCAGATTCACAAGTATTGAACTTTGGAGGGGCAAGGGTTCTAACTGGCACTGTGATCTGGATCCAATTTTTGCATATACCAACTTTATAACAGGTTGAACATAAATCCTAGACACCAACCGTCCCCAGCTTTGGGGCATTAAATATCTGGGTCTGAATTCTGTGGCCTAAATCCATCTCTATTTTATTAACACAACTCCCCACTTGTAAAGCTATTCCTCCAAACCAGGCAGCACCGGTCACCGTCAAGCACTGTGCAAAACTTCCCTCCCACCCCAAAGCTCTGCCAAAGCACCTCAAACCTGACCTGCCATACCCCCTGCTTTTCCGCTCCTGGGCCTCTCCTGCATGCAGATCACCAACCACTCCAAAGCATGCCGGACTTTGTGATCCTTTCGCATGGTGGCCCAGTGACCATTACCCCACTGGGCCACCTAACCCCCTGTTGATTTGCAATCCACTCACTGTTGTAGCTGCTGCCGCCAGTCTCCGCCGGTGCTGTGCCTTGCTGAACTCGCCCTTCGGAGGCGGCCCTCCCTGACAGTGAATGGGAGGAGAAACAAAAAAAGAGAAGGGGAGGGACGGGGAGGGAAGGGAAAAGGACGAGACACAGGAGGACGAAAGATGGTCAGAAAAGGGAGAGGGAAGAGTCTTTAACTGAACGTTGACTGTCCGTAATATCCAAGTGCTTGATGTCAGAGGCAGGGGGAAAACACTCTCCTTATTCTCATGGCACCGGTGTTGGAAATCTTAATCCCTCGAGTTCTCCTGCTAACATGAGGCCCTTAGGAATCATGAGATTAGATAGGATCACCACACCCTGTTATGTCTTACTGCTTAAAAGTAACAGGGGTCTTAGTCTCTTTGTCAAATCCTTCTGAAAACCTTGATTTAGAGCCCTGCCTTTATTTATTTTTGTTGGCATCCACACTGAAGCTTTCCTCTCAAGGCTACAAGTAAACACATCCCTCGATGCTACCCAGAGTCTGGTAGGGGGCCCCTGTTCACACCAAACCCCCACAATTACATTAGGAGTCCGGCAGATCCCAGGGGTGGTGCCCCAGCCCAGAACGACGTGTCTCAGAGCTGCTGATTGTCCACCTGAAACTTTGAAGAACTCCTACAGAGGAAAAGGGAAGTTTAGCTGGATTTGCTCCAAGGCTGGGATCAGAATTTTCAGCTGCATGCAAAAATATGGCGCTAGGTCACAGTGAAAACCACATCCGCATACGGCGTATAAACCTCTCCTCTACTGCAAGAGGAAAAGTACAAGGCAAAATGACCTACCGTCCAGAGGGGACTTCTCTTCGGCATTCTTGTCTTCTTCCGCCAGCATCACCTCCTCTGCAAAAGGGAAACAGCAGCGCTCAATCTGGCTCGGTTGCATTTTCATCGTAAACCTCCCTGACTGGGAGGCAGTGGGCGTGGATGTTTGCCACAGCCTTAGCTCACCATACCGCCCAACTAAACTGAGTCATAATTACTCCCTTGCACCCTTCTTGCTCCAGGGAGGAAAGCAAGTTATTAAAACCCTAGAAAGGTTGCAGCTTTCTTCTCTCCTCTCATCAAGCTAGCTCCCCAGACAAGTAAGAAGACAGAGCGTTGCCTTTCCCACACCTCTCTGCCCGGTCCCCACCCACTTGCTCACGGTAGAGAGGATCTGGAGACCAATGGATGCCATCCATTCCAACCTGGACCCAGGATCCGCATAGGCATAAGCACATACTAGAGTACCATCGCTCGCAGTCAAATTCGAACCTTCGTACCAGCGGTAAAAGAGGCTGTATGCATTACCATGTCTCTGAGACACTCACTCATCAATGCCGAGACTGAAGGCAATTATGCACTGATCTGCAACTCATCTGTGTGAACTCATGGCTCTACTGAAGTCAATGGTAAAACTCCAATGGATTTCAGTGGGGTCAGGATTTCACTCAGGGTGTTGACACAGTTAAAACACATACTACACATGAAAAAACTTGCTATATATTTTTTGTTTTCCATATTTACGTGAACTGTCTCCAAAATTGGCAGAGTTGATGATGCTTTCCAGTAATGTATGAACTTAGTATTGACTGAAGCCAAAGCATGGAATCAGTTGTGCTTTTACTTAGGAGAGAGCCGGGCAAATTCCATCCACATGAAACTGTACTACGCATTATTCCACAGCAACAATCCAAAAGACCATGGTTTGTATAAATAGTTCTGCAGTGTTTTGGCTTATTACTGTACAATACCCTGTATTGTCACAGGGTTTTTTTTAACGAAGGGGCTAGCGAACCTCACAAGACTTTGACATTGTAAACTAAAATTTTCTTTAGTCTTAAGCATAACTGTGCACTTGGATTTAGTAAAGTATCTGATAGAGTATCTCACAAAATCCTACTTGAAAAGACAATTTAAATCATCATAGATATGGCTAAAGAAACAGACTAAACAGCAAAGAACCTAATAGTTGAGGGAGCTATCTAGAGAGATACTAGAGAGGCAGATGTTAACAACAGTCAAACTATATTTATTAATTATATGGAAGAGGTATTGAATGCTGCTACACTAATGAAAAGGCACAAAATTGAAAGGAGAAATAATACAAAGGGACAGAGAGATTAGAAATACGGGCAGGAAAGAGCAAAATGAGATTCAACTGGGGAAAATGCAGATTAATGCATCTGAGTGCAAAATAATTAGAGGCATTCAGTCAGCGGGAGGGAGAACTCTAGGAAGCAGAGGTGCTGACAGAGACTGGCAGGTGATCACAAACAGCAAATGATAGCTCAGTCTGCAATTTTACAAGGCATCCAGTAAGTCCAATATAATTTGGGGCGCATATGTAGAGGCATCACGTGACAGGACAGGAGAGTAGAAAGTGCCTTTCTAGATGACTCAGGTGCGACTCCACCAGGAACATCCCTGGACACCTCAGTATCCAAAAGGTATGCACAAGCTGAAGATAATTCAGAGAAGAGCTGCGGAAATGCTTAGGAGAGGGGTGAGGAGAGAGAAGATGACAAGAGTTAAATATGGCTAAGTGACAACGCAAGGGGAATATGATACATCAGAAATATGAAGAAGAGGAACGTAACGTTACAATGTAACGTTGTAGAAAGGGGTATTAAAGGGGGGGTACTGGATTAAATTAAGTAAAGGAGGGTCCGTGACTGTGAGGTCTTGTAGTCTGTGGGAAGTAATGGAGTCCTTGTCACTTTATTTAGCCAAGGACTAGTAAATGTACAATATAGAACTATCTTCTTTTGGCTGGAAGATGGACTATATACCCCCAAAATGCAGGTCTTTATCTGTAGCTTCTCTGAGCCTTATTTCACCCAGCTAGATACATTAAGTTACAGTGAAAAAGAAAATTCAATGGCCCGGCTTGGATTTGAGTGTAAACTTAATGTTTGCCACTGAAACAAAGCTCCCGCTACTTCAAAAAGATCTCACAAAACTAAGCGATTAGGCAACAAAATGGCAAATGAAATTTAATGTGGATAAATGTAGAGTAATGCACATTGGAAAAAATAACCCCAACTATACATACAATATGATGGGAGCTAATTTAGCTACAACTAATGAGGAAAGAGATCTTGGAGTCATCATGGATAGTTCTCTGAAGATGTCCACGCAGTGTACAGCAGCAGTCAGAAAAGCAAACAGGATGTTAGGAATCATTTAAAAAGGCAGAGAGAATAAGACAGAGAATATCTTATTGCCCTTATACAAATCCATTGTGCGCCCACATCTTGAATACTGCATACAGATGTAGTCTCCTCATCTCAGAAAAGATATGTTGGCATTAGAAAAGGTTCAGAGAAGGACAACTAAAATGATTAGGGGTCCCCTATGAGGATAGAGTAATAAGACTGGGACTTTTCAGCTTGAAAAAGAGGAGACTAAGGGGGGATATGATAGAGGTCTATAAAATCATGACTGGTATGGAGAAAGCAAATAAAGAAAAGGTATTAATTGTTCCCATACTATATGAACTAGGGGCCACCAAATTAAATTAATGGGCAGCAGGTTTCAAACAAATAAAAGGAAGTTATTCTTCACACAGCACACAGTCAACCTGTGGAACTCCTTGCCAGAGGAGGTTGTGAAGGCTAGGACTATAACAGCATTTAAGAGAACTGGATAAATTCATGGAAGCTAAGTCCATTAATGGCTAGTTTAGAATCTGAAGTTGATAAATGAGAGACTGGAATGCATTATGTTGTGGACTACCTGATATGCTGGCTAAGGTGAGCACTGCAGACACTGAGCTAGCAAAGAGTGAAACTCAGGGGTATGTCATGGACACCATTAGGCTCAATAGGCTACATTCAGACCTGGCATATGTACATGGAACTCTATGGAGATACATGTTCTTATGCCAGGTCTGATTTAGGCCTAGAATGGTGAACTCATTGCTACTATGGAGATCTTTCTTTTTAATTTAATCTTATTACAGACAATATTTGTTTATTAAAACTCCCCAGAAAAACACCTTGCTAAACGGAAGCCCCCTGTACTTTTTGTATTAAATTCCTATCTGAACAGGAATAAAATAAATTTATATTTGCTCTTTTCAGAAACAACTGACTGAGAAGAGGGGGGAAGTCTTACTTTCCACTTTTTGACTGGCCTGGTGTTTAGTGAGCTCACAAGTAAGATCTTCTCAAGGCTATTCATCCTCCTGTGGGCACTGCTTGAAGAACAGTCCCAAGTCTCCAGTCTTTGGGGTTTGTGAACTTGGGACCATGGAACCAGGTTGAGCTGTGGCAAAGTACTAATGCAACATAAATGTACTAACATCACAATGTCATGGCGCAAGCATTTCCCCCCATCAGACAAACTGACAAGAGTCAACCCTAATCAGGATGGTCAGGATCCAGCAGTCCTAAGGACAGAGGCTGGTAGGACTTTGGGAGTTATGTGATGTGACAACTTACTGCAGACATGTCCTCACAGCACATGGACCCTGAGTTGCTTCCCAAGCACAACTGCTTCCCAGGGTTTGGCTTTATTAGAAACACAATACAATACACCACCACAAAGTGAACCTCACCCAAAGCATCCACCCCAAACTCGCTTCTTCCTAGAATTTCCCTCCAAGTCCTCCTCTGTCCCAGCTTCCAAAAGTTCCCTCTCTAGATTGACACACTCTCATCCGCCTAATATCCCGGGTGGAGTTAAAGAGTTGCACCTGCCACAAGGCACCAAAGGAACTTCAGCAACTTTACACAGGATTTTGAACTTGCTGAATGAGTGGGTCAGTGGAGGAAGCCTGGTATCTTTTACAATATGCTGCCCTGATAAAAAATTGAAAACGGAGCAATTGGAAACTGTGTTGCTTTACAAATACAACATTTGAAAGACGATTATTAGAAGCCCTTGCAAACCTGTAACTGACAAGAGGATGGGAGGCAGGTGATAATTCTAAATCAGACTGAATAACTGACAAGACGACATGGAGCAAGGATTATATTAGCAACCACTGCCCTCTGAGAACATGGGTGTAGGGAACTCTCTGCACTCAATTATCATAGTGATCGCTGCCTTCAAGATTAGACCTATTGCTACTAATTAAGTGCTGAGAATATGCTTGGAGCTGTACATGGCACAAAATAAAGACAGCCCTTTTCCTAAAGGGCTTGCAGACTAACAAGCCAGACACCACAACAGAGAGATCGCTGCTGTTTCTACAGTCTCTGGCATGTAGAGAAAGGACATTGTGTGCCAAGAAAAAGGCTGAATTATTGGAATTAAAGACACAATGGAAATACAACAAGGCAGAAGAATCAAATTAAGTCATTGGGGCTAGTAAATATGAAAGGCAAAAATGCATCTATAAGGAGAACCCCACTAAACTTTCATCTGGGGCTATCACATGTCCCATGAATGAGCACCCTCCCGCTGAATCTCTGGCAGGGCTTCGCCTCTCTTTAATTAATCCAGGCTTCTAGTCTCAGCTGTGTGAGGGGATGGCTGTCTCTGTGCATCGTCCACAAAGGCTACATCCAGATGCTCTTAAAAGCTCCCAATGCCAGAGCATGACACTCTGGCTTCAACGCGCTGAAGGAGAAAGGTTAAATGAAACGTCCAAAAATCGCTTATTCCAGGGGAAGAGAAACACACAGGAACTGGCAGTGAAGGGCTGTGGCTAGGAGATGGACTTGAAAGGAACTAAAATGCAAGAAGCGGCTTGATTTGCTCTGAATTGTAAGACTTTCAGTCTCCAAAGCGAAAACATTTTCAAATGACGCATGCCCTCATAAGATAAGAGAAATGTCTTCAAAAGACTATTTGGGGCCTCATGAATGCTTTTCTCTTTCCAGAGAGGAGTTCTAGCTCTCAGCTCCCTCAAAAATGCAGCATAACAGCCTAATCATTGCTACAGCTGAGGGGTTTAATGAAGAAAGCAACAGTGGCAAGATCGTTTTCACGGGATAAATCGGTATCTCCTCAATGCTCTTTTCCTTCATTCTCCTAAAGGGCACAGCTTCAAAGGGCTGGGCCAAACTACGAGGGAGGGGGGTCGACCTAAGATATGCAACTTCATCTACGCGAATAGTGTAGTTGAAGTCAAAGTACCTGGCCGTCCCCACAGCGGCAGGTCGACCACAGCCGCTCCCCAACCAACTCCACTTACTCCTCCTGCCAAGGTGGAGTACAGGCGTCGATTCGGGAATCGATTTATTGTGTCTATATGAGATGCGATAAATTGATCCCTGATACATCAAGCACTACCCACTGATCTGGTGAGTAGTGTAGCCGTACCCAAAGAAATGCCTTGCCACCTTCCCTTTGAGCCAAAGAAAAAATACCCTCCCCAGCAGTGAGTGAGTGAGGGTGAAGGTTCCCAACACAGCAACAGCTTTCTCTGGTTTCCAGCTAGATATCACTTGGCGTTGAATTTGCTGAGGAAGTGGCATTTGGTAAGAGAACTGTGTTTGTGGGTCGAGGGCTGTACAACAATGCAATCTATTGACACTGGGCACCAGGAACTGGCTACATTTCAACGGAGGTAGAGATTGCCCTTCTACTGAGTTGATTAAAAAAATCCCATGGACTTCATTCTTTAGTCTGTGCTGTCTTTAAATAGATTGATGGTGTCTCTTTCTAGCAGAAATGCTCACTCAGAAGTTCCGGGCTCGAGGTAGGAGTTACAGGGTGAAGTTCTTCGGTCGGTGTTATGCAGGAAGTCGGACAACTTGATCACAATGTTGCTATCTGACCTTAAAAATCTATGAATCTATAAAAATTCTCCTTGCATCCCAGTTTTATGCCAGTGTATCTTTGCTAACCCGAACAGAAAGTAGAATCAGACCCTGTATGTTGGCTTCCTTCTCTCATGTCCACCTCCAGGTCCTTCTTCCATAATACCCCATTATCTATGGTACACCCACCTGAAATCTGTCTGCCCTAACGACCAGCCTCTCCTTAGTCACATCCCTCCTAAACCTCCTAAAAACTCATATTTGCTGGGTTGCCAATGCAAAGCGAGTTCATACATTAAAAATATAAATCCGCCCCCACAAAATTGCAAGGGAGCAATCAAGATATGCACATGTTGGAATAAGAAACCCCCAAGGTCTTATTCTTGTGCCCACCTCCTCCTCTCTCCTCCCTCCGTGGCTTGTGATTCTCACTCGGATCACCTATGAATGTAGGCTATAAGCAAAGCCACTTCATCTATAACAAGCCCTTTCTGTTGAAGGCATCTGCCCTCTGAGTGTTATTATGCTCTGCAGCTTTGGGGCTTTTTGCAGTCCTTTATGCTACCAGGTGTCCAAAGGGCCTTGACAATAAAAAGCTGCCAGCCTCATATGCAGCTGAGCAAGAGTCTACATGTCATCCTTGGCCATGGTGATCCACACACTTGTCATCTCCGGCCCTGATGAATGCCCCTCATTGTATCTCAGGATGGAGCCCCAGACCCTGAAAAAGCTCCAACTGTACAAAATGCTGCAGCCCATCTGCTTAATAACATGGGGTACCACAAGTACATCACTCCAGTGCTCTGCTCGCTGAACTGTCTCCCCCAATGAAAACAGATTCCAGTGTAAGGTCCCTGCCCTGATATTCAAAGCCTTCCATGGGACTGATCCTAGCTACCTGATGTTTCTCTGGAGCGCTGAAACTATCAGCCAGTTTGGGGAGACTCATGGGGTCAGGAAACAGAACTCTGAGTCAGGAATTCGGGCCAGCCGCAAAGCCAGTCTCCTGGCAACCTAATGAGTGCAGCTGGCCTGCAGTAGGCTACCTGATTGACTACGCCGTCTGATTGATTGAAAGAATCAGCAAACCAGCTCCTAGGTAGAGCAGCAGTTCCGTGATTGCTCAAAGCATGCGTCCACACCTGTGACAGATCCTGCTCCTGCCCTGTCCCCAGCCCTGATCCTGCCTGGCCTCACACCAAGAACCCCAGTCTTGGACCTCAGCTCCAGTTCCTGTCTTCTGACTCCAGCTCTGACCACTGGCCCTGCCACCAAGCCTCTGACTCCGATTCTCTGGCTACCATCTCCTGCTCTAACCACTAGTCATGACTCCCGTGTCAACCCCGAGGCACAACTGCCCACATCCCAGTCACAGACAGACAGGAGCTGAATTTAGACTGTTGGGCTCCTCCTCCCAAGAGATGAGCTTGATCACACTCCATTTAGAGGCAAATGCAGGATTCCTGTCTGGCCTAGCCTTCCTCCAACAAACACTTCTCTCCCAAACACTCTCCCAAACCTGCATCAGAGCTGAGATGCAGTTTCCAGCCTAGCTCCTCTACTCCTGTTACTCACAACTTCTTCAAACAAATTCCGTTGAGCTAAAATGCTCAGTGCTTGGTCTCAGCCCCAAGGTAAGTTCCTCTGGGAAGTTTAACACAAATAGGCTGTCTTCAAGCACTAAAAATTCCAAAACCACTCTTCTAATTAAATTCCAGCTGAAATATTAGCATTTGCAGGGCTTGTTTTAGAACGCAATTGGGGCGGGGAGGGGGGGGGGGAGAGGAATCAATTCAAGCTTTAAGAAAATGGGTGTAATTTATTTTGAAGTTATGCACATTAAAATCTGGCGCTTTCTATTTCTTTTCCTATCCTTTTGTTAAGAAAGCATTTGTTAAGCATTCCCTCAATTAAGGCTTCCTGTATTAAGTATACCTCATGCAAGCAGTCCCCTATTAAGGATGTCACCACTAAGCACACCTTTGTTTCAGATGCCTCAACTAGCTACGCCTCTGCCAAAGTTATAAACTCCTCCGTTAAAGCAGCCTCAGGTAAGTCTGTTCGTTTCTGCATCAGTTAAAGGAACATTGCTTTAGTGATTTACCAGCAGTGAGCCGTCTCTAAGGTCTTTTAGTACTGCCAAGATTCTTACTTCTGCATTCCTTATGTAGTCATGGGGGCTGGCTGGTTGCTCCAGAACTGTTCACGACATGTTTCTCTCACCTTCCTCTGAAGCAGCTTGTTCAGGCAAAATTCCCATTGACTTCATTGGGCCCAAGATTTCAAGACCTGTCTTTTGAGCACTTGATTTCTCAGCTTTAGCATAGCTCCCAAAGCTACTTTTTGCATTTAATGATTTCCCAACCTAGCTAACTCTTTTTTTCCCCCTGCTGCATCAAACTTCCTTCAGGCTGTACCAGGAGCCTGAATATTACATTGCTATTGTATTTCCAACAACGCCTCTGTAGGAGTATTTTATTATTCCCTGATTCAGCTACTTCCTTTAAGCTTTGGTTCTAAAGGTCATATGTCATTAGATACAATGGAGACGATAGGCATTTCATAGCATTTGTACCACACGCTCATGCGAAGTTTAGGGGCAAAGTGACACAGCAGCCAGACATTCCCACAGAGAGGTACCACGGTGGCGTGCAAATTTAAGGGAAGAGATTTCACTGTATATTTTGCAACTTACGCAGCTCAATTTCCAACCAGCCACGTCCAGGAATACCTGGCACTTGCAAGGCTCCTTTCAGCAGAATACGTCAAAGCTCTTTAACCCATCAGAATAAAACCAGGCCACACCCTTGCAAGAACAGTGTTGTTATTTTCATTTTCTTGATGGGATAACCGGGAGTACAGATGCACTAGAGCTGGAGTATAGCTTCCAGTTGGGGTAGACATACCTGCACTAGCTTTGATTGAGCTATCATACTAAATATAGCCATGTAGCCGGAATGGCAGGAGGGGCTAGCCACTCAGAGTACCTGCGTAGGATCTTAGATAGGACAGCACTCAGGGTGGCGGGCCTGAGCCACTGTTTGTGCTGCCATAGGCACTCTGCTGTTTTTAGCATGCTGGATCCATCAAAGCTAGCGCATATATCTTTATCTGAGCTAGAAATTACCCCTCTGGCTACAGCGTAGCCATATCCTGTGGCTCAGAGACCAAGTAGCCACAAGGGCCCCTAAACAAAGCAGCAAGAGACGGGATTAGAACTGAGGCATCCACTGCTCTAGCTAAACCTTTAATCTGAATTTGAAGTAGCACAAAGCTGTAAACAAACTGAGGGACAATTTATGAATAAAAAGCAACGTGAATGGTTCCTTTCTTGAATGCTAGGGAACCACAGAATGAAATGGAGATAAAGTGTGGTTAACTAATTGAGAGTAGTTCCCGTTGAATAGTTGCATTCAATAAAGCTTGGTCAGTACAATGGATTGTCATTCTACAGAGTATTGTGTGAAATAACGGCTTCAGGTGCTCCTTCCTCTTACTTAACATTTCAAAGCTTCAGTCTTTCCTCTCTGACCGGACTGTCAAAATCCTTGTCCAGGCCACTGTCATCTTCTGTCTTGACAACTGCAATCTCCTCTTCAAATCCCAGCAAATGTGAATGCCTTGGAGGAACTCACAGAGGGGCAGGACAACCCATGGATGGGTTTCCAGAGGGGGTAAAAGACATCCAAAAATAAAGGAAAAGAAACAAAGCCACTGGAGATACATAAGGTCATTTTTTCAAATCAGAGTGGCCTGCAGTGTCAGTTAGGGTTTCAATGCTACTTAAAAGGGGGAGAGGCCTAATTTTTCAACACAAGGTGGTCACAGCACACGCACGATGAGACAAAGCAGGAGGAGGCCTCTCTCCTTACCTGCCTTGAAGATCCACTCCAAGTACCCGTTCAGCTCTCGTTCGATCTGCTGCTGCCTACGGAGCTTCAGGAAGGCCCGGCGGTTCTCCACTCTCTCGCGCTCTTTGGCGAACTCGCTGCAGAGAGAGAGAGAGAGAACGTGTATCACACAAGGTCAAGACAGCATAACAACTTCTCCTTTCGCCTTCAAATTTACTTTTAAAACTCTCTTTTGCTGGGATGCCTACAAAACACTTGACAATGGTTAGGCAGCAGGTGTACTGACAAATATGGTCCCTTTGTTTGCCTAACCATCTGTCTCCACCTGTCATGTCAGGTCTTATAGTCAGGTTGTAAGCTTTTTGGTCCCATTGGGCTCCAGTCCCAGACTGAGGCACTGAGATACTATCACAATACAAATAAATAAAACAATAATAATACAGCTGCTACTACTAATAAGACTATGTAATAAGGTGCATGTAAACAAAAATCTCTGCTCTTCCCAGAACCACAACTTAATAAAGATTGAAATATTATCCCATAGTGGAGCTCCTGGTAGGACTAATACCATCGTACAGCACACTGAATGCAATTAGGGCACAGCCAGCCTTTTAGAATTTGTTTTAGCCCATCTCTGAACTTTCACGGGCCTGCGTGGAGGTTTCCAAATGCAAGTCAAACTTGAATCAAGAGTGCTGGTAGACCCTCGGCAGTTATGGTCAATCATCTCACACAGCCCTAGGCTGAGGATCCGGGAAGTCCCATTACTGCTAAAATGACATGGAAATCAGTAGTCAAAACGGAACTATAAAGAGGAGTTTGACAGAAAGTACCCGGAACACGGAGTCATCTAATCTATCCCCCAGCCAGTGCGGGAATCTCTCTCACATTATATTCTAGTCTGTGTTTAAATCACCCTAGTGATAGTGTAGCTACCACTTCCCATGTGAGGCTATTCTGCAGCCTAACACACATCACTGTTAGAAGCTTTTCCTGATACTCACCTGAAGTTCCTTTTGCTCAGTTTAATTCACTGACTCCCAGTTACCCAGCTTTGAATTTCCCTGCCCAGTCCCTCTCTGACTTTGTGGCTGATTCTGATCTCACCTGGGGGTAAATCAAGAGTGACTACACTGAAGCCAATGGAGTTTACACTTGGGCAAAAGTGGTATGAGGGAAATCAGGATGGGACCTCTGGTGTTCAGACCTTCCAAGTACTTACAGATGATCCTCTTATCCTCCCATCAGTCATCACTGAGCCAAACTCGGCCAGTCCCCGCAGCCTTCTCGTTCATTGTTGTTGTTCTTTTCTAGCTTCCCATCCAAAGCATCCAACCCTGTTCTCCAAAGATGCTCTGTGGTTAAAAACCAGCCAGGGTGGATGTAGGGGATTAGACGTGCCTGAGGCAGCTTCCTGATTTCCATTTCATCTGTCCAAGCTGACACTTCAGGAAGGGATCATCTGACCCCTGTCGAAGCGGCTGCAGCAAGAGCTTGATTCGCAGCACAACGCGACCGGCTAGCAGCTGATACTTGCCATCAACTGCGACATTAGTCTGTTCTTCAATCTCATGACTCTCCTCTCTCCAGCCCCATACAACAGCACAACTTCTGATCCTGTCCTTTGGGTGAAGGAGCAGCTGCGTCACTCTCGGTCTCAAGTGCCTGCCTTGGGATTCGGTGGGAGTCTGGCTTGCGATTTGCAAACCTGCACGTGTCAGCAGGGATCCTGATTTTCCTCTCTGTCTTCTTTGAATGTTCTCCTTTCCGGTTCAGCGCTCATTGGTCCAGGCTGTGGGACCTCCAGTCAGTTTTGATTTCTTTCGGAGAGAGGAGGAAGGAGATCTGACAGTGCCGGGGCAGCGACAGTACTCCCGCAAAACCGCCGTGCGTGGAGGCACAGCTGGGTTAGGATTGCTGCTATACACTGTTGGTTCACTGCAAATTATGCAGGGCTCAGTTGTGCCAGATAAGCCCAGCCCCGAGAAGCATGAAGGATTGTGCTCACCCTGTGCCCTGTCCAAGATTTAGAGCAATGGGAGGCACACAAACAGGGCCAAAGTCTCCCCTGACCCTCTTCTGGACAAGGTGCGCTGCAGAGGGCCTAGACAGAGCAGTCTTTGAGTTCTCCTGAGCACATGGACTATGCATGTTCCTGCCTCTTGAGCAAGGCACCTAAGATGTGCAGGGAGGTCTCTTGCACATGCACATCACCCCCCACCAGTCACATTCTGGGCCCTGAGTAAAGTAAATCCTAGCTGGAGTTAAATATGCTCTTGGCCTGTTGACTAGTGGGTTTGGATCCTGCAGTGAATGAGGCAGAAAGTGTGCTAAGGCCCAAGATTTGTAATACTGCAGCTCCTAACCAGACTGACTGACACCCTGCTTGTAAGACGCGAGGTTAGATGTCATGACAGGGTCCAGCCAACATTGACTAGCAGAGGAAGTTGCATGTAATCCACTATCATAGGTACAGTCCCTGGAGACATGTTGTTACTGGGGGAGGGATAGCTCAGTGGTTTGAGCATTGGCCTACTAACCCGAGGCTTGTGAGTTCAGCCCTTGAGGGGGCCATTTAGAGATCCGGGACAAAAAAAAATCTGTTGGGGACAGTACTTGGTCCTGCTGGTGTCAGCAGAGGGCTGGACTCAATGACCTTTCAAGGTCCTTCCAGCTCTATGAGATAGGTGTATCTCCATATATATTACAGTGACCTCTGCCAGGTACAGCCACAGATGGCATATGTTTAATCCCAAGGTGGTATGCTATAGCATTGCAAGAGCAAGGCCAGATCTCTTGTTCCCCAATGCTGGCTGAGTTTGGACCAGCTATGGAGGAAGGAGCACCTCAATTCATTCCTCACTGACGCTCTGGTATGATTAAGGAGCTGCCACCCAAGTCCCCTGGACTGCAGACAAGGGCGCTTCGGGGAAGGGTTTTCCTGGTGGTGACATGTAGATGCTTGGTGGAAAGGGAGGACAATCCCCGTGCATCTGCTCTCAGAGCAGGAGATTATTTTTCCCCTCCGTTAAAGTTTTCAACAAAACCACATCCTCCCACCCCCATCCCCTCTGTCTCTCTCTCTCTCTCTCTCTCTCACACACACACACACACACACTTTCTTAAACATTTTTCTTTGGTGTTTTTGTTGGGTTTTTGTTGGGTTTTTGGGGGCACAAAACTGAAAGCCAACAAATTCTCAAGTTTTCCAGGTTGGGGGTTTTCAACCACTGCCCCCTCCCCCCCAAAAAATGTTCACAAATTTCCATTAAATCCAAAAGCACTTTTCCATTTAAAAAAATGTGTTGTCAGAAAATGTTCGTCCAGCTCTAGCTGAGAGCAGAGAAGGACCCAGAGATAGGGGTGGCTGGCATTAAATAAACCTTCCGATTCACTTAGCAAAATTGTTGTTTTCACACCAGTGACAACCAAAAATCCTCCACAGCGTCAGAGAAGTGAAAGCAGGAAAGAGCGATCCGGGCATCCCACCACACAACAGCTCCCAATCGACAGGACTATTCCTGGTAGGGTGATTCCCAGCATTGTGCCCTGTTCACACCGGGGTTAGTTTCCACAGACTCTGGCCTTCTTTGTTTCAGTGGGTGGATGATTTGCAGTCTGGTCTCACTCAGACTTAGGGCAGGAGGTAGATGACGCACAGGAGAGCACTCTCACCGGGGAGATGTGAGGTGAGGTGCTAACAGCAGTGACCCACACAGGCAGGGCTGTCTAGCCATTCACACACCAAGCTTTAACTTTCGGAGAGGAGATTTTTCCTCACTCTTTTTCATTGTGAATGTAATGCTGCTGGTGAAGGATGCCAGCCACAGGACGGGCAGCAGCTTCTCCAACAAGGCACTGCAAGAGGGAGCTGGAGACAACCCTCTCCAGGGGGCTGGATGGCCTGTTTGTCTCTTTTGGCATCTCTTTTCCAAGTCTCTCTCTTCTCTTTCTCCTACTGCTGTGCAAGTGAGTTCAACGTGCTGGCACCAGAGACAGACTTAGAGCAGCTCAAGGAGATGTGAGTAAGCTGGTAAAAGCACTCTCCTTCCTTGCCCCCACTAGGCATAAGCTCCACCCAAGTCCAGGCATCCAAGACAGTACCAGGTTACCAAGGTGCAGATGGAGGCAGCAATCTACATAGCCCAATGCAGTTGGTTCTAAAGCTTTCTTCCATCATACCCAACTTTTACCAAGACAAAGGACAGGACTGAGGGGAGGGGTGGCGAGAGCCCGGAGTCTTGGAATAATTTAACTCAGGCTACCTCAAATTCCCATCGTCCTCTTCAGCCTCCCATTAAACTCCATGTGCTCCCAGAAGCCAGATTGTCCCCTCTCACACACACACATGCTCCCTGATGGCTCCCTCTTCCACCTCCCTCTCTCCTGTCCCAGGGGCTCCCTGCTGGCTGGGCACCAGCAAGAGGGCACAGTGAGAACATGGCACCAAAGAGGTTCTCCCCATACCGAAGGACCACACCATAGTGAGGCTGGCAGCCTGGAGGCCTCACTATGGAGAACACCACATTCAACTTCTTGCTTGGACGCAAGACAACCAAGCATTATAAGGACTCCATATGGAATATATCTGCAATAAATCACACGGAGACACCACACTCACAAACAGGGATCAAACCCATGATCTTCAGCATGAAAACCACTTGAGCTAAAAGTAGTCACTTCTTTTGCTCAGAGTATCCAGCTGTTCAAGTTGCTGGAGCCATCCAGTAGGAAAAGACACAAAGGGTGGTCAACCTTTGGGTGGGTAGAAGATGAAGTAAATCAGGGTGTAAAAAATGTCAGGATGGCCATTTTGAGGGAAATCATAGCTAAGGAAAAGAAGAGACCATTAAGCTCAGCTAATCACCATCTGGACCAACCGGAGATTATTGCCTGATGAAGGTCTTCCTAGTGGTTTATCCATGCTAGCTGTAAATATTTCAAGCAATGTGGTTTCCACAATTTCCTCTGGTGGTGACAAACTGTGTCACAGAATCCAAACCCTTGGCTTCCTTCCGTTGGTCTCTGCAGAGCAGGGTTAGCTCTGCCACTTTAGAGCAAACTGCTGAAATGCAAGTGTCGGACAACTTGGAGTCGTTCTTGGGTTTCCTACCAGCCTCTCGGGGTCAGCTACTCTTGACTTCCTGTGTGACCTCAGCCACATCCTTCAACCTCCCTGAGCCTTGTTTCCCCATCAGTAGAATGGGGACATTAACATCTACCCATCTCAGATGAAAGGTCCTATGTACTGTTTATTAATAATTATTATTATATACAATTACCTCCTTATACAGAGTCATATATCTGTGCTGCACACAAATTATCAGAACACAGCTCCTAAAATAAGATGGCAGCCATAGGCTACTGAATTGAAAGCCATGCTCAGTCCAAGCAGAGAGAGAGAGAAACTGAAGCACAGACCTAGCAGAACAACTTTATCACCATCCAGTGCCCAAAAAGAGATGATCCGGGCACATGCAAAGGCCCCTGTAGTTTGTGAAACAGAACCTAGGTCAGATGCTCCATCACCTCAACTGGGAATTGACCTTCCACTGATGAAGAGCTACAGTGACTCTGCCGTGCATAGCATGCAGGAAGCTAATGGCACGCAGCACTGTGTGGAAAAACATAACCTCATCCGACTGAAGTCCAGCCGTATGAACACGTCTGGTGAGAAGGCTGGTCTTCCTTCTACAGAGGCAAGCCAGGCAGCTGTTGCAGAGTCTGGGTTGGTCACTGGCTGAAGAGAATTCTCCAGGTGGAAAAATAAAGTAGGCCGAGAGAGATGGATGAGCTCTGTGGTGGCTAAATTTGGAAGCTATTGTTGCTGAATGTAGGGCAGTGCCCAAGAACAGGCTTGCTAGTGAATAGCAAGCAGTATGTTACAAAGCTTAGTCATTCAATTGCCTAGAGAAAAGGACAGCTGATGCCTAATTCAAGCTGAAAATAAGATTTGGAATAAGGCAACTTCTTTGGCTCCCTGGGATCCAGACCCCACAGTCGGAGGAAGACTGAGTGCAGCAGAGAATCTGTCAGCATAGCATGTGGCAGTGCCAAGCTTGCCTGAGTGGTGCCAGACAGCCACATGCTGGTTTGCCTCATTTGGCAGACTGAGGAGCGGGAGGAAGGCAAGATCTGTTCATGGGGAGCCTGTGTGGGTGGGGGAGTTTGTCAGCGAAGAGGAGAAGCGGCATCATTTTAAGAGGCTGGGGGTGGGAGTGTCCCAAAATTCTGGTGGATCAGGGACCAACTTAGTTTTAATCCACCGTTGGTGTGACCAGGGATGAAGGAACCTCAAAAGGCCAAGAGGTTTAGTAAAGATAGTTCTGCTAAATGTTGGATACTTCTCAGAGTCTTCTCCAAACCTTTCAGGAAATTAAAACTGGCCTTAAAATCTTCCAAGAACCTGCTGCCTATTAATTTAATTTGGTAACCCCTAGTTCTTGTATTATGAGTAAATAACACTTCCTTATTTACTCTCTCCATATCAGTCGTGATTTTATAAACCCTCAATCATATCCCCTTAGTCATCTCTTTTACAAACTGAAAAGTTCTAGTCTTATTAATCTTTCCTCATATGGAAGCTGTTCCATACCCCTAATCATTTTTGTTGCCCTTTCCCATACCTTTTCCAATTCCAATATATTTTTGTGCGGTGACCCCCATCTACAGACAGTATTCAAGATGTGGGCATATCATGGATTTATATAGAGGCAATATTATATTTTCTGTCTTATTATATATCACTTCCTTAATGATTCCCAATATTCTGAATCATTACACTCTAAGTGGCCATTCTTTGGCAAGGAAGGAAGCAGGGAGAAAAATCTATATATCAGCAGAGAAACAGCACAGTTTCCTTTCTTCACTAGATGGCCTGTCACCTTGCTCCCAGCTGGAAATGCTTCTCCAAGGGGGAACATGACTATAAAAACAGGAGGCAGGCACTCTAAAACACCCCTTCTCCTCTCTCTGCCCACTGCATTCTCTGCACCTGAGAACACAAAGGGAAGCAGCTGTTGGACTTTGGGGGTGGAGTTCTGACCTGAAGAATCTGGTCAGAACCTGGCTGGAAGCATGTGGTGAGAAATTTTGCTTAAATCTAATATAGTTTGTTTAGTTAGGCACCAGTAAATATTTTATCTTTATTTTTCTTGTAACCATTTTTGACTTTATGCCTAATTACTTGTACTCACTTAAAATCTCTCTTTGAAGTTAATAAACTTTTTTTTACTGTTTTATCTAATCCATAGTGTTAAAATTGAAGTGTCTGGATAACTATTTAAAATAATAAACTATCATATTATCCCCTCAAAGGAGCAATGGGCTGAATATATTTGTACTTTCCAGGAGAGGGCTGGGCAGTACACAACACACATTCCTGGGGGAAAATCTGGGTATGCTGGGGTCACCCTGAAGTATAACCAAAGCTATTGAGAGCCAGGGTGTAGCTGGCAGGTAGGAGTTACTCACAGACATTCAGGGTGTAGCTTGCATGCCAGCAGATTGTTTGTGACCATCGCAGGTGGGAGCTGCTACAGCAAAGCATTGTAAGGCACCCAACATTGCAAATCAGGGGTGACAGGCCCCAGAGCGTCTGGATTGTGCTCCAGTATGTCACAGCGGATCCAGCCTGGTTTGTTCTGGGGCAGTGAATCATTAACAGGCCTAATCCTGGGGGAGTTCAGTCAGCTTCTCCGCTCAGGGAATAGAGTGACACACTAACCCTTTCTCCATGGCCTAACTGTGAGTGTGTCTCCATCATCAAAAGCATCCATACATAAGCAGGAACACTTGGCTGTACTTAAGGGACGATGGGAGGGAGCAGGTTCCTTAGACCTCTCTAGCTCATTCAGCTGCCCTGTGAGGCGGGAGAAGAGGAATGGTGGGGTTTGCTTAGCCTTGCCTTTCATTCTGTGGCCATCTTGCTTCTGATGAAGAAAGCCATTCCAGGGTGGGAAGTGCTCCATGTCTAAAGACAGCAGCGTCACAGCGTCATGGGTTACCAAGACCCCATAAGAACACAAACACGGCCATCCTGAGTGAGATCAATGGTCCGCCTAGCCCAGTATCCTGTCTTCCGTCAGACTGCAGTCGATACATCCCCACATTGTCATCAACCCATGCCAGCCCTTGGAGTGCTTGCTCCTGAGGCGGCTCCATCTTGAACTCGCCCTCCTTTGTTGAAACATGCTGCTTCTCCTCAGGTGGTTTTCAGCCGTTACTCTGCACCTGCCAGCCCACCCTTTCTGCAGCAAGCCTGCATTCTCCCCCTCTGCAAATCCCAGCCACAAAGTCCTTCAAAGCCCCCGCAGCTCGTCTCACTAGGAATCCAATCTCGTTAATGTTCTTACGCTTCCCTCAGTAACCAGATTAGCGTTCCAGTGTTTATGAGAAGCGGATCCTTGCTCCAGGGGAAGAATTTATGCTGCAGGTTCATATCTCTGCTGTGTCTTCTTGGAGCACCGTAAATCCATTGCAACGTGCAATCCCTCCCGGCTGCAGCAAAAAGCAGCCACTTTGTGATTCTGTTTATACAGCTAAAAGACATATGAACATCAAGCCTCCGTGACTCTAACATCCATTTAATCACTGCTAACCTGCCCTAGGAGTGACAAAAAGCAATGGGAGTGCCCTAAGGGGAGAAGAGAAGAGAAGAGAAGAGAAGAGAAGAGAAGAGAAGAAGGGGCCAATCCTGCAAAGTGCAAAGCATTGCCAAATGCAGATGAATTTGCAAATGCAAATGGCATTCCATGCTGAGCATCTGTCAATCCCATTGACTTCTAAGGATGCTTAGGAATAGGTCCAGGAATTAAAATGGAGGGTGGTTAGGCAGCCATGAAGAGGAGGTAGAAAAAGACCGTAAAAAAAGCGGCAGGGGATTTGAGAGACAGTAGCAAAGCTCAGGACTCGAGCAGGGTTAAACGCAGGCTGTTTTTCCTTTGATTCCTGCCTTGTTTAGCTCTAGATGGATGCATTTTCAGTGAGGAAGTGTCACTTGAAACAGGGCCAACAACCCTTTGAATTCTTTTGGAAGCTGAATAATTCAGGTAGAAGCCCACCCTGCGATGCAACAGACCTCTGAGATCCTGAAATGGTAGGTCAGGGAGACGACTGCAAGAGAACAGAGGCTCCCGTCGTGCCAACCTTCGCGTGTCCCAGCATGCTGGCCACAGCGTGACCACCTCAAAGATGCCAACCTTTGGTGTTGCTCAGAAAAGCTCCTCTGTGCAAAGAGCAAAGGCAGGCTAAGCAGAAGCTGAATTATTCATGCCAGCAGATAGGAGCCATAGGGGTGGGGGAGGGATGGGAGGGGTGAAGCGAGGAGAGAACATCTTTCTCTCCAATGCAGACAGAAACCAGAGCAGCTGCTTAGAGGTTACAAACATAGGTAGAAAATAAAATGAAATTTGTCTTTAAAAAAACAAAGGCAAGTAAATCAGGGGGAAATAATCTGAAGCCTATATATGGTGGGAGAGCGAGAGAGATGCAGGCAGCCACAAATCAAGAGAGATCCAGGAATGACAATGGGCCACAAATTAGAGAGGGGTTTGAAATGCATCATGGTAGCAGTACACGTCAACACAGTTTGAGGCTGCATGCAGAGGGGTATCAGGAAAGACACAAGCCCATGGCTATCTGGCTCTGGTGTGCCCATGCAGGGAATACTGTTTTGGGCATCTTGCTACCAAAAAGACATAAACAAAGTGAAGAGAGACCAGTGAAGACTGAAGGACACAAACTTTATCTTAGGTACGTATTGCTCTCCGCTTCCCAACCAGATATTACTAGCTCAGCACCTCACTACTTTTAACACATTTAATCTTAACAATAGCCTTGTGAGATAAGGTAGCACTATTACGCCCATTTCACAGATGGAGCATCGAGGCACAGACAGGCTAAGCAGTTTGCCCGTGGTCATGTAAAAAGTCTGTGGCAGAGTAGAAAATTGATCTGGGTCTTTCCAAATCCCTGGCTAGCAGCACAACCACTGAGCCATCCTTCCTTTCTGTTTAGGAGGGAAAGAATTAAATATGTCCAGCTTGGCTAAGAAATCACTTGGAAGGGAGGGGGTAACAATCTACGGGTGAAAGAAGGTTGTAGACACGAAGAAGAAGGCGGAATTGTTTAGAGCAATACAAGGGGGGTATAACTGGGCTGGGATGAGATTAGATGAAGTTAGCGAAGTGAAACATTTGGCAAAACATCACCAGAAACGTCTTGGTGTTGATGACACTGATACGGCGGAGACGGCTTTGGCTGCGGCGCTGCCTCTCAAGGGAAGGGCCGGCTGCCCTGTCACTCTAGATGTATCAAACTGGCGAGTGGGCTTTGAGAGCCACGGAGGAGGGAAGGTACGGGTCTGCTCTCACTTGCCTTGTGCACAGCTGGTGCCTTTCAGCACCATTGCCAGATGTTCCCCTCCCAAAAGGAAGCAATTGCAGGGATGGCGGAATAGAACCGGGAACCAAGGCACCTGATGCTGGGACCAGGAGGCAGCGCATCAACGCCAGTACATGGAGCTGTGTGCCCATTGCAGGCACTGCTGCGCTGGAGGCACAGATCGGACTTGCAAATGGAGCGTGCACGGGGAGGTTACATGGCCGTCGGGAAGAGAGGAGGGCAGGTAGCCATCCCTGGCCATGGAGCAATTAATTCTGTGCCTGCTGCTGTACAGTGGAGTATACAGCTGAGGGACCCTCCTGGTAGTGGCTATAGCCCTGCACTTCCCTTTGCCTGCCATCCCTCATCCCACTAGGTTGAATGTCCCTCAGGAGGGGAGGGGGACCAGACAGCAACTGTGAAAAATCGGGATGGGGTTGGGGGGTAATAGGAGCCTGTATAAGAAAAAGACCCCAAAACTGGGATTGTCCCTATAAAATGGGGACATCTGGTCACCCTAGGGGAGGGTGCAGGAGTACCCCATCTGTCTATATGTAGACTGTGGTGTAACTACAATGGTGCCTAAAGTAGAGCAGCCTCTGCTGGTCGAGCCCCCATAGCCTAGTGAACCTGGTGCGACTTGCACCATTGTAGATACACCCCTGAACGTGGCCCCCATGAAGCTCAGCTTTGCAGTGCCCTGGGGCTCCCACCTCCACCCCATAGCAGAACCGTTCCAGCACTGCCGTGTGCACGGCTCTCTGCAGCCCCTGCTTGGCCCCGGAGCTGAGTTGCCGCAGCAGCCTTGAGGCTAATGGAAAAGCGTGGACACCCGTAAACCGACGGGCTCGAGAGCCACACAGGAAGCAGATGCACCGAGCGAAGTGTTGCCTTTCTTCAGCATCGGTTTCTTGAGCATCAAGGCGCTTGTGGAATGACCCCAGCCGCTGAGCCAGAAGACGAAATCGCTATCGTTTTACAAGACAGGAAGCACAAGGGAGGTCTAAGATTTGACGATGATGCAGATGACAGAGCACGTTGCTGCAGATCGGCCCTCAGCACTCCCACTAGCTCCACGAAACCCCCAGCATGCCCAGTGCTATCCAACCCCATCTGGCCTTCTGGCTGCATCATGCTGTGCGTGGGAGATAGAGCCCCTGACTGGACTCAGAGACGGGGCTACCTGGAGGGCAGAAGCCCAGCTGGCAGAGACACCAGCCCTTGCTAATAGCTGGCATTTATCTCAAGAAAGGCCAAAGTCTAGGCTGGATCAATCCTGCACAGCCAGAGCTGTGGCTGCTGCTGCTGCTTCCCTCTCATCACTCGCACAGAGGAAAAAATAGCTCTCCTCGGCTAGCTGGAAAGGGATGAAAGCGTTCCTGGGAGAGCGATGCTCACAATCAATCCAGGCTTCGCCACCATTTCTATCTCTTGAGTGTGGAGTGAATCCAGCAGAGAAAGTACCACGTGTTCCTGGAGACGGGGAAGCAGAAAGCCCCAGAGACGAGCCCTTTAATCCCCATGCAGCCTCTTTGGCTTGATACCTAGTTTGTGTCAGTTTTGGTTTGATTTTCCCAGTCTAGGAAGTAACGCTGCAGATCTCATATCAGTGCAACTCTGAGGCAGGGGGCCTGAGAACAGCAGTCATAGAATATCAGGGTTGGAAGGGACCTCAGGAGATCATCTAGTCCAAAGAAGGACCAACCCCCAGTTAAATCATCCAACAGATTTTTGCTCCATATCCCTAAATGGCCCCCTCAAGGACTGAACTCACAACCCTGGTTTTAGCAGGCCAATGCTCAAACCACTTAGTTATCCCCTCCCTCCACCCCCAAAGTCCCATTTATCTCACAGTGTTGAGGGCCATTTTCAACCAGCGGCAGAAAGTGAGAGGTCGTTCTGAGGGACGCTGTAACTAGATCCAGCAGCTCTCCATCCAAGTGTCCAGCACCATTCTTCACACTCCAGAGGCTCCCATGTAAAAGCATCCAGGCTTTTGAATGCACCTCCGGAGTGAGCCACTTGGGAAATGACAGCCCAGTGCAGCTTAACCTAATCTGGTCTCCCTATTGGTTCGTATACTAAAGGCTCTATCCTCTACCTCACTTCCATAGGGGTACGTGTGTAAAACACGGAGGGAGTGAATGACAGACAGCACTTGATACGCTTTAGTCCAATGGCTCTCAACCAGGGGGATGTGTATCCCTGGGGGTACACAGCGGTCTTTCAAGGGGTACATCAACTCATCGAGAGACTTGCCTAGTTTTACAATAGGCTGCATAAACAGCACTAGCAGTGTCAGTATAAACTACAATTCCACACAGTCAATGACTTGTTTATACTCCTCTATATACTATACACTGAAAGGCAAGTACAAGATTTATATTCCAATGGGTTTATTTTCTAATTATATGGTTAAAATAAGAAAGTCAGCAATTTTTCAGGAACAGTATGGCTGGGACACTTGTGTATTTTTAGGTCTGATTTTGGAAGCAAGGAGTTTTTAAATAAGGTAAAACTTGGGGGCAGGCAAGAGAGATCAGATTCCTGAAAGGGGGACAAGTCGTCTGGGAAGTTTGAGAGCCGCTGCTTGAGTGGATCACACACAGAATAAGGGACCAACTCCCTCAGCTGCAAACTAAGCTCAAGTGGCCTGGCCTGTACTTTAGACCAGAAAATGGGTGGTGGGTATCATAGGCTGGGGGGTGGGGGGCTGAACGTCCCCAAACAGCCCAGTGTGGCCCCGTCCACATGCCACCCATCTGGTGCTCCAGGGCTGGGGGTGCTGGGACTGTGCTGCCCACTTGGTGCTCCGAGGCTGGGGAATGGGGGGCACTGCAGCCGTGCCCCCTGCCCGGTGCTCAGGCTGGGAGTGTTGGGGTGGCCCAGAGCTGGAGCAGGGAGGCCAGCGGCTGTGGTTGGGGTGCTCTGGGATCCGGTGGCGGGGAGGGGCCTCGGGCAAAAGGGGAGGGGTCATGGACTAACCTCCCCCAAGGGCCGGTTCACCCAGTGCCCATGGACCAGAAGTTCTGCTCTCACCTCTTCAGGGAGCAAGGGGGGGCACGTAGCCGCTCTGCTGTTTGCAGCGATGGGTTTGTTACCCAAGTGGGGTGGGGTGGGGGGAGAAGGGACAGTCAACACGCCTTGTACTCTGTCTGCAGTTCTAATGTGGAGCAAGTGGTGGGCTAAGCCCCACAACAGAGATCACCCAAAGCAAGAGAGCAGGAATCTGAAATGGATGCAAGATACGTTTATAGCACTGACACCCCTCTCCATTATGCAGCATCTCTGAGGCAAATAATTGATATCAGCTAAAGTGAGATCGCAGTAGGTATGTGTGGGATGGAAGTAAATCTGGATGGAAAATGAGCGACTGTCCCTCATAATGAGGGAAGAGAAGGAGAGAGGGATTTTTTTTGCCATTCTGATACATTAATTAGCCTTTCACTCTACTCCAATCTCCACATGTCTCATAAGCTGAAGTTTTATGATCTCAATCTAGCGGAATGGGAAAAGCTTGTCATGAATTTAGCAAGTCAAGCCACTCAGACAGACGGCTCAACGAGGTTTGAACAGAGTGGGGCGCTCCCCGCCAACAGGCTGCACTAATCAGCACTGAAGCCACAGTTATCCAACACACCAGGGCAAGGAATCCCCTGGGGTCACTGTAAGAGAAGGGCAGAAACAATAATCTAGGACACACGGCCCCAGCACTGAGAAAATAGCAGCCGACGGGAGGAGGCTGTACGGAAAGTTCAGTTCAGACGGCACCACGATAGGGCGCGAGTTGCTCAAAACATACTGAGGCGGGAGAGGTTTGAGATGTGTTGTTACAGTGAACCACGAAAGCTGCAGTATCTCTTCTAGGACAATCAATGGTGGCTAGTTCAAGCCAGAGCCGAGCTCTTCAAATCCACTGAAGCCCATTAAGCCTGGCGCCTTGAAGCCAGAGTCATTCTTGGAGTTGAGAGAGAAGGAACAGGAACAGTTCACTGGCTCCCTCCACGGAAGGAGCCTCCCTGCCTGGCCGCTCGGGGCCAGTGGCTGTGGAAGAGCAAACAACACGCTTGGAGTATTAAATATAAGCCAGGCTGCTGATGTTGTCCATCTCTGCCCACAGCCGGTCTGGACGATGCACAGCTATGTCTCCACCAAGAAAAATAGAGGCTAGCTACCAGCTGGGTGCATCTCCGCACTTCCTGGTTGCAGCAGGGAGCAGAGGCCCCCAAAAGACTGTTCCTGCTTCTTGGTTGGGCTGGAAATACCCCAAGGGCCACTGTCCGTGTGGTGGAAAAGCTCATTTTCAGGAAGTGTCCAGAACCATCCTTCACACTCAAGAGGTTCCCATGTCAAAGCATCCAGGCTTTTAGATGCACATCCAGAGTGAACCACTTGCAACTACCCACTACACTCCCAGCAATGCTGAACGTGGTCTGAAAAGGGTTAGCCCAGTAAAACAGATGCCAGCCAGGTGAATTAATGGCATCGGTCATCTCTGAAGGGCATCTCCCCTACTCATGCTCAGCTAGAAGGGTAGTGCCTGGGATGACTCATTGCAGAGCAGAGAAGGGATGGGCACGCACTCAATTTGAGAGGAACATCTGGCACTGAAGTCTACTAGTCTTACTCCTCCCTGACCAATGGTTCCAGAGGATAATGGCAAGCAAGCTCCAAAAATCCAAAGTGACGACCACGGCTGCACACAGCTGTCACACTATGGGGAGTAGGCAGCTTTGTTCCTGCTCCGCAGACTTGCACCTTGTCTACACTAGCAAAATTAGGACCTCGATTTCAGCAACTGCTAGAATTCAGCCACATGAGTGGTAAGCCACTAGCGTAGACATGAAAACCCCTGCCATGGGGCTAAAACATCCTAACCTTGTCTTGCGCAGTTTAAAACTGGTGCAACTGCATTACCGCTGGACAATGGATACTGAGTGTGTCCTTAAGACTCACCCTTTATGGCACAGTGAATCAATATGGTAAGAGTATGTCTACACTACAGTCTGGAGACCATGGGTAAGCATATCCAAACTAGCTTAGAGCGAACTAGCTCACTAAAAACTGCACCGTAGCCATAGTGGCATGTGCTCCTTTGGAAAATCTGGCCACTTATTTTGGTGTCTCAAAGGGAGCTCAGCTCTTTTGACCATCTGACCCATGATACTTGCATCGGGGAAGAGGAAACAGCCACCCGCTTCAGTGACAAGCATCAGATGAAAGAGAGCAGAAAGCTGAGGAGGCCATTCTGAGAGGGTATTTAAACATTAACTGATTACAAAATCATTGGCAGCACTTTGATCAGCATGCATGCGGGGTGGGGGGCCAGGCCACACAGCAGGGAGAGCCTCATTTAACCTGAATGACAGAGCCAACATGCTTTTAATTACATCTTTAGCCATACACTCAAGGGACATTGTCACGTCAAGTGCAGTCTGATGTTTGGGCTTATTTTTTAATATCACAATTTTACTAACACCTAAGAGCCAAACATTTTTTCTCCAATGTTTTTGTTGTTGGTTGTGTATTTTACTTTAATTTCCAGTGGAAATGATGGGGGTGGAGGGGTTATTTGGCCTTCCTTTTAAAACAAATACTACACCTGCAGTGTTTGCAACCCAAACATTGCCAGATTTTACTAGTACATGAGAACCAGGAAGCAAAACAGACTAGTTATTTGCATTGCCCACTGAGAGAGGAAAAGAAACAAAATTCTCAGCATAGAGAAGGGACAGGGGAGTAGTAAGAGAACCCATGTGCTAACCCCTGTCTACATTAGAGAACAGTGCACTGGTGTTACATTGACACTCTCCATCGGTGAAAAGCCCTAATGTAAACACACTGCACTAATGTAAAACAGGGTTTACCAATTCCCTCAGTAACTTGGGTATAAACCCAGCTTTACACAGATACAGGGCTTCTAAATGAGTCTAACTAGTGGTGCAAATCTCTCTAAAGTATATAGGAACAAAAACAGTAATAGCTGTTCAAATAACATAGCTTTGCCCAGCACTCAGATACTGTATAGCATTGAATGCAGAATAAATGGCTAGCAAGAGAAATTCCCAGAAAAAAGGTGAAAAGTAATTTGATTTTTTTTTATTACTGCTCTTTTCACAATCTCCAGTGCCACTGGGAATTTAGGTAATTTCATTTGCGCTTAAAGTTTTTTATTATTATTGATGATGGTTTTTGAGATGACAGTGTCTCTTTAAACAGGTCAGAAATCTATAGCATTTCCATTGCCATTCTAGGAAAGGGGCCTAATGCAAGCATCAGAGAGGAATTAGTTAAACCCTAATCACAATGATAAATACCCAAGAACTATTTAGTTAAAGGTCTGTTCCATGTCTTTCCATGTAAGCCACGGTGGCAAGTGGAAGCTATACACACAACTAGAAATCAAATTTTAAGAAAAAGCCATATATGTGCCAATAGTTTGCAAGGTTAAGGTTGTGACACTCTGTACCTTGGGGTAACACCCTACACCTCCATGTTCATCCTTATAATATGACTGTGTGATATCCAATGCTAAGTTTGTCATGTCGGGTGTCTTCAGAAGGCTCATGGCGCACCGAGCATTGTTATAGTGATGTTATAAGTTACAATTTCATGTATATAGTTATGAGACTGAAAATGTATCCTCATGGCTTAAAATAAGCCCAGACAAAAACTCTCCAAGAGCAGAGGGGCAGTTCACACCTCTTCAGGGCACGTATGGGACAAACCCAGCCCAGCCTCACAGGAACCAAGGACACTGACCTAGCCAGCAACAAAGGATCTGTTGGACTCTTGAGTGAGTTGCCCCCCTTTCTTTGGTCAGTTTGGGACTACGATGAGGTAATGCTCACCTGACTCTGAAGGCGGGGGGGGGGACAAAACCAAGAGAGAAGAAAGAACATAATAAAAGGGAGAGACATTAGCCATGCTCTTCCTCTCTCTTCCTCTTCCATCTGCAGACGTCACCACCAAGTGACTGAAGCGCTGATCAAAGAGGAGGACCTGGCTGAAGAGCAACCAGCTACCCTGTGGCGAGAAGCATCTAAGTTTGTAAAGGCACTGAGATCTGCTTAGAATGAGTTTTGCTTTTATTTCATTTGACCAAATCTGACTTCTTGTGCTTTGACTTATAATCACTTAAAATCTATCTTTGTGGTTAATACATTTGTTTGTTTATTCTACCTGAAGCTGTGTGTTTGGTTTGAAATGTGTCAGAGGCTTCCTTTGGGATAACAAGCCTGGTGCATATCAATTTTTTTGTTACATTGACAAACTCATATAAGCTTGCAGCGTCCAGCGGGCATAACTGGGCACTGCAAGATGGAGGTTCCTAGGGTTGTGTCTGGGACCAGAGATATTGGCTGGAGTCATTCGGTAGCACAATCCAAGCAGTGGCTGGCCAAAAGTGCTCACTCACATCGCTGGGAGCAGCTTACATGCCAGAGCTGTGTGTGAACATCCCAGGAGTGGGGGTTCTCAAAGCAGAACAGGGTAAGGCTGGCTCCCGGAACCAAAGACTGGAGTGGCCCGGCAGATCACCGATCCAGATAACACCAGGGGAAAGTCACAAAGGTGTTGGAGATAGATCATCACACAAGTAACACTCATGAGAGAAAGGATGGTATATCGATTACGGTGATGACCTACGATTTGTGAGACCAGCATTCAATTTCTCACTCTGCTTCAGATGTTTTGAGTGACCTCAAGCAAGCCAGCTAGCCTTTCTGTGCTTCAGTTTCTCAGACATACAAGGGGGATAGCAGAACTGCCCTACCTCCCAGGGGCGTACATAATGAGATAATAATAATGGGGGCCAGATGAAGACTGAAGACATGATTTCAGAGCGAACCCTTTTGGTGCTGGTCCCACTAGCACCCCAACCCCAAATCCACGCGTACCTCTGCTTTACAGGAACAGGAAGCTGGTGTATAGCTGGGGCTGCCCATGGCGGAGGGGATTGGTGTCTGCTGGATACAGCCAGTACACCGAACAGCTGTACCACGGATTAACAGAAAGTCCTTTCATCCTTTGTCTCTCTCTTTTAATGATCAAATGCTCTGCAGGCAAAGACTCTTCCCATGGTTTTTTCTGTAATTTCAGCAGAAACACATTTGTTTGAAGTGCTGTGGCAGAGCTCTCTCCCAGGGAAGGTAACGGCACTGGTCACTGCCTGCAGGAATGCAGGGCTTGGTCATCAGCACATCTAAAATTAATCTCTGTAACTTGCCATTTCCTTCTATACTCTCCCCGTCACTGTAATATTTAGTGCCTTCCAGAAGTGCAGTAAACAACGTGGCTAACGTCTGCCACAGGTGGCTGGATCTTTCTTTTAGCCTCTCCTAAGGGGATCTTCCTCCTGAAGCTCTTTACACATCTTAATTGAGTCTTTCCCTGTGAGGTGGGTATTATTTCCCCTATAATACAGATGGGGAAACTGAGGCACAAAACAGCAAAGTAGCTTGCCCAAGGTCAGAAGCAGCATGTGGCAAAGCCAGAAACAGATCTCTCAAGTCCTTGCTTTAGTCACAAAATCACCCTTGAGTCCAAACCTAAGGGAACAGGAGCCTGCAACTTTTGTTTATTAATTATTATTATTATTAATAAGCAACATCTTGTTAACCGAGCTGGACTGAGACACAGGGGAACCATTCAGGTGAATTGTGAAAACAGTGAACCACCCACAGCTCCAGCCTCTGCTCAA
Organism: Dermatemys mawii; assembly: GCA_007922305.1. Classification (NCBI taxonomy): domain Eukaryota; kingdom Metazoa; phylum Chordata; order Testudines; family Dermatemydidae; genus Dermatemys; species Dermatemys mawii. Next base: position 5,588,540 of record ML677396.1, on the reverse strand, counting down.
GTGCTTTCAGTATGATATCACATGGGTATGGACATGAGCTTCCCCTTTGCCGACACCTCTGAGATCAGACGATGCCTGATTGAACTTCATCACCCCAACCACTCATCTAGGAACAAAAAGGAAGCAAAGCTCTTCAGTTGGCCAGACACCAGCCTGCTCTGTGGCCAGGGCCGGCCCTAGACCAAATGGCGCTCCAGGCGAGAAGCATCTGCCGATTCTCCCGCTCCATTTGTTAAACTTTTGAATAGAATCATAGAATATTAGGGTTGTAAGAGATCTCAGGAGATCATCTAGTCCAACTCCCTGTTCAAATCTTCCTTTCGGAGTTTAAACTCACTGAAGATTTGACTGTTAAGCCAAGCTGGTTGCCTGCCATATTTACTATTTTTTATGCACATCGGGATGGTTTGTTCTCGCACCCTCAATAAGGTTTCTTTAAAATACAGCCAACTCTCCTGGAATCCTCGCCTCCTTCTGTGTTGTGTTATAGCTTATGCGTAATTGCATTTGTAGCCCATTTCACGACTTTGATGCATGATTTGCAGGTGTGATATATCCCTATAAGAGGATAAATTTGCACACTAGGATCTGTAAATCTGTATTTATTCATGCCATATATAAGCCTGGAAGGTTTCATGAGATTCTACAAAGGTCCAGAATATTCTAGAAAGTTAGTGAAAAATGAATCTGCATACGGAATACCTGAAACATTTTACTTCAAACATTCGTTATACCCTTTTGTCATTAACAACAAAAACAGCTCCCTGAGCCTGGCGCCCCACAAGCCCTGTACCCTGGGCAGTTGCTTGGATCGCCTGCCCCTAAATCCGACCCTGTGTGTGACCCTCTGACAGGCCAGCTGTACCCTCCCTACCACAGGGCACTGTTCGTGATCCTCCCACAAAGCCGCTCCCTACTTTTCCCCCACATCTGCTTTGAACACAGGAGGGTCTGCGGATGCTGAGGCTCTTTTAAAAATACTAGCCATGGATCTGTTCTTTGAAGAACATTTCATTTCCCTGGGTACACATGACAGAGAAAGAGCAAAGGCTGCAATATTAAAGGGCTTTTACATCTGAAAAGCATTAACCTTTTCCTCCAACACAGCTGCACACTCCTCTCTTGTTACTGGAAGGGCAATTGGCAAACAAGGGATCGTCATGCCAGGCACTGAGAACCATGCTGAGAGAGATAAATCTAGGTGCACACACACAAGCCCAATATTGGTTTATCGGAGGGGCTCTGGCACCCAGTTGCACACACGTAAGAGCTTGTGTACTATTGAGATGGGTCTGGATGATAAACCCATTCCCAAACATCCACAGATGCTGGGGACATTCAGGTTAGGATCTGAATTTAGAAGCGCGCTCTCTCTAATGGGCCAAACCAAAGTCTCACATCCAAATGTCATGAACTCAGTATTACCAACTCCATGCATTAAAATAATCTGAGCCCCACCCACCCCCCTCGACACCATAGGGGATGTCACCCAAGGTATAAGCCCCTACCCCTGCATGAGCTGATAGGGTAGCACCATCATCTGGGAGTAAGTAGCAGGCTGTTACCATCACTGGAACCAGTCACTAGAGGGACATATTCTCAAATGCATTACAAATACATACTCACACGCTCCATTTTAAGCATCTGAGTAGTCTTAGTGACTTTAGTGGGGCTACTCATCGGCTTACAGTTCAGCCAGGGTGACCAGATAGCAAGTGTAAAAAATCAGGTTGGGAGGGGTGGGGTGAATAGGAGAACCCCCACTCAACCCCAAATCGGGAATGTCCCTATAAAATCAGGACATCTGGTCATACTAAGTTCAGCACTTGAGTAAGTATTCGGTAAACAAGGCCTAAGTCAGTGTATTCCATGAAACTTCCTTCACCCTGGCAACTAAAGTCACACTGGACAGTTTGGGACCATCTTGGCTACTGACTTGATGTTCTCAGGTCACAGCTATATGGTGGCCTCACAGGGGCACACTATTACAAGGAAGAAAAAGGGGTTAGGTAGTGAGTAAAACCAAAGCAATGCGCTGAGTCTGGTGGGTCACCCACCTGTCCCAGTCTCTGCCCACAACACGCTGAAACTGTTATTGCCTCGCACACCCAGGTGGAGGCGGAAAAGTCATCGGCGCCTTACCCTGATAAGACGCCCAGCACCAGGTTGAGCATGAAGAAAGAGCCAATGATGATGAGAGGGATGAAGTAAAGCCAGTTCCAGGTATTTCCTGCGGCATCATTGGTCTGAAAATAGAGAAGGGGAGAAAGAAAAGCAATTTTTTATCAGTCCTCAGAAAAGCAAACATCTGTCACTGTAGGGCAGTGGACAATGGAGTTTCCCTTTAGACTGTGCCAATATTAATTAGCATTGTTACATGTGCAGCAACTGAACTGAGGACTAAAATCCCAGGAACAGAATGAAACAAATTTGGGTCTCGCTGTACTGTGCATGAGGTGTCCACATCACAAAACTGCCACCAATTCCAGCAAGAACAGCAATCTTGGATTGAAAGGACCCTTCTAGGACTGGGCCCCTCCAAACTTGAGATGGCCCATTGGCATTACTTTGCAACACACACTTTCAAATATCCAATCCAGTCATCCACCGTGTTACAAAAATAGCCCCTCCATTCCAAACTCCCGGCCCACCTAAAGTCTGAGTTACCATGTGCTTACATCTGTGTTGTGTTTATATCTGAACCAAGACAGAAAGCACATGAGCGAGATGCAGTCTTCTTTTTGTGTGTGTTGCAATTAACGCAGCACATGGCAGCACGCGGCAGCACGCCCAGAATTCACACACACACCAAAGGAAAAAAAAAGGGAAAAGGTCGGCAAAACAAATAAAGTGAATGTATCCTTTAGAGTGATGCCAACTTCACATCGGCTTATTCCGCACTTTGGAAGTCTGTTATCGAAACCAGTATCTAAAAATTCTGAGTAAGCAACTGTGTGTATTGGGGGGGGAAGACCAGGTTTTAGTTCCTGACAAAGTTTCTGCATTCTTTAACCACCAGGGAGCTCTTCAAGTAATTGCTGAGAAGTAAAATGCCATGTGGCCACTACCCAAGCCAAGTGCCTTGGAGAGTTCATATTCTTCTCCTGTGGAAGAAGAATGTAACAACTTTTGAATCAGCTAATTTGAAGATTGAGGGGGGAAAAAACAAGGGAAATTTGCCTCTCTCCTTTTGCAACGGTGAAAGAACGACACAATTCCTCCATCCCTAATACAGGCCTGAAATGCCTAATAGATTGCAAACCGAACTTGGCAAATACTCGCAGGAAAATACTTGAGCATTGGCCCGAACCAAATCCATTCACTCACTTTGACACAGGCTTTTATTCACAATGTGTCATGCCTTATATTCACCATTCCTGAACATTTGTGCAAGTGAAATTTTGCTCACAACTGTATACACACAGGAAGATGAACTGTCACAAATGCTTTAACAAGTATTTGAACCACTTGCATTCTTGAAGCCATCTTGAAAGCTCCTTGTGTGGTTTGGGAGTCATCCCATCAGGGAGCAAAAACAAATACCGTGTTATACAGTATGAATTACAGATAATGAACACTTGAAGTATTAATCGTGGCAAATACTCATGAGTCACTGCTGGAGTCTACACTGACAGAAACCATTCCTCGAATGTCTGAGACAAAGGCCAAGTCTACATTACCTGCCAGATCAGCGAGTAGTGATCAATCTATCGTGTCTAGTGTAGACACGATAAATCGATCCCCAAGTTCTCTCCCCGTCAACTCTGGAACTCCACCACCACGAGAGGCAAAAGCGGAGTCAACGAGGGAGCGGCAGTGGTCGACTTGCCGCTGTGAGGACGCCAGGGTAAGTCAACCTAAGATACGTCAACTTCAGCTACACTATTCACGAAGTTGTGTATCTTAGGTTGACCACCGCCCTCTTCAGTGTAGACCTGGCCTAAGGAGCAGATTCATGAGGAACATTTCTCTGAATAACGAATGTATTTACAAATATCTACGGCAGCTGAATCGCCAACAATAAGAGGGGCTAACATGTTGTCCCTGCCAGCATTTCATGCTATCCTAGTTATAAACCACTGAAGAAAGAAAGAAAGAAAAAGAAAGAAAGAAAGAAAGAAAGAAAGAAAGAAAGAAAGAAAGAAAAGCAGATGCAGAGAGACTAAAGGAGGGAAAATAGGTTGTGCCACACCTGGCCCATTCCCCGCTCTCACAAAATACTTTTAAAAAAACCCACATGCCACCACTAATATATTTCAGCCTTCCCCCATCCCCATATTTTTCCTTCTTTGGCAATTTTTTCTGTTCTCTTCTTTCTTCCTCTCTTAGTTTCCCTCCCTCTGACTCTTCTTCTCCTTTTCTCCCCTGCCCCTTTGCCACGGGACTGTGCTGACCACACGAGGATGAAGTGTGAGTACTGGTGTCATCCTTCGTGTCTCTTTCCCCACGTGCTCTGGCTTCACTGACAGTGTTGACACTCAGCGGTAACCCAGTGGTGAGAGTGTGCTGCCAGTGCCTCTCCACACCTGATCCACAGAGGAGACGGGTCTGTTACTGCACCAGGGAGTGAACCACGGTCCGTTCGCACAAGCTCCAGTAGCACAGGCTTTTAGCCTTAGATGACCCCATTCAATTTCCACTCTGGTGGCCAAGAGCACAGCTAACACAGTGGCAGATGGATGGCGCGCTCCCTCAAAGGCAGACCACATTTGCTAAGTACTAGGGTGACCAGACAGCAAGTGTGAAAAATCAGGAGAAGGGGTGGAGGGTGATAGGAGCCTATATAAGAAAAAGACCCAAAAATTGGGATTGTCCCTAAAAATCAGGACACTGAGTCACCCTAACTAATACAGGGAACTGTAGTCTGGCCTGCCCTGATCAGGCTGATGGGACAAAGGGGCCCAGAAAAGGCCAAAGGCAGAGCACAGAGGAAGGGCAGAGATGGGAGGAGAGAATTCATATAAACATGCATTGCTTTAAATGCTAAAACGTTGCCGGGTGATCATTTGTTTATCATTTACTTATTCATCTGAAGCCCAAACTTGGTGACCAATCCAGGATTCCATTCCACGATCAAAGCCTTTAAAACTGAATGGGCAGAAAGGGGTCTCACTGAACCCCTTCCTTTGAGGGTCTGCAGGGTCGCCTTATGTTTGGGGCAGGCAAGGGCCTTGCTCTGTGCATTCTTCGCATGCACAAAGGGGTCAAGATGCAAGCAGCATTCAGCAGGAAGGGAGAAGATGACATAGGAATCTTCTCGGGGAGGAGGGGGAAAGGTAAGGGGGTCTTGTGTCCATATTAGAGGGGGATCTTTTCTCCACATCCCTAAAAATGTGTGTCTGGACACAGCTTATGGCTCCAACCCCACTCCAGGGAGAGGCTTTCGGGAATCAGCCTGTGAGCGAGAGTGACCAGATGTCTCGATTTTATAGGGTCAGTCCTGATTTGGGGGTCTTTTTCTTACATAGGCTCCTATTACCCCCAACCCCATCCCAATTTTTCACACTTGCTGACTGGTCACCCTCCTGTGAGCTGCCAGGAGAAAGGAACTCCCAACCCTCGGCAGCAGAGCCTTGCAGCCATATCGTTGTATGCTGGGCAGTGCTCCATGAGCCGAGCAGCTGGACTTGACTCCCACATCCCGACTCCCGGTCCTGCTCATTAAGTGGGGGAAGCCAAGAGATCAAATCGATTTTTATGCTTCCCGTTTATGCTTGGCTGGCAGTTTGTGCTGCTCAATCCCAATCACAGGACTAATTGGAGGGGGCAGGGATGGAAATAAAATACTTTTAATGAGGTGACCGCATTGTATCGAGAGGCAGAAGGCGCTTACGGGCAGCTCCCCGCGGGCTTCAGGACTGCTGCACTCACAACAGTAACGATAGTGAGTTGGCATGTTACTTTACAAGCTCCACATGTATATGCGGCTAAGAGTTTATACATGATCCCCCCATCACTACCAGACTGTATCGTAGCACCTCACAATCTTTCAGGCATTTGTCCCCACAACCAGAGCTGGGGGGAACTTTTCATTAGAATTTTCTGAAATCAAAACGCTTTGCCAATACAGGTCAAAACTGGACAATACTTTCGGCCAAATAAACTAAGAGGAGTTAGGGCAGGACTGCACTTCGGTGGCCGGCCCAACCCACCACCGATGCCGCTACAGCGACATCGCTCATAAGCACTAGCTCGAGCGGAGCTAGCGTGTGTACATATACCTGACCAGGAATCACACCCCAGACCAGGGGTGGGCAAACTATGGCCTGAGGGCTGCATCCAGCCCTCAAGCTCCCTCCAGGAAGCGGGGTCCTGGGCTTGCCCTGCTCTGGTGCTCCAGCTGGGAAGCAGAGTCGGGGGCTTGCTCCACTATGTGCTGCTCCTGGAAGCAACAGCATGTCCCTGCTCCGGCTCCTACGTGTAGGGGCAGTCAGGGGGCTCCACACACTGCTCTTGCCCCAAGCGTCACCCCCACAGCTCCCATTGGCCGGGAACCATTGCCAGTGGGAGCTGCAGAGGCAGCACCTGCGGACTGGGCAGCGTGCAGAGCTGCCTGGCTGCACCTCTGCATAGGAGCTGGATGGGGGACATGCTGCTGCATCTGGGAGCTGCTTGAGGCAGGTGCTGCTTGCGGCCTGCACCCCTGGCCCCATCTGTGTCCCAATCCTATGGCCCCAGCCCCGATAACTTCTGCCCTTGAACCCCTCAGTGCCAGCCCAGAGCATCCTTCTGAACCCCCAACCCCTCATCCCCAGCCCCACCGCAGAGCCTGCACCCCCAACTGGAACCCTCACCCCCTTCTGCACCTCAACCCCCAACTTTGTGAGCATTCATGGCCTGCCATACAATTTCCATATCTAGATGTGGCCCTCGGGACAAAACGTTTGCCCAGCCCTGTCCCAGATGCTGTATAGCCAAACCCTCAGGCTTTCTTTTGCCCTAATCCATGTTAAAGCCTTAGGCTACTTTGTCTCCTTGCACTAGCAAGATGGCAGCCTCTGTCTCACTGTGAATTCTTTTAAAATTATGCTTTCAGACAATTTGCTTGACAGCATTTCACTCCTGCTTGCCATCGACTGCACTGACTAGAAACCCTTTTCTTCCACCCTGCCTCTTTCCCTTCTCTTGCCGTATCCTTGGATGCAGCATCACTGGCAGTTCTATGGCACTGAAAATGCCGGGGGACAGAGTCCCTTGGCCCTGTTAAACCGGGGGATGGGGGGACTGTCTTTGTTTTCAGAGCTTCTCGCCATTGGAAGAGAAGGAGCGACAGCCGCACTCAGCTCGACCCAGTTCCATTAAACACGAGCTGGGATTTCTGCTCCAGCCAGCACAGATCAATGGAGACCTGCCAGCTCAGTCAAATCTCCCCAACTCCGTGTACCTCCCGGCAGTGGAAAGTTCTACCTCCGGGGACCCTACCTACTTTCAGTTCCACACTCCCTCTCGCTGGGGGAAATCACCAGGGGAGCTTCATGAATCGTGGGCACGGCTGCTGAATTCCACACTGCACTGACTTCAAACGGCGCTGATCAAAGGGGCCACATCCCAGCATTGGTATGAAAAAGGAGCATGTAAATACTCCTGAAGACTTTGCCTCCATTGTCAGCTACATCTCCACTAATGAAGAGGGGGCTGGGAGGGAAAGTGGGATGTTCCCTGCAGAGCCAGACCAAGCAGCAAACAGCAAGGGGAGGTTGCAGCAGTTTCTGTACAGACTAGTGTAAAACAATGTGCATTAACAGAGAGCCTCTGTTCTAGTAATTCCCAGGGGCCTAACACACAATAGTTAGTTTAGCATCACACGTACCCATTTAGGTAGACAAGTATTCACAGATTATTAAATTAACCTATCGAACAGATGAGCAGTCGGAGGCACAGAGAGATTAAGAGGCTTCCACCAGGTCACAAAATGAATTGGTGCCAGAAGAGGGAGTAGAGTCCGGGAGCCCTGACGTCACCGTTCCCTTACTTTAACCAGACCACAAACCCTCCCAGAAGTGCCTCTGTGCACTTTCATATGACGCTAAGCCAGGGGTCGGCAATCTTTCAGAAGGGGTGTTCCGAGTCTTCATTTATTCCCTCTAATTGAAGATTTCGCGTGCCAGTAGAACATTTTAGCTTTTTCAGAAGGTCTCTTTCTACAAGTCTACAATATAGAACTAAACTATAGTTGTATGTAAAGTAAATAAGGTTTTTAAAATGTTTAAGAAGCTTCATTTAAAATTAAATTAAAATTCAGAGTCCCCCCCGGACCGGTGGCCAGGACCTGGGCAGTGTGAACAGAGTGGAAATGTGCTCAGTCCTCTGGTTAGTCCAAAGAAATCAACTCATAACACAGAAGCAGCATCGTGGTCAGCGGCACACTCCCTCCCTGGGAACGGCCAGCCATTACCTGTGCTAATGTTCCAAGGGAGAAAAATTCCACAGGAGAAAATGGCTCCTGGAATCTTACAATCACTTCATCCTCCACCACTTTGGGTTCCTAATGATTCACTTTTTCTAATGAGTGAAAGAACTCCCAAATATTCCTAAGCACATTGCTTGCACTCCACCTAGCACAAGCCAGAGAGCTGCAAAGTAGCACATGCCTCAAGGGGCTTCTCTCGGCTCTAAGGGTGTGTCTAGACTGCAATTAGACACCCGCAGCCCAAGCCTGCAGTTACACAGCCCCTGGGCCCTGGAAGCCTGAATCAGCTGATATGGGCCAGTCCCAGTGTCTCACTACAGTCTAGAAATACCCGAAGGGACTATGGATAGTCTAAAGCTAGGAGTTTACAACTTCTCGCAGCTGGGGCAAACAATACCCCACCACTTCCTGCTCGGCAGCTCAGGTTCACATGTGTCAAAGACTGAACGGCACAAGCAGAATGGCAATGCGTGTTCAAATAACCCATTAAACCTGCTGAGAATGATGAAATACGTTTTGGGAACAACAAAAGCAGCAGCACAAAGCACCAGCCCTCCAGGAAGATGCTGGGTGGCACATGGCAGCCAGGTTCAATGTCTAGCTCGAGCCCCCACATGGCCTTTGAATTCCCCTTCCTGGGACCAACCATCATGCTGTGGTGAACTTTAAACAATAAACAGAACAGTTGAACAAAACACTATTTATCTTTCATTTTGCCTCCTGCCTTCCAGGTTTCTAGTTGACAACTGAACTTTCTCCAGGCCCTCCCACAAAAACTCCCTCTCACCTTCAGCAGTCTCTCATCTCCTGCTTCTGGGGTACATGAATAATGATCGGGGTTGCCTGTGTGCAAATTCGCACCAGTTTAGTTTAACCACTGCAAACCCCTGTGTGGACGCTCTGATTTCAGTGTAATTAGGTAATTCCAATTTAGGTTTAACCTGCTCCTAATCCATTTAAATTAAACAGAAAGTAAACCAAAGTAAGAGTGATAAAGAGTCCTCCCTTTGATATTAAGTTCAGGCTACAATACTGTGTGATTGATAACGTCCCCCGTGCCTCCCCACCCCCGACTGCCTGTTCAGTGATGAGGTACCTTAGCATTCAAGACATTACATTTGATGCCCTTCTGGAATAGCCAGCTCAAATCCCAATTGGTCAAAGAAAGCCCTTCATAACTCTGAGACAGATCTGTTTAATTTCACATCTTGCTATTTTGGTAGAACCTAGATGCACCACTGTGCTAGGTACTATGTGTAACCCTTCTGCCCCTTGGAATTGGCCGCATCAAAGACCGGGTTCAATATCTAGGGGTTTCCCTTCAACAATACAACACAAAACCAGCTCAAGCCCCCACCCAGTGTCCTGGGACAATTACACACTAACTGCCGGGCACCTCTATGAGGCAATACTTCCCCTCTCACAAGCACAGAGTCTAAGTGTAGAAAAGGAACTTTTCATAAAAGGAGGGAAGTAAACTGTCATTCATTCGGGAAAACACCACCAATAGGATTCATAAACCTAAACCATGAGTAAAAGACCAACTCCCAAGTAAGCTGGGCCATGTCCTTTTCCTTCGGGTTCTTAAGTCCAGCAACCAAAAGCCCCTTTAATGTGCCTATCCCGTCTCTGCACCCCACTCGCAGTTGTTGTTCTTGGTATCAGTGCAGACCCAGAGTCTAGAGGTGTATCTACAGAGTTCACCTCCCACCCTTAGTGGAGGTGGGTAAGAAGGCACTTTACTTGCTCCACTGCCCGGGCACTCGCTCACCACTCCTCCCCGCCAGCCGCTTGGCTGATCACTGCACCTCTCTGCCAGCCACCATGCTGGCCCATCACTCAGCCTCTCCACCGATCATCTTGCTGACCAATCTCCACACCTCTCTGCTGACTGCCCTGCCAGCTACTCACCAACTCACTGCAATGTCTTCAGGTCTCACCACTTAATACAGATCTTAATGATTTCAGCTGTTAGTGCGGGAACCTCACTGCTGGTGCGCACTGGGCAGTCTCTTGCATCAGAGACACCGTCCCAAAGCTGGTCTAATGCTCAGACCTAGATCTTAATGATTTCAGCTCTGCCGTGTGTAAGGAAGTTCTCAATTAAGTATAAATGAACTCTGTTATCACATAGTGGAAGCGTCAAATGGTGTCAACAGGCCCACACCACCAGGAACAAGTACCTGTCCCCACCCTCTCTCAACTCAGTGGCCTTTGGAACTCTACTCACCGAAGTTCCAGTGCTTTATCCCATTGGCCACAATGGATCTTCTACTATGATAGAGGGATGAGACTTAGTTTTTAAAGGTCCTCAGCTTGGACTGGACATTAAAGCTTTCATGGCACTTTTCATAGAGCAGGAGCTTATATTCGATCAAAATCTCCATCACCTTTGTTCTCGAGCAGAATAACACATGTTGTTTGGTTGCCTCATGCCACCCAAAGAGGGTGCTATATGCACATAGGATGGGATCCTTTGGGATGAATGTAAAACATTATCACTGGGGACTTGGAAGTTCGGGCTATGAGAAGCATCCAAAATGCGGAGATGCCTATTTGAACATCTACAATTTGCAAAATTTGGAAATCCACCCAGGTGTTTCTGCTTAAGCCAGAAATACCACAAGACTCATTTCTGGTTGTGTCTGTTTCTGGTCTCAGTCAAAACCAGGAACTACAGAATGACATAGCAATGGAGGGGTGGTAAGTACCTGAAGCACCTTTTATGGTAAGTGATCAGACAGGACCGGACTGTAATTGCTCAAGTGTTGATTTTTTAGGAGGGCTGCTGGAGACGCAGATCTTGTGGCTCCCTCTGGCTCTCCACCTCCCAGCCTAACAAATGCTGTCTGTGTTGCTGTCTAGGATCAGCACCCAGAGTCTCTTCAAGGGTATGTCTACAGTGCAATCAGAGGTATGACTCCAGCCCATGTAGACATACCCATACTAGCTCAGGTACCAATTGCAGTGAATCCATGGAAGCACAGGCTAGCTGCCGAAGTATGTACCCCTGTGGCTCAAGTCAATCAGGGTTGGTTCTGTCCATAGATCCAGAATAGCGGTCTTGCATGTCTTCTCTCAGTAGCACAATCCACTTATTTTAGCAGGATTACTCTTGGTTACACCAATAAAAGAGAAGAATCAATTCATTTGTCTTTGCACAGGGAGCCACAGAGTTGTCTAAATAAGTTTCCCCTCTTGACTGGGGTGGAAGACCTGACTTGGATGTAAAAGGGAAGGAGTACAGCTACTATGGTGACATGGCACATTCTCTCTGTATGAAATGCAGCCTGTGCAGAAGTTAACAAAGAAATGTTTATAAGTGTGTTGGAGTTCTGGAGTTCAACAGAGAAGAGATTTAATTTGACAGGGGTATCCGAGATGGAAATAAACAGACCATTAGCCCTTTAGTATGTCTTTTACAAAAATGCATGACTTGCTCAAAGTTCACTCTATCTTAGTTAATTTAGCTACTGGCAGAATCTGACTTATTTGGGGCAATTAAATTATAATCTTCCCTTAAAGAAGCACTTTCACATCAGGGAAAACTCTCAGCTAGATCACTGAGCTGAATTCCATTTACCTTTCATCTGATTTTCTCCACGCCACTTCTGCTAATTAGCCAAGCCATCTGTGTGTTATTTATTTCCATTTCTTCCTACTCATAGCTCCTAGTGCACATACACACTGCCATCATCAACACAAGCAAGAGAGTAGAATTTGGACCAATTTCCACACGGGGCCCTCCTCTACCCACCCAGATAAATTCCTTCCAGCACCTGCTCCCACCTGCTTAGCCCTCCACCCTATAAAAAGTGACAGACTTTGCAACAGGACGATCATGGGCTGAACCAACTAGAACAAGTTATTTATCTCTCTATGGTATTTAAATGTGGTCCCTCCTTACTGTACTATCAGAGCACCTCAGAATCTTTAATGCAATTATCCTCACAGCCCCCCTGTGAAGCAGGGAAGAGTTATTATCCCCATTTCAGTGATGGGGTGCTGAGAGACCACATGATTTGCCCAAGGTCACAGCCTGTGACACAGGAAGGAATTGAAGTCAGGTCTACATATCCCAAACTAGCCCCCCAATCACTGGACTAGAGCGCCGTGCGGGACTATTTTTAATCCCGCTCCCATCCTGCCCCGCAGTACCCAATCCCACCTGCTCCCGCTATCATAGCAGCCGGTCCTGTGGGAGTCTCAGGATCCCAGTCCCGCTCCAAGGCACTACACTAGCCTATGCAGGGCTCTGCACTGGACTATTCATCCTCTATGCACTAGAGTTCCATACGATAACACTAACACCCCGAGTTGCACCCAGAAATAATTTAGACTCTAGTCCAGATGGGGGCACACTCTGCACTAGCTAAACGTTCCGAATGGTCTTCAGCCCAGGCATGACCAGACAGCTGGCCATGGCAAGTGTGTTGCTTGCAAAGTGGTTATTAAGGGGAACTTTTTTTCCCCCCAAATGTTCTTTTTTGAGCGTTTTGTCCCCCCTTGGCTTGGCAAGAAACATATGTACAAAGCCTTTCATTAGAGCTTTTGTTCCCTCTATTATCTTTGTTCCTGAAACTGGTCTGCGCAATAATCTGTTTTTCCTTTTAATAGGCCCTCCAGATAGTTCCTTGGGTTTGCAGCAAAATTTTGATTAGATGCAAATTTCCAGCATCCTGTTAACTCTTCATCAACTGTAACACTACAGAAAATAACCAGCATCCTCCTTCGCCCCTGTCCTCTTCCACAGTCTGAAAGCCTGAGAGCACCAAATCCCTCTGACTACAAAGTCCTACACAAGACAGAAATTATTGTTTGTAATATGGTAGCCCCTCGGAGCCCCAGTGTGGTAGGTTCTGAACAGACATGGAACAAAGAGCTTCTGAGCTAAGTAATAAACTTGGAAATTATCTTCAGTGATCCAGTGAGGGTATTTTCTTCATAGATTCCAAGGCCAGGAAGGATCATTGTGATCATCTTGTCTGACCTCCTTTATAACACCATAGGCCGGAGAACTGCCCCAAAATAATTCCTAGAGCAGATCTTTCAGAAAAACATCCAGTCTTGATTTAAAGAGTGCTTGTGATGGAGAATCCACCACGACCCGTGGTAAATTGGGCCACTGGTGCCTTACGTTCACCAGTAAAAATGTATGCCTGAATTTGAGAACTTCAACTTCCAGCCTTTGGATCATACTACATCTTTCTCTAGACTGAAGAGCTCATTATTAAATACTTATAGACTGTAATCAAGTCACCTCTTAGCCCCTTGATCCCTGTCCATCATTTAGGGATAGATGGCCCATGCCTCCCTAGCATGGTTTCAGCTGACAATGGCTTTTCAATGTGACAAGAGCTTTGATCAGCACTTGATTCATTTTGTCTCATCTATGCCAAAGAATTCAGATGCCTAAAAGTAGGCCCAGCTAGTAGAATATTCATGAGGCACTACGTGTCACTGGTTTTATTTTTCAAAGGTTCAAAGCAGAGCAGGTCACAAATTGAGGGGTGGGGGGAAATTGTGAAAAGGTTCAAAAGAGTTGCAGTCCTTTTATTCTGCATGTTTCAGTAGGAAACAGGTTTTTGCTTATTCAAGTTTTCCCAACAACTATGACAAAATTTTGGTTTGGAAATGTTTTAAGTTTTTCCTTTTTTTCTACATTACCCTTTTTCCCAGTTTATTCTTTGCCCCTTCCCCACACACTTTTTTCTAACTTTTTTGCACACATTTTTGGCACTAGAAAAAGGAGAAGGGGAGGAGGTAAAGCGATAAAACAAAAAAGCTATTTTTTTGTCTTCCAATTTTATCGTAACAGAAAATGTAAGCAAAAATAATAATTGGGCAAGAATTTCCAATTTTGGAAAAAAGGGCCATTTTTCAACTAAAATTTTTTTTGGGGAAAAATGGAACCTTGGAATATCTTTTAAGTGGTAAAGGGAACACCTCCAGCCTTTGTCCATGATTGGTACATCAGCAATACGCACAGGTAGGCTATGCTGTTATGAATACTATTTGAGATTTTCCTCCTGCTCTGTGCTTTACAGGAACACACTTTAATTGCATTCCTCTGTGAACTAGAGGGCCAGTGCTTTCTTTCAACTAAACAGGGGACAATAAACCGTAATGACTCATTTAACAGTAGGAAGTGCCAATGTCTGTGGATGTAAGATGCTGTCAGGGGTCACTAGAGAGAGAACCCCACTGGACTACCATTGGTCTACAAAAGGCCATGAAAAGCCAGTGGGCACTGCCTAGTGGAATTCTGCCCTGTCAGATGGGTCACAGTCAAAGAGATTTCGTTGCACCATCTCCTGTTTCCATAGACACATAAATTAGACAGTGTCAGCAAATGGATGCGACTTTGACTTTCATTGGCATAGTAATAACAGTAACAGCCAGTGCTTCTATAGCAATTTTCTTCAGTTGGTTTAAAGGCACTCTACAAAGGAGGTCAGTATGATTATCCCCATTTTACAGATGTGGAAACTGAGGTACAGAAATGTGCCCAAAGTCACCTAACAAATCAGGGGCAAAGCTGGGAACAGAATCTAGGTCTCCTGAATTCCAGTCCAGTGCCTTAGCCACTACATCAATAGTATAAAGCCACATAGTAGCTATTTGCAAACTTTCTTTTTCAGTCCATTTTAACTTTGGCATAACCATAAACCCAGTCTACTCTGAACGCTTATATCAGCCTTATAAAATCACATCCCCGAGCACCATAGTTAAGCTGACTTAACCCTCCGTGGTACAGACACGGCTAGGTTGATGAAGAAATTCTTCCATTGACCTAGCTACTATTGCTTGGAGAAGTAGACTGCCTACACGGATGGAAAAACCCCTTCTATCAATGTAGGAAGTGTCTACACTACAGCAGTGTAGTGCTGCAGCCACGTCACCATAGTACTTGTAGTGTAGACACAGCCTGCATCAAACAACTCTGGTGGTTGTTTTTCATATGCTCGGTTCCATTGGTCAAGTGGCTCTGGTAATTTAGCTCTACATTTGGCATGACACTTGGTTAGAAGCAATCCCAGCAGACCTTTTCCAGCAAAATAAAGCTGGCCTAAATATTAGAAGACACATACCAACCCTGAGGATTCTGTAGCCCAGAAAGGAGAAGACGACAGAGGTATTCAACATTGTGAAGGATACAATGAAAACTGATCAGTCTTTGAAATTCATGGGCAGTAAACATAAGTCAAAATCATACTCTACGCTCCCCAGCCCATGTCCTTTGCTACCACAGGAAATCATGGAGTGAAATGCAATAGCTGGGGTTTAAAAAAAAAAGGAGATGCCAGAAAACCTAGCTAAAGATGGGCCTGAACCAAAACTTCACGTCCGAACTGCTCTCTACTCGGATCCCAATTCAGATCCAGTTCAGAGCAGGCCCCTTTATCTTCAAAAGGGGCCAAGTCAAAATGGCAGATCCAAACGCTTCTGAACGTTAAGGACGTTTGTATCCTGACCTGAAGGTTGTGGCTTGGGCTCGTAGCTAGATGTATCTCTTGAAATGAAACAGAGGAACAGGAACAAGACATGTGAAGGAGAAGCACTGGACACACATCTGCACTGCCCAGTGTTGCTAGCACCACCAAAATAGGCTCATTCTTCCCTTTCTGTGGTAAGCAACTGGGATGGTGGGTTGTGACTGTAAATCAGAATTAGAGCCGTATCAAATGGAGTGTTTCTGGCTGGCAGACTTGTTGCAAGAACTTTGGCTTGTTTTGGGTTTGCTGACACCTAAGCGCTTGGCTGTATGGGAGGCTATTCTAGTAAAAGGCAGGATGTGAATTTGAAGCTATATTGCAATTCTGGAATTCCCATGTGGACATTATTCCATAATCATTGTTCCAGAATAGCTGTTCCAGCCAATTTCCCTGCACAGACAAATCCTAAGTTGCACTTAGAACTTTGAATTTACATTTTAAACAAAGTCTTGGAACCGAACTCGTCTGGAATCACAGGGTATGTCTACAGTGCAATTAAACCCCTGTGGCCGGTGTGGGGTTCATACTATGGGGCTGTTTAATTGTAGTGTAGACATTCAGGCTTAGGCTGGAGTCTGGCCTCTGGGACCCTGCAAGAGCCTGCTTTTCAGTTTCCTTACCAATATTTTGCAGAATTTTATTGACAAAAGGTCTCAAGTAATCAAATGTTTTGGAGATACAGCTCAGCAGCAAGGCCAGATAGCGAGCTGAAAAACAGGCAGGTTTGGTGGGTCAGTGGAATTGCCCTCCCAATTTTCCTCTTGTCTCCTCACCTCATATCCTTCTGCATCACTCTTCTTATACAACATTGCATCTATTTATCTTCAGAAATTAGATAACCCCCAGCACTAAAGAATCCAAGTGCCTCATAGTCTTAAATGTATTTATTCTCCCAGCATCCCTGTGAGGTAGATCAGGACTATTAATCCTATTTTACAGGTGGGAAACTGAGGCACAATAAGACACAGTGACTTGCTCAAGGTCACACCCCAAAGTATGTGGGAGAGCAGAGAATTGAACCCAGGTTTCCTAAATCAGAGGCTAGTGCCTTAACAACTGGAGCATCCTTTCACTCAGGCTTGTAGGCCTGTTTTAATATTTGTTTCATCTCTGGGCCAGCAATGGTTAAAAAGAAAGGGTTATGTCCCTTCGTAATCTCCTACCATGCAAACAGGAATTCTGCCCATCTACATGGCTTCTGATCTCAAGATTACTTTTAGTATTGCTACTGCTCAAAGGACTGCAGGCCTCTAGAGCAGGGGTGACCAACCTGTGGCTCCGGAGAGTTAATATGCAGCTCCTTGTATAGTCACCGACTCTGTGGCTGGAGCTACAGGCGCCAACTTTCCAATGTGCCAGGGGTACTCACTGCTCAACCCCTGACTTTGGCATGGGCTCTGCCCTCGCTCCACCCCTTCCCGAGCTTCCCATGACCTTGCTCTGCCACCCTTTTCCCCCAGAGCCTCCTGCACACCACGAAACAGCTGATCAGGAGGTTCGGGGAGGTGGGGGGCACTGATTGGTGGGGCTGCTGGTGGGTAGGAGGCACTGAGGGGAGGAGAGAGCTGATGGTGGGCTGCTGACATACTACTGTGGCTCTTTGGCGATGTACATTAGTAAATTCTGGCTCCTTCTCAGGCTCAGATTGGCCACCTCTGCTCACAGAGGCTCAGATTGGCCACTTCTGCTCTGAAAGCAGAAGAGGACTAATGAGATGACTCTCTCTCTAAGATAGCAGCTCTTTGATTCATCTTTTACACCCTCTGCTGGCACTAACAAAAACTGGGCTGTTAGAGTTATTGCTTTAATGATATAAGGGACCAGATAACTCAAATCTCCCTTCCTCCTCCTCCTCTTCCTCCTCCTTTCACAGCTCCTGCTTCCTAACTGAGCAGCAGATTGAGAATCAGCCCAGCTCTGCAACTCTTTCGATTCTCACAAACTCTCCAAATTCAGCAATATTTAAAAACCAAGTAAAAAAAGTTCCAGTCTCTCAGTCATCTCATGTTTAAAAGAGCAAAGCACACAGCTGTTTGCTAATTTGATCAAAAATGAATCCAGCATAAAATCAACATGGCATTTGATATTAAATGATTAAAATACAAACAAGCCCAAACCCTTAATAGATTTTTTTTTTATTGGCTCAAATGAAAAGCCACTCTGGCCCTCTGAGAACTCACTACTTTTATAAACATTGCTGGGAAAAAGGATGCTACTAGACTCCTCCATGCTAGCCACAAGACTATAGGTCACAGTCCACATTTCACACAGCCAACACCAGGACTTCCTTTGAGAGATATTCAGAGCATTGCTAGGGCACAACTGTCCAGGTGCATGATGGGGATTTTTATGCTTCTCTCTTCAACTTCCAATATAGACCAGTATCGAAAGCTGGCTTCCACATTTATATAGACCACGTGCCTGTTCCATCAACACCAGTGTTTTCCAAAGTGTGGGATAGGCTTAGAACCATCCATGATAGTTCCAAGCACATAAGCAGAAGGCATTTGTAGCACCTTCTACTCACATATTAACATGCTTATCACACCTATCAAACATTTATCAATGGAATCATGTGACCCAATCACTTTGATAAGGAAATTTGGACTCTGATAATATAGCCTTGTGTGGTGGCAAGAAGCATACGGTGTGAAGGAGAGGGGCACAGTACACGTGTCCACTAAGATTGGTAGGTCTCTGACAACACAACACGGGGATGAGGGTGATTGGATTGAGAATGGTTTCATTTCCCTGAAGCGGAGCTCTGATTTCAGATGTTTGGGAAACGCTGACATAGGCAATTCCTATTTTCCTCTTAAAACGAGGGGCTGATAAAAAAGCCAAGCCCTCTCCCCATAGTTTGGCATTGGCCACTCGCTCTGAACAGAGATGCAAACAACCACAAAGCTCACTCTGAGCTGGGAAGGTGGGGATGTGAGTGAAGGACCTTTTACGTCTCTCCATCATGATCTATTCTTCTCATGCTCATGTCTCAGAGGAACATGAGCAGTGATGCACTTGATGCTAATTTTTAACCAATCTCGGAATGGCTGAAAAGAAGGGAGCTAAAAATAGAAGCAGCGGGGCAGATAAGGAGGGAAGGGAAGAGCCCTCACCAGGCCTAAGCAAAGCAACACAGCATGGGATGCGCATATTCCAATATACAACAGAACAAAGCTACTGCAATGGACCATGGCCTTTGAATGGCAGGCAGAGGTGGAGCCGGTGTTTGTCCCCAAAGGCCCTGCTGAGATGAGCTAAGAGTCTCAGGTGGCCAAGCAGGCAGCATGAGACATGAGCGCAGGGATTGCTGCATCTGGACAGAAACTGAAATGGAACCAGGGAAAAAATGGTCTAGCAGCCTGCAGGTGGCTGGGCTAATGGAGGCTCTCAGCAGGGGTGAGCTGAGGTGCCCCCAGTTCTCTTTTTCTCATGGACTCAGAGCCCAGCTGAGCTTTATGGGGTTACCTGTGTTGCACCCTCATGTGTCCCTGCAAGGCAGGGAGTTAGAGATCTGCAGAGAAGTGTGACACTTTCTCGGGGCACGAGAACTAGGGGTGACCTTGCTACACCTCTGCCTTTGCAAAGGAGAGATTTGTTGGTGCTAAACTGAATGGCCACTCCTTGTCATTCCCGTCCATCAGCCACCCCGAACAAATTTCTCAGGACTCCGCCAGCCCTTACTTTGCCTTGCAGGTAAAGCTTAGCACTTCCCAGTGTCTGAACCTCCTTGAAAAGTTTACTCCTGCAATACCCAGCCCCTGTCACTGGCCATTCACAGAAATGACCAGCTCCATTGTCTCCAAAGAAACAGTGACCACAGCAGCCTGCTAGCACAGCTAAGGATGCACATTTCACTTTAATATTACTAAACTGACATGAATTTAGGACAAAACAAAGAGAAGTTAATTAATAAAGGTAGATCTTTAAGTGATGCCATGCAAAGACAGTGGAAACAGATATCTTTACAAATAAAATAGAAGTATAATACGCTTCTAAGAGAGTAAACATAGTTTTGGTGCTTAAAATGGAAACTTCACAACATGAAGAAGAGGGAAGCCAAACTAACCAGCGACATCCACTCCCCGAGCAAATGAGCTCCATTTATAACTCTCTGACGACTACATACAACTCCAGATACGCTGAACAGCTCTGCAGAAGGACTACAGGAAAACCAAGGAACCATCTCCTAAACCTCAGATAGTCCCTTCTGGACTATCTCAAACAAGAAATCATCACATGCTCCCACATACTGGAATTTTAAAAAAATCAGGAAACCTACCTGAAGATCATGCAGGACACCCAAAACAACTATCTAAAAACCAGCCTGATGACCGCCATCCAATACAAAAAGGTGGCACCAACTACAGTTATTCCACAACAAACAGAACACCACTTCTGGGATAAACCAAGCCACTAGGACCGACCACCTGGGCATTACACAACACTCCAACATCAGCAACCTATCAAGACTACCCTAACCAGAAGGGAAGTATCTGTACTCTCAAAAAGCCAGAATTTCTGCCCCATACAGCACCTGATACCATGTTAGTACATGGAGAGCTAGAAAAATTCTTCCATTGAGTCTGCCTCCAGGAATTATTTTATAATGAAGATGACACCATCCACAATTACCACATCCCCACGAATGGTCATAAGAAAAAAGAATAACCTGACTGGATGCCCTCTAATGGACAAAACCACTCACTTGATCTTTATGTCAATTGCTTCAGGAAAAAAATTGACTACGACATCCTCAACAAACATTAGATCCACCACAGTATGTCTACCACCAAAAGGACAGCTATATCATCCCTGAAATCCAACCACTGGATAGTGGTCAAACCAATCGACAAAGGGGGCAAATATTGTAGTCCTTAATCACAACGACTTCAATGAAGCCAATAAAATATTTTTGACATCACCTGCTTTAAAGAACTAAAAGTCAACCCCATACCACAATTACACAGGAATTTAAAGATATCATCAAATCTGCTCCAAGCCACTCCAAGAAAAACTCTACAACCACATTCCCCCATGACCACTCCCCACAGACCTTTCCCCTGTTTCTCAAGATACACAAATAAGGGACCAGGCCGACTCATATCTTGCCAAGGCACTCTTACTAAAGGAATACCAGGAGTCATAAGAGACACCATCTTCAAACCACTCACGACACAGAAAACCATCATTGCCACCATGGATGTCACATCCCTATACATCAACATCCCTCACTATGACAGCATTGCTGCCTGTCTCAAATACCTAAAAAATTACATCCAACACTTGGAAATCCACTCAAAACACATCGCCAAACTCATCCATTTCATCCTCACCCTTAACAACCTTACATTTAACAACAAACACTTTGTCCAAACCATGGGAACAGCTAGGGATACTAGGATGACTACCCAATATGTCAGCCTCTTCATTGGCCATCTCGAGGAAGAATTTTGGGAAAAATGCATCATGAAACCAACAATATACCTGAGATATAGTGATGATATTTTCCTCCTCTAAACAGGCGTTCTAAATTCCCATATAGATTTCCACCACAACTTCAACAACCAAGACCCATCCATCAAACTCTCTCTGGAACACTCCCACACCAGACAGCACAATTAGCTTCAACAATGGAACTCTGGAGCGGGCGGTCAGGGGACAAGGAGCTGGAGCGGGGTTGGATGGGTAGGGGATTCTGAGAGGGGCAGTCAGGGGGCAGGAAGTGGCAGGGGGCAGAGCCAGGCTGTTTGGCGAGGCACTGCCTTCCCTACCCAGTCCTCCATACAATTTTGCAAGCCTGATGTGGCCCTTAGGCCAAAAAGTTTGCCCACCCCTGATCTAGAATGTAATGCAAGTTTAACAAAAGGCAGAGCACACCTTGCCCATCTCTCAGGGAACTTACAGTTCGGTCCAGCGGAAATCCACCTCGGCACACTGGGCAGTCAAACATGGGTGGGGAAGCCATTCTCAATGATATCTTGGCCCCCATTGAAGTCAATGGCAAAACTGCCATTGCCTTCAAAGGAGCTAGGATTTCACCCTTGATTTTCACACTTCCAGTAGAGTTTTCCAAACAAAAGAGAACCAAACAAAATAAAATATGGGAAAAACAAACTGGACAGCATTCTTATTAACTATAAGAGTGGTACCTATTCCACGTCTCCTTATAATCATGATCAAGATACTGTATGGTAAAATTCAGTTTATAAATGTTCCATAGAGGTTATAAGCACATTGCAGACTTGAATAGATGATATGGACTTTTCTAAGCACATCAGCTACTGGTGTCATGGATGGCTGTAACTCATGGTAATAAAAAACTCATTGCCCTATTGGTCTCTCACAATCTATAACAACCGATTGACCATTTATTGAAACACCCATTTCTCTTTTATTAGCTCTTTATTAACTGTTCATAAATGGAACCTTGAAATTATCTTATTTTTATTAGAAGCTGCACACACAGATGGACAGCTTCACTGGCTCTGTTGAATCAGCGTTTTTAAACACAGTTGCTGCTAACATGGTTCTCTTGATCATCAGTCTCTCTCTCACACACACACTCCTGCACAGTGGGAGACCCAAGTTTAAATTCTCTCTCTACATCAGGCAGAGCGGGAAATCAAACTGCAGTCTCCCATATCCCTGGGGAGTGTTCTGACCAATGAGCTACAAGTCAGAATGGCAGCTGCCTCCTTCTCCACTGCTGTAAAAGATCAGTTGCGGGTTCAGTCATTCAATCTGAAAAGAATTTTTTTAATTCATCTTTCTTTTTTTTCCAATTTCTGGATTTGGTTCGGGTCAAATCAATTCTTTTTTGAATTTTTCAGAACTGCCAGAAAATAAAAAAATCAGTTACTTGCCCACCCAGTTCTATTGCCAATCTACTAAATTTTAAAAAATCATCAGATTTATATACTATGCCTTTCAGTTTTTGAGCTTTTAGGGTCCATGCTTTCAAACTTCTCTCTGAAGTCATGAAGTCTACAAAATTCCTTAAGAAAACAGAAAAGATAAGAACAGAGATTCTCACCATCACATGATTCCAGGTGCTAGGGGTTTAAGAAAAAAATCTGGGCTAAATTTCACAAGACTCAGGATAAACTCCTGAGATCTAATGACACTGAAATTGTGCTTGGACCCTGCTAGCAGTATCTGTGTTTAAATGCAGTCATGGCAAATCCTCATGCAATTAATTCAGCTGGAGTATGAACAAGACTTACATCTATTTTGTTATTCCTCCCTTCCTCTCCTCTGGCCCTGCCTTTTTCCCAGAAGCTCAGACTTAGAGAGAGAGAGAACGGGAATGATTTCTGCACCGATCTGAAGGCTTATGCACCAATAAATCAATCAGTAGATATGCTAACAGAATCAAGTGATAAAAAATTCATTGAGTCTTGTGCTACTGTGCACTCACTAAGATGCCTCATTCATGAGAGTGCTCGGCTGCCCGCCTGCCTGGCACTGTAAAAAGTTTAATTCGTTGTAAAGAATTACAATCTGGCCAAGGAATGCTTACTTTAGCGAAGCATTCCCCTCTCCACCATTTTAAAAACAGCTTTAGACTTTAATTATTAATCTAAACAAGGTCCAAGCAAATCACAATGCCTGCTGGTAATGCAAGATCTGGGTCGGACCCTTAGTGTGGACAGTACTGAGCTGGTAGCATTAACACAGCATATGCATGATTGTCGGTGCCAGCCACGTCCACTCAGTGGTGACGTGAATGTTGTATGGATCACACATTTAGAGAAGAAAGTTCTTCAAAGTCACACAGCCATTCAGTGGCACAGCTGTGTACAGAACTCAGGAACCCCAAAGCTTTAACCACTAGACAACACTCTCTCTACACCACTCCCCCAAAAGAGGAATACTTATTAGAAATTCAAGTGCACTGGTTGATATGACAGATAGATGTACAGGGGAAACCATACTACATGGTAAAGTAGTTGGTGCACATAAATGCTTAATTTTGTGGGGTTTTTAGGGCTGTCAAGTCACGTGATTAACTCAAAAAATTAATCATGATTAAAAAAATTAATCATGATTAATTGCAGTTTTAATCACATTGTTAAACAATAGAATACCAATTGAAATGTATTAAATATTTTGGATGTTTTTCTATGTTTTCAAATAGCTTGGTCTGAATTACACCACAGAATGCAAAGTGTACAGTGCTCATTTCATTTTTATTACAAATATTCGCACTGTAAAAAAACAAAAGAAATAGTATTTTTAAATTCACCTATTACAAGTACTGTAGTGCAATCTCTTTATCATGAAAGTTGAACTTACAAATGTAGAATTATGTACAAAAAAAATTGCATTCAAAAATACAATAATATAAAACTTTAAAGACTACAAGTCCACTTAGTCCTATTTCTTGTTCAGCTGATCGCTCAAACAAGTTTGTTTTCATTTGCTGGAGATAATGCTGCCCGCTTCTTGTTCACAATGTCACCTAAAAGTGAGAGCAGGCGTTTGCATGGCATTATTGCAGCCGGCGTCGCAAGATATTTACATGCCAGATGCACTAAAGATTAATATGTCCCTTCATGCTTCAGCCACCATTCCACAGGACGTACGTCCATGCTGATGACATGTTTTGCTTGATAACAATTCAAAGCAGTGCAGACCGACGCACATTCATTTTCATCATCTGAGTCAGATGCCACCAGCAGCAGGCTGATTTTCTTTTTTGGTGGTTCGTGTTCTGTAGTTTCCACATCAGAGTGTTGCTCTTTTAAGACTTCTGAAAGCATGTTCCACACCTCGTCCCTCTCAGATTTTGGAAGGCACTTCAGATTCTTAAACCATGGATCAAGTGCTGTAGCTATCTTTAGAAATCTCACATTGGTACCTTCTTTGCATTTTGTCAAATCTGCAGTGAAAGTGGTCTTAAAATGAACGTGTGCTGAGTCATCATCCGAGACTGCTCTAACATAAAATATATGGCAGAATGCAGGTAAAATAGAGCCAGAGACATACAGTTCTCCTCCAAGGAGTTCAGTCAGAAATTTAATTAACGCATTTTTTTTTTAACAACTGTCATCAGAATGAAAGCATGTCATCTGAAATTTTGGTTAAAGCATGAAAGAGCATATGAATGTTTAGCATATCTGGCATGTAAATATGTTTTGTAGCTGGCATTGCAAGGTATCTCCTTGTTTGTCTGAGTGATCGGCTGAACAAGAAATAGGACAGAGTGGACTTGTAGCCTTTAAAGTTTTAAATTGTTTTGTTTTTGAATGCAGTTTTTTTTGTACGTAATTCTACATTTGTAAATTCAACTTTCATGATAAAGAGATTGCACTGAAGTACTTGTAATAGGTGAATTTAAAAATACTATTTCTTTTGTTTTTACAGTGCAAATATTTGTAATAAAAAATAAAGTGAGCATTGTACACTTTGTATTTTGTGTTATAATTGAAATCAATATATTTGAAAATGTAGAAAACATCCAAAACTATTTAAATAAATGGTGTTTAATTGTACTGTTACACAATAATAATCACATATTTTTTTAAAAAAGAATTAATTGCGATTAATTTTTTTAATCGCTCAACAGCCCTAATTTTTTTCCAAATTAACAATATGCAAGTCAGCAGTTAAAAACTCTAAATAGTAATCCTTCCCCTACATTCATTCAGCATTCATTGTAAATCTAAATATCTAGTACTAGTAATACTTTGGGAATCAGATTGGTTGACTAGAACATGACTGGGATATCTTGAGAGTTTTGAGGGGTAGTCAATTGATTTTTCATTTAGCAAAGCTCCAGAATGTTTTTACAGGGGTGGCAGAATAGGCAGGTCAAGGGGCCATGGCCCTTCCACTTTCTGGAAGTGGACTGGCCTGGCTGTCCATTTTTCGCCACGGGACCGGCTTTCTGTCCCGCCTTATCCCCCTGAGCCCCCTCACCTTCCCCGACAGGCCGGAAGCTGGAGCCCGGCCCGGGAAGTCTGGCCAGCTGTGGGGAGCTGCAGACCCTACATCTGCCCAGGGTGGGAGGCCCAAAAGCAGCCCCTGGCCCCACTACGCAGCCCCCCACCCAGGGCAGGTTTGCGGCTCCTCATAGCTGCCTCGGTAGTTCTTACCTTGGCCCAGCTGTGACTCTTTGGCCCAGCCCCCAAATGGGCAGCTGGTGGGAGCTGCAGACCCTCGACCTGCCCACGCCGGAGGGGCCCGGGCTCCCAGCCTGGCTCTGGCCTCCAGATTGGCTGGGATACAGGGCCTCAGGAGGAGGAGGAGGGGCATGGGTAGGATCACACTATTAGGAAAACTCCATCACCCCTGTATTTGTATTGTTATCATCAGCCTTACTGGGTGTCATTGTTGCACCCACTCTACCAGGTTCTTTTTCTGAGATCTGGTCTACACTAAGAAGTTTGGTCGACCCAGCTACGTTGCTCAGGGGTATGAAAAGTCCACAGCCCTGAGCGGCGTAGTTAAACTGACATTACCTCCCATGTAGGGAGGTGGGCCAGTGAAAGGATTCTCGGCCAGTAGGCCAATTGAAGAATTCTTCCGTCAACCTAGCTACCGCCCCTTGAGGAGGTGGATTACCTATGCCAGTGGGAAAACCTCTCTCATCGGCATAAGTAGCATCTACCTAAATTCCCTGTAAGCTGTGCGGCCGTGTAGTAGCCTGTTTAGCATCACACAGGCACTCAGGGAATTCACCCGGTGCCCCTCTCCCGGCCCCAACCTACCTCAGCCCCTAACCTGCAGGTGTGCTCCTCCGCTGGCCCCACCTCTTCTGCAACCTGGACTGCTTTGCTAGTATCTAATATCTACTTTGCTTTTCTGTCAGGGTAGCCCTCTGTCATCAGCCATCTACCAGCACACTCGTGTCTGTACTGGTTTATGTCCTCCTGCAACAGTCCCACAATGCAACATTGCCTTCCGCATTAACCTATCTGGTAAAAGTTTTGAACTCAGATGCCCAGGAATCACAGTGACTGGATCATTTAAAATTCCCAATGCATTGTTTGCAGCTTCATCTGTTCCTGTTACCAGCTACCATTCACGGCTCCAGCTCATCCTCTTCTATTTTAGACCAAGTAGGTCAAAGCAACGGGAGGACTTGTAGAAAGCGTAACAATTAGGAAAAGCCATTCATTGTTCTCAAGATGCCTTGGCTACATGCAGTGGAAAGTTGTACCATTTCTGAAGGGGTTACACATTTCAAATTACTGGATTTGTTAAACTGGGTGAGTTCTATAACCTCCAGTATTTCGATACCTCAAGGAGCCCATTGGCATGGAAAATTAGAGACTTTTGCTGGAGTCTGGCCTCAAGACATTGCCTTTGACTTACCAGATTTACACAAAAAAGCAGATACAGTGCTGAAGGCCTCTAAGACTCCTTTAAGGCACTACATGGAGGATTGCATTACACTGAGATAAGCAGGATGCCATCTGTGAAGAGAGCAATTTTATGTTCTTTATCATGGATTGCAATGCCCTGAATCTCTGGAGCATTGAGAGCTACTGTAAGTGGTTCAGTGGAGACAGCAAACAGGAGAGGTGACCAAAAAAAAATAAAAAACAGTGCCTTGTATATCATCTTTTAAAGAGAAATTCACTAAGATAGACCCACTCAAATGAAAAAAAGCCCCTGAGAATTATACAACAGTCCGACGGAAGTTATAAATCAATGCTTGAGATTTTACATCTCCAGCGATGTTAAAAGATAGTCACCACACAACCTTCTCTGCTTCTAATGTTAGAAGAGTGCTGATATGTTTGTTTAATGGCATAAGTGGTGTGTACCTTTCACACAATATTACAACAATTTGTGGCACTCCTTGGAATAAGATGGATCAGCATGACTCAGCAGTTAGTCAAATTAGTAAATCATGTTTACAAGCTGGTTTTGGACCATTTAAATAAATAGGCCTAGAAACAGACAGATTTAAATCCTTGCGTGAATGCAGTAATACCAGTGTTTACAGCCATATACCATATTGCAGTAAATCTGTGGGACTAAACTATCCCAATACCTTTATACTGGTTTAATTGCATCCACTTTAGGTGATTGTTGCTTTAACTATATGAGTTGCTAGATCACTACAGTTAAATTTGTACAAAATCTTCCTGTGGACAAGGCCAGAAGCTTTTCGCCAGTATGTCAGTGTCTAGATTTATTAGTGATACTGGTCAGTATTATCTACAGTATCTTTTTTTCAGGTGTAGCAATGCTGACTTCCAAACCGGAGCTGGGCAATTTTCCCTGAGCAATGGAGTGACAGAACGTTTGATATATTTGAGGCATTAGAAACTCTGAGAAGATTTAGAGAACTTGCTGCTAAAACCATCCGGCCCTGGAGATTTGCCACTTGCAAGGTCCATTATAGCACTTGGAACTTCCTCTGTTGACTGTTAGGTTCTCCAAAAAATCCCATTATGGGCTGAAATCTCCACCAGTCCCAAGATCTGCTGGGCCCAGGGGAGGAAGTTCCAGCATGGAGCTATTTGCAGTTCTTTGATCCCACACAGCCCTGCCCCAGCTTACCTTAGAGCTGCCAAGGGGTTCACAATATTTCTCAGGGAGCTACCCAAATAGAAGATGGGGTGTAGTGGAACTCTGCTCCACTGTGCCCTTCCTTTCTCTAACTCTATCTCAACACTCCCCTGACACCGGAGATGCAGGTGACGGATAGCCCTGGAGGCAGCTAGGATACCTCCACCATCTCGACAACACTGGAGAGATCTTCAATGGTCTAGCAAAAGGGAATTATGCTCTGAGTTCCTCTGCCAGAACACCGCCATTTTGCTCTGCACAGAGAATCAAGCCCTATTTACTGGTTTGCATTAGGAACTCCTGAGGGTGAATAAAGTTTCTGGCAGACCATTAAAATGTGTATTGTCTTGCTTTTCATTGTTAATAAGTGTCCTGTTGTTTTCTTCCACTATAACCGCAGATGTAACAGTCGAGGCATTAGCAGGATGGCATAGTTTTGAAAATATGCAGCTGGCTTTATTTCCTTATGCAGGAAACCAATTGCTGGACACAGGAGAGACATGCTTGTCCCCTAAATGTGATAATACTGTCAAGCTGCAAGTGAATTTCTCCAGCTTCAGATTTCATTTCTTGGCAAGCACCAATGATTAAGTTGCTGTTTGGAGAGATTTTAGATTCTTTTCCAAAGTCAATTGCTTTGCTAAAAGGGCTGTTTGGCTGGACATGATAGATGTCACTCCTTTACTGTGTATCTTAAGTGCCTCTCATAAAACCTGTGAGGAAGCTGTCCTATTGTCACTTGTTTCAACCTACTGCTGAATACATGAGAACTGGTAAACTAAGTAAGACCCTGAAGATTCAGCAAAGCACTCAGACATTTGCTTAACCTAAAGCAATTGCTCAAGTGCTTTCCTGAAGAGGGATAATTTGCTATATCATGACATTTTTGGGGTGGGGGTGGCTTACACAAGATGAATTTTCATCTCAGCACTAGGTCTTTGACAGTTTGTGCTTCCAGCCAGGTATATATTGGTGCACGATCAGTAATACGTATCAGACAGATCGTAGAAGCTAAATATACCATTGTCAAGGCTGTTTCAGCCTTAGGCAAAATCCAAATCTAC
The DNA here is from genome assembly GCA_007922305.1 of Dermatemys mawii. Taxonomy (NCBI): domain Eukaryota; kingdom Metazoa; phylum Chordata; order Testudines; family Dermatemydidae; genus Dermatemys; species Dermatemys mawii. The sequence goes on along the minus strand of ML677396.1, from coordinate 5,559,042 downwards.
TATTATTATGTCTTTAGATTTATTCAATTAGTTCTAGATGAGGAACCATGAACTTTGGAATGGAAGGCAATGTTTTATTTCAGCAAGAAGTGAGTCCCAGCATCTCTGAAAATGAGACCATCTGAGTCTCACATGGGCCATCCAAAATTAGGGGATGTTTTGGATAATTTGGACCTCTGAGCAGGGGTAGGCAAATGGGATCATGTAAAATAAGTCCCAGTCTGAACCTTCGCCCTTAAGTAAAAATGAACCCACAGTTTTGATGAGATGATAAAAACTACAGTTAACTTTTAAAGTTATAGGTTAAATTCTAACACTATTGAAGCCAAATAGTATTTTGCCATTGACTTAATTGGGCCAGAATTTTACCCTTTGAAATCAGTGGGGTTTCTCCCACTTAAACCAACAGAGAAGTTTTGATGAGCAGGTGAACTTTGTGATGCTAGGAAGTGAGGGACAAATCTCAAAGGGGTTCTAACATTTAACAGTAATCATCTAAATAACTGGAAGTGATGTTTGACCTAACCTGAATTAGAAGCCAAAGTATGGATATTGCAATTAATGAAATAGATATATGTGTTCTATACCCTTGATTAGCTTTCATTACCAACAAAGCTGTCTGTCTCTCAGGTATTTTCAGGACCAATAAATATTTGATTAAAAAGAAAAATCCAATTTAAATTTAAAAAATCTGATTTTTCCTATTAAATTAAATATAGATTTCTCTTTAAAAATAAACCCATTTGAAATTACAACGTTCTATGTTAATACCTACACTTATTCTAATCTATTAAAATTACTTAAAATAAATAAAAAATAGGCTTATGTTTACTGCCAAAATTTTAAAAGAATGTCGTGCCAGGGAACTGGTAAAGTCATTGGCTAAGTATCCAGAACCAGAATAAGTTAATATGCTAAATCACATTTTGACCACAGTAGCCTCTTCTGTACTGGAAAGGGAGTATTTTCTTTGTTTCAGTTTATTTAGCTAGTTCAGTTCAATGATTCAAAGTTAAAAACGAATAGGACTTTGAAAAGCAGAAAAGCTTGTTTTCCTTCTCCAATCTATGAATAAAAACTAGGTGTGAGGGTGAGAACTACTAGTTCTGAAGTCTTGAAGGACATGGTGACCAGAAACAATCAGTTCAGTTTCAGAACTGCAGAAAATACCTTTCTTTGTTTATTAAAACAGTTTTAAATGCAAAACATGTTTTGATCATTTTTTCTTATGTATCCAGCACAGTTAAGGTAGTTGTATTTAACTAATTAAACAACAACTGCAAAATGCTGGGAGAGGATTACATTTTTAATTGGATTCAATTTCCCATCCAACTAAAGCTTGACACAAACCACAAGTAAAAAATTAATCATCTGGTAACTGAGTGCATTATTCAACATTTTCTAACATGATAAAAAATGTAAAAAATAAAACATCTGAATAAATGCACCTTAACCTTAAATCAAGTCAGCTAACTTGCTATGACTGACTTCACAACAGCCTGTTGTGGGGCCATTCATGTCCAGGGCCACTGGTCCAGTGCCAATCTTGGATGAACAACAGCATATCAGGGCCAACAGCTGTGTCCTCGCTGAGTGACAGTAACTCTGGGATAGAGAGACAAACTCCAGAAGCCCTAATTTACATCTACCAGTTTGCAAATTGAGACGCAGATCCTGGATTTGGCTTAAGAGGATGCTGACGGAAACAGCCAGAGTGACTGCCACAATAAAGAATTTGGCTTAGCCCAATCTTCATAGTATGACTGTGGGGAAGCGACACAGGTAGTCAAACATGTGGTGGAGGAGGTCACAATTAGAAGACTGGAGGGTGGACTGCCACACCTTGTTGCCTGGATGATGCGGCAGTTCGATAGCTGAATAATCTAGATAGCAACTTGTGATGCACACAGAAGAAGATGACTGCTTAAATAAATGTGCTCAGATATAGTGTAACCTCTTGGTTTTCAGAAAGAAGCACCAAATTTGGTGCAAAGGCTGTACTTTTTTTCAAATCAACAGATTGTAATGGCTAACCGGCCAAATCAACCTTTCTTTAGGAAAATAACTAAAAAACACAAATGAAAAACAATTAAAATAAAATATTTTAAAATCAAGGTTTTCCGCTTGCTGATTTAAATCATGATTAAAATCAGTGATTTTAATCACTTTGATTTAAATCAGTCCACCCTGGGTGTTTCTAAAGTGCCTAGCACTAAGCACGCAAATATTCAATTACAGGATTTGGCCCATTATTTACTGATGTCCTTACTCAAAGCTCTCAGGGAACGTTAATGGGGTGGGGGGCGGTTGCCTGTATATGAATAGAAAAAAGACTTCAGCCATTACCAAAAGCTGGTCATCCTCACAACCTCACAAAACAAAGCCCATTTCTGTTATTGCCTTTTTTATATTTTGTTCATCACTTGTTATTCTTATCACATGACCCGAAGGAAAAAAAAAACCCAGCCCGCTGCACACAGAATCTCTCCTTTGGATGAAGCAGATGTACAAGAATTTCCATACCGAACCATTGGTCACAGTTAAAAAGGCTGTTTTTCACATTTTCTAGGAAGACATTTTTGGCAATTAAATCAACCCTGAAAAAAATGTGCTTCTTCCTTGTATTACATGCTTAATGATTTTTGTTGCTGCAGACTAAAACAGACCAATGAGCACTCAAAAGATTAAAGAATTTTATTTTGCTGAGTTACTGCTGACTACTCAGCTTGGTCCATAACAGCCTGACAGTGTTGGCCTTCAATGCATACTGGAAGGTCCATATTTAAGCAATCAGAGATGAACGGGGCATGGCAGCAGTCATTGGGACTGAGTGCAAAGTTTAATTAATTTTTGTGATATACTTTTGTTATATATCCTTTTTCCTCCTCCTTTGTGGCTTCATTAAAAGCCACATTTTTGCCAAGTGATTTTTTTCCCCCTGCTTTTGCTGGCTAAGCAGTTTTTATTGCTCAGCATGTTCACTGAGAGCAATGAGAGCTGATACACACACACACACACACACACACACACACACACGGAAGAGCGAGAGAGATCGGCCCCACCATAAATTCCTTCAGCCAGTGACACCGCAGACAGCTAGCTTGAGGCGCACATAAATATCAAGTGCAAATGAGCCCTCATTTACTCAGGCCGATGCTGGTGCCTAACATTTATGGATTTGTGCTGGCCATTAAAATCACGTCTAATTGACAATAGATGGTGGGATGTAGGTGCGTTGTGAGAAAACAGTGAGTTCAAAGCCACCTCCTTGGAATCCCGTGGGGTTTGCCGGCTTATTTCACAGCTAAGGCAGCATCAGGGAGATGATCACACACATGCAGGCACAGGCAGATAACCTCAGGGTGAAAAGCACCCCCATGCAAAATGCCAACAAAAGCCATTTAAACCCTAAATGGAGAACCTAAGTACTGCCTAGATGTGCATTGGCCTCCGCAGACAGATTGATCCCAGAAACAGAAACTACCTCTCTTAGCTACTTATCTGACCCCCATCACTGTAGAATCTGAGCATTTCACAGTCTTTAATGTGTGGTTCCAACACCCCTCTGAGGCAGGGTAGCGTTATTATACAAACTCTTCTACAAGCAGAGAACCGAGGAAGAGAGAGGGGCCAAGTGCTTTGCCCACGGTCACATCAGATGTTTGTGGTGGAGAAGGAATTGAGCACAAGAAAGGGCTTTAACCACTGACTCATCCTTCCATTAAGTAATCAAAGGTGAGAGTCCTTCATTATGAGAGTGGGGACCGCATGACTTCATCCTATTCATTTTTCTCCTCCTTTTTGCTCCATATCAAACTTCAATCAACCTCCACCTTCCTTTAAGGGCAGTGTTTCTTTTCTCAGCTAAAAATCTGACGGCTCTCAGAACCTAGCTTGCCATGCTGAAATCCTCCCCAACAGACATCCCAGCAACACCCCAGACTCTAGGAGTCACCACTTGGTTTAGTGATGGGCAACCCTCAAACAATGTGTCTTTTAGGCTCAGCTGAAGGAAGTATCCAAAAATCTGGAGATACTTGTCTGAGCTATCAAAACTTAACTGGGTCTAGAGTTTCATGAGCACAGATTCTCTCCGCAAATTCTGGGGACTTCCGCCTTCTTTGGGCTGGATATAGAGTAAGAATAAATGTTCTCGTTGTATTTTGATCTTTCCACTTGTAACAGGAATCAGGAAATTCAGAGATACAGGGGGAAATGAAAAATAGGACCAAGGTAATCAAACCCCATTTTCAAGCCCACTAAAGATTCGGTTCAAATTAGGATCAAGTTTTGGGTCAATTCTGATTTTTTTGAACCACAAAGCATATATTAGCATAGCAGTTTAGCCCTAGTAGTTCACAGATACGAAATATCCATTGGCCACTGGTATGCGACAGGAGAAACAGATGTTGTACTTACAAGAAATATCACAATCTCTCCTTACTGAGAGAGAGAAATTTGAAAATTTGTATGTTCTGCAGGACATTCCTTACCTCGCAGGGCAATCTTCCTTGAATAGCTTTGAGCTCCCATAAAAAAAACAAAAAACAAAAAAAAAAACCCTACATGAAATCCTGGCCCTAATGAAGTCAATGGCAAAACTCACATAGACTTCCATGGGGCCAGGATTTCACCCAGGATGGATGAAAGCCTAGTACTTTCATCCTGTCTGGATGAAAGTACTAGGCTTTCATCCATCCTGCCCACCAATTTCATCCCCCCTGCAGACAGGATGAAAGTACTAGGCTTTCATCCATCCTGCCCACAAATTTCATCCCCCGAGCTCACAAATTCACCTTTCAAGGTTTCACAGCCCTCCTTCTGGGAGCCGTGGGCTAGCCCACTTCCTCCTCCTTAACAAGGCTTGGAGCATCCTTTTGAGATTCTCCTACTCAGACATTTCACCACCACCATAATCCTCCTCAAGTGGGTCTAATAACCCCGAACCCCTATCTGGGCCAGTTGAGAGAGAGGGGGGGAACTTTGCCCTGCCATTCTACAAGGATCCTGGTCCCAGGCCCTTAAAGGAACAATGGTTTTGTTTTTTCCCTCACCTTCCCTCTGCCACACAAACTATAAGCCAATATTGCTTCACTTCCTTCCCTGGATACATGGAACAGAGTAACTGGCGTCTCAATCTACCACCCCTCTGGCTTAAAGGCTCAGTATCCCATTACAACCCGCTTTTACAGATGGGGAAACCAAGGCAGAGGTGAAAGAGTTTGCCCAAAGACACACAGTTATTCAGTAGCAGAGGTGGGAGCAGAGCCCAGGACACCTGATGCATACTCACTTCTCCCTGCTGCGCTGCCTTTCAATAAGAGTCTTCAATAGAAATTAAACCTCAGTCCACAGGATCAAAGTTAAGTCCCACACAACTCACTTTCCACAGAAGAGACATTGAGAAGCAAGGCCTTGTCCGCCTTGCATACTCTCTCCTGTGCTGCCCCTCAGACTTGGAAGGAGCTCCCGCTAAACATCGGCACTCCCTGCAAACATTGGCACAACTAACTTATTCTCCTTAAAAACTTTCCTTTCTTGTGGTGCCAACAAAAAGCTTGACAATGGTGAGGCTGCTGGTGCGGCAAGATCACTGTCCATCATGCTGACCAATATTGTCTCAATGTTTCCCCACAGTCCCCCGCCATCTGCCTCCCTGTATCCACCAACCAATTGTCTTTTCTTATTTTTACATTGTAAGCTCTTTGGGCGAGGGACCATCTTTTTAGTTGGCGTTACTACAGTGCCTAGATCAGTAAGGTCCTTTGTCAATGACTAGGACTCCTGGGCACTAAGGTGGGTGATAATTTTATTCTAAAGATCCCGTGGAACATTGAGCAAGAGTAGAGGTTTGCTCCGATGTCCTTGTTCAAAATTCCCCATCCCTCACTGTTTGCTGGTCGGCTTCCAATCCCCACCCCACAGGAGGCTGAACTTCAGTTGGGCTGTATGATGTGTACTCTATTTTGTAAAGTGCTTGAGAATGAAAGGAGCTATGTAAATTATTATAAACACTTCTAGGCAGTTATCTTAATCCTCTTTAGCAATCATTTAGCCAGGCTATACACATTGAGTTCTTTTAATCTTCAGTTCCTCCAGCAGCTTAATTCTTGTTCTCCAAGTTCCCTCCAACTTAATGGTGTGTATCTAGTATCAAGGTACCCAGAACGGCAGGCAGCAGAATATTCTGCTGGGAGATACAGTCACATCTGCGCTGTACCGAGAAAAGCTATGGCTTCCAGGGTCCAGGGAACAACATTATTTTGTATTTCAGCAGTTACTCTCACAGTAAGGTACTACCATAGATGAGTAAAGGTTTCAGAATCTGCCCATATGTTACGCAAGAATCTTTGTGGTCCCATCTGTCCTCTACAGTCTTCCCACAATTGTTCTTAAACTTCTATGTAATGTGACCCTGTGCTACAAAAGAAAAAAAGTTTCAGGTCCATCTTCTCAATAAGCCATAAAGAAAAGGTGGTGAGCTGTAACAAGGGAAACTGTTTCCCGAGTCCACATTGAGAACACGTGTTCTGCCACGGTGGGGAAAACGGTTCTGTCACGTTAGTCTTCTGACACATTTAAAACATGATGGGTGTAGATGAACTCAGTCTATGCTTTAATCATGTTCTCAGATTATTCTGAGGTCTTAAGGTTCTCCCAGTAGGAGAGAATTTTGGTTCTGCTCTTTGCGGGAGAAAAGATGGTTCCCCATCTTTAGCACACAAGACGAAGAGACTGTGTTTCTAAATCATCTGTTGCTCTCTAAACTCATACCAGCTTTCTGGCTGGGCGCAGACCACAGCTGGTGAGCCTGCAGCAGGCAGAAGGGCTTGTTTGGAGCGATTACTCTGCTGTTATTATGCTATTGTTTCAGAAATGAGCTTCCCCCAGCTTATTCTTAAAGCATTTTACCTGATTGATGCTTTAATCTCTTTGCCTCAAGCATAAATCACTTTCCACATAAAGTCTTGCTAGAAAGCTTTCATTGACTCCAATTAAAGGAAAACTTCCATAAAAGCATAAATGGCAGATGACTGAGGCGAAGAGGGAAAGGCATTTTTGCAGTCGGTGAAAACATGAGATCCGTCTCCTTGCCTTTATAACTCCTCCATTTATTATCATGGAGACGGAGGTGCCAAGGGGTTTAAGGATTTCCAAGCCAGGCTTATCTATCACAAAGCCCTACCTTCTGCCTGCTGTTAGTTAGTCTTTAAGGTGCCACAGGACTCTTTGTCACTTCTGCCTGCTGTGTTACTATTCCAGTCACCCGTGGGAAGGTGATGTCCCTATCAGATGTGACGTCAGCAGAATGCTTTCGAAACACTTGAACAGTCCACAGGACAATGGTTGTTACTAAAAAGACCCTTTGTGAAAAAGCTGAGCCTAAATGGCAAACCAGCCCCAGAGACCCCGACCCTTGGCTGGGGAAGTTTGTGCCTGGATTTGATCTCTGCAGGTCATTTATCTCCAGAACAGGAAGAATCAGAACATCAGATCCAAACCTGCCCCCCGAAGCTTTGGGGGAACTTCAGGTCCAAATCCCAAGGCTGCAGCTCAGGCCCATTTTTTCAACGGGCTGAATCACAGCACTAGGCCCAAACAGGCCAGAACTTGGGGGTTCAGTTGCCTGCCTAGACCTGAGCTCTAGGGCTTGGGCTCTAACAACAGGACTGATCAGGATTGGTTATTACTATCAGCCCAAAGGTGCTTTTGGGGGGAAACCGCTCCTCTTCCCTTGTGAAGTGAATGAGGAACTGGCTAAGCAGCTAGGATGCGAGCAATGCTCTTCTGAGGACTTGCATAGGGAAAAAGCAGTACCTCTTTCCACTGCCCTCATGGTAGAGCACAGCAGCAACGCTGTCTGTAGCCGAGAAATATGAACAGTGACAGAGTGCTATTGATCCAGAGCAATCAAACAATCCATCCACTCGTTTTTCAGGAGGAAACTAATGACCCTCCAAACTCATTGCAACCTCAACTTCCCCAGAATGGCCTTGGGTCTCAGACTGGCCTGCAGTATAACTCACTTTCAGCCCTTGGGATAGACCCCGCTCCATGGTAGCCTATTTTAACAGTGGAAAGTGAGAGGAAAAGTAAGCGGCCTTCCCAGCCCAAGTGAACCCAAAATCTAGCAGAAACTGGAGAGTGTTCATTCAAAGGCCGGGGAATAGGGACAGCACTGCTGGGAACAGAGAGATGACCTTTTCACTGGCTCCTGGGCTGTTGACGGCTTGAGAAGTTTCAGCCCTGACTTCTTACAAAAGCACATGACTACTTGTACGTCCCTGGAGGCTCATCTCAGGATCTCACAGCCCTTTGCAAATGTTAATTAAGCAGCACAACAAAAAGTAAATCCACGACTTGGCCAAGGTGAAAGACCTGCACCTGGGACCTGGCAGGTTCACCTGGGGAAAGCAGACCAGACCAGAGGGTTGGTCTCCTATCAGGACATGCTCCACCTTTTTAAAGACCTAATCCACCCTCACCTGTCCCAGCCCAGAAACCTTCTCCTGCCTGGCAGAATGCCCCAAGAGCAAATCAAACTCCTTAACTAATTACCAGGCTCTCAATGGGTTCTGGGGTAAAGGGGGAAAGAAGAGAAGACCAGGTTCTGCAAGGTAGAAGCCACGTCTTACTCTGCTTCTTAAAGTGTTGAATAGATTATGGAGTGATGTACTGCACATGCTCGTTATTAACAAACCAGAGAAAACAGCCAGGCTTCTCCTATTTTGCATTGTAGACACACGGGCAGGGAAGACTGGGTCACAATATGGGCCTGGCAGTCCAGAGACATGGCTTCGGTCCCTGAGTTTGGGCTCTGCCTAGAGGTAGCTATAGTCTAATGGACTGAGCACAGGGCGATGAGTCAGCATGATCTAGATTCTGCTATTGACTCATCTTGGACAACTCATTTTCTTGCTCTATGCTTCATTTTCGCTCCTCTGTCTAGTGAGGATCACGACCCTTGCACTCTCCCTTTTTAATGTGCTTGTAGAGCGATGGATAGAAAATGCAGCGTCTGTCTGGCTCACTTCCACACTCTAGACTCAGCCAGTGCAAGCAGCAAAGCCTACAGCATAGCTGGTACGCAGCTGGGTTGGTTGGAGCCGCAGGCTTTGATGGGCTGGGTGCTCTTTCTGTGCACAGTCTGATAGTTGCATCACTGCACATTCGCTCTGATGAGTTTACAGTCACTGTTGTGTATTTCTAAATGATGCGAGTAGGCACTGGAGAAAACAAGGGAAAAACTAAACAATTACAAAAACAATGGTGGAGTCCGGTGGCCCCTGAAAAAGTGAGGGGGGTTTACCCACAAAAGCTTATCCCCAAATAAATCTGTTAGTCTTTAAGGTTCCACTCGAATCCGTGTCGTTCTGTGGATACAGACTGATACGACTACCCCTCTGATACTAAGCATTACAAAACAACAAACCAGATGGATCTTCCCTTCTCTTCTCCCTTCTCCTCACCTTTCATTCTGCTGCTAACCTGTGAACAGCACAGCTTACTAGTAAGTGATAGAAGTACCATCTGAGGGATATAGGGGATGCTGCTGGCAGAGGGACGGGCAATATGGAAACAAATAGACCTCCTATCATCAATCTCAGAGGGGTAGCCGTGTTAGTCTGGATCTGCAAAAGCGACAAAGAGTCCTGTGGCACCTTATAGACTAACATGTATTAGAGAATAAGCTTTTGTGGGTGAATACCCACTTTGTCCGATGCATGCAGTGAGTTAGTTTATAAGGTGCCACAGGACTCTTTTATCATCAATCTAACTCTGCTTTAGTCGAATCCAGATGTCTAGGTGACTCTTTGGCCATGATTCTCAATGGTACTCAGTCACATGCACAGCGTTAAGCAGGTAAGCATTCCTGTTGAAGTCAAAGGAGGTATTGGATACCATGGCGATAGGCAGATGCTCAAAGTTACACACATGCTTAAGAACCTTCCTGAACTGGGGCTTCTGATACCATGGTAACAGGCAGGTCAGAAATGGGATGGAAAGAAAAACAATCCTCCATTTTTGAACTGTCCGTGATTGCATTTGTGCTCCCACGGGAATGCCAGCCTCACAGCCTAACATTGTCCTCAGCCATCCACAGTGCCTCCCACTTGTAGGTGATGGGAAATCTACCTGACATCTAAGGCTTTACCAGGGATGAGCGGCTGGGGCTCACTGCTCCACAGACAAGATTTGCAGCATCCAAATCATGTTTGCACAACTAATCCTTGCTGCCCCAGATCAATGTATCGGTTTCCAATTAGGTTAATGGATGTTTAAAAATGGTACTGCAATAACTTCAAAGCAACCCTGAAGCAACTCCAATAGCCAGCTCTGCTCCCTGCATGCGAGACAAACGGTAGGCTGGAAGAAGATGATCTAATATGCCACTTATTGATTAATCAATCAAAACCAGGAATCTAATGGGCTTTTTGCATGATTGTTGATTATGGAGAGAAGACAAAGGGTCAGTGAATGGGTTTGGGGGCGCTGCTTGTGTGATGAAATAGGCAGGGAGTGGAGGGGGGAACATGGCTGGGAAGTGAGACCTTCACTCCACCTTGCGGTTGCAGACTTCTGCGACCAATCTAAATGGGCCGGCAATTGTTGAGACATGAAGAACTGTGCAATGAAGAAAGAAGGGAATAAATGAGATGCATCGGCTTCAAATAAAGCAGAATTGCACCTTACAATTTACCGTGCTTGCTGCTAACCATGCTGTCCTGCTGTCAGAGAAATATCTGAAGGGAAGGGGTCCCATAGCCCATAATTAAATGGTTTTTAAAACACTGAGCACAACTAAAGTCTTCTCATAGGTCACTGGCTGTGCCCATTGCAACAATGCTCAGTAAATGCAATCGTCTGAATCTTTTCCTTATATCTAAATTCCATTCCACAATAAGCAACAAAGCACATTTGACCTGTAAAGCAGGGGGTTGCAGCACTTCTGGAGTGGTTATAAGTTACATAGCTTTTGGCCTCCTGCTTTATAGCACTACTCAAGGCACTCTATCAACCTCACCCTGCTGCATTGGCTATCATCACACAAAACCCTCATTTAAAAACAGTACAGCTTTGTGTCCCTAGCACTAATGAGCGTGTTCTACAACCAGCCTTCTCTACTCCCTTGTGCTCAGTGCAGTCATTTATACAGCACAAAGAGGATGAAAACCAGCTGGAAAATACTCTCCGATCTACTCTGTAGCCTTTTGTACCCACTTTTCTCATGTGTAGTTGACTAAACAAAGTGAAAAGCAATGAAGATTCAGACCCAAAAGACCACATTCATCCTGGGTGCAGCTCGAAACCAAGTCAGTGGAGACAGGGCAGGTAAGAATTGGGCTAATTAGCTTTTGTAAAACTCTCCCAGAATAACCCAAACCAGCACTCCATTGGAGACCATCAGCTACCTCTGCTCCTTTAAGTATGTTACAATACACAGCAATAAGTGTGCACCTAGGCTGTAGGGAAAGCCCTTTGATACAAGAGACAAATGTGAAGGAATCACTGATTGGGCCACTTGTATTAGGCCTTTGATGAAATATTTTCTATAAGAAATAGTGAGGAAGGACTCAACGCTCGGAGTTCCTACAATGGGACAAACCCATTTGGTGAGAAACTGCATCAGTACATTGTAATGTAACCCGATGGCATTAAAAATCACGACATAGATTTGCATCAAAAGTCGCGACATAGGTTTGCAAATACAAAGAATGCTGCCTTAAAATACCATCTCTCTGGACTGCGATAATGAGTTGTGGGACCTGTAAAGGATTATAAGGCACCAAGGAACGTCCTACAAAGCACAGTGCTCGCAAGCCACAGGACTGCCTTAAGAAAACAGGGATAGTCCCCAAAAAGCCTGGGCTGGGGGCTATTGATGGGAAAGCACCAACCAGCTGGGAATCGGTGCAAAGCCTGCCCCTGCAGCAGGATAGAAAAACACAATTCACCCATCACCCGGAGAACTCTTCACGCATAACGTCCGTGATACTCACATTGTAGAGGATGTCTGTCCATCCCTCCATTGTGATGCACTGGAAGACAGTTAGCACAGCAAACAGAATATTGTCAAAGTTGGTAATTCCATAGTTGGGGCCTGGCCAGTACTTCCGACATGTGGTTCCAGTCTCACATTGCCTAGCAGGGGGATCCTCTCCACAAGGAAAATCTCCCACCTCCTCACCTACAGAGACAAGAGGGGTGGAGGGAGGGAAACACTGTTACTGATCAAAGACTCTCAAACATACTGGTATCACTGAGCTCTCACCAAGCTGCCTCCAGGAGAAGCAGGGTCTGATTCTCATGGATCCTTTATGTGACTTTGGGATCTTGAAGTGTGTGTAGTTATAATGTATTCCCACGTAAGGCCCTTTACATTGCCAGGGTGTGTGATAGGGGCTTTAGTGACAGTGTAAATGAAAGTCAGGCCCTGTGTGTGCAAAACGGACAGCTCACAACAGGGTTAGTGCAATGTTTGGGGCCACAACTGAGCAATATCACAGCATTAATAGTCAGAATTTCATTCAAAAAACTGCACAGACACCCCAATCCATGCCCTGGAACTAGTACCAGCAGTAAAACAAGTGGCAGACCAAGGAGATGCCCTGGATTTAAATCAGAGTGAATACAGTTATTCAGTGACATACTGTAACGTGTAGAAAAGTGCTAAGTATTAACATTACTACTATTGTATTAGGCCTGTTGCGTCAGACTGATGATGGACAGAAGCAAAAAAATTATGAGGCAGTTCTCCGGTCCGCTAGGGCCACTGAGCACAGCAGCTGTCCCAGAATAAGGGGAGGGAGGGAAAATGTTGAGAGTGTTCTAAGGGTGAGGTCGTGAAGGGAGGGGCAGAGCAAAGCTAAACCCAGTCCTATCTAGTGCACGTTTACACTTCATGAGCAGGGACTCCCTCCCCATGCTCGGAGACATACCCACACTAGCTCTGATCTAGCTAGCACGCTAAAGCTAGAAGTGTATCCAGAGTAGTGGGAGGGCCTAGCAGCCCCGAGTCTGATCGCGCCCAGGAGAGGAGCTACGCACTCAAATGGCTAAGCCCATCCCACCGCTCACGCTTCCACGGGCACACTTTTTTTTTTTTTTACCCTGCTAGCTTGATCAGAGCTAGTGTGGGCATGTCTACTCAAGCTGGAAATAGATTTCCATCTTGAAGTGAAACCGTACGCCCTAGGCACAAGGAGCGCCTAATGCGAGCGGTGATTGTTAGAGCTGCACCTAAACAGCTCTCACTTTTCTCTGGGACCAGACAGGAGAACAGAGTGGAGAACTGAACCCTGTAACTTCAGCAGTGCAGGCCAGAGGCTCATGATACCATAGTCTGTGTAGGACAACTGAGAGCACGCAAGCCTCTGGTACAGAAGGCAGTAGGTTCATGTCTCTTAGCAAGTTTTGTGCTCCTCCCCAGTGCAAAGGTGGCAATGCTGAACTGCTGTGGGGGCCACCTAGCAGGGAAATATTCAGCAGAGCTCTGGGACAAGGGCATACCAACTTCCTCCTGGCCCACGTTGGAGAGTGTAGAGGAGGATGGTGGCATGCCCGCCAATGCTACTTCTCTCACTGAAACAGGTTTTCATGTCCAGGGCTGCCAAGTGCCGAACACAGAATGGACTGTATGCCTTTGGGGATGAGGACTAACACCGTGTTACATGTTGTCAAGAATCAGAGGGGTAGCCGTGTTAGTCTGGAATTGCAGAAGTGACGGTGTTACATGTTTGTACAGAGTCTAACGCAGTGGGGGACCGGCATATAGGCACCACCACAATACAAATAATAAATGAACAAACAACTACCGCTAATGGCTGCTCTGCTGGGCCTACACAAACGCTGCAGTAGTCATCCGTATTGAATTCATTTGTAAAGCGACCCTGAGTACGAAACACAGTCTCTGTTCTCTGTTCGTCCTCCAGCCCCTCTGAAGATGCGGTAAAGACTTCTGCCACTCAGAAAGACCTCAGAGAATGTGTGGAAAGGGTGACCTCGCTCATCCGAGACAAGATCAGAAATATCCATTCAGTGTCATGAATAAGTAAAGACCCATTGATCCCCCATCCCGCTGGCTCTGAGCAAGGTCAGAAATTGCAAGGTGTTGTCATGATTAAGCAAAGATCAATCACCTGCCAGGTAGACACTCAAACCCCCTCCTCTACCACCAAAAATCAAAGTCACTTTACATCCATATTCCTCTTGATTTCCATGCTCACTCTTATCCAGAGCAGGTATCATTCTGCCGTCCTGCAGTTGATGGAGAAGCTTTGGGAGCCCAGAGCCAGATTCTCAAAGAAAACTTACCAGGCCACATTTTTCACTTGCACTAACGGCCCCTTTATACCACACTGGCAGAGGAAAAGGATCTTACAGAAAGACACTGCGAGGGCAGGAGCCCTGAGAATCAGGCTTTACTAAATCAAATTCATCAATGGGAGGGAAAATCAATAACAACAATAATAAAATAATAATAAATAATAATAATGACACAGAAAGAAACCTGCAGAGAAAAGTCTGGCAGCCTGGCTCTGTGGTATTTCACAATATGACGTGTGCAAGTAACTTGTTCCCATCTCACCAGCCCCTTAATACAAGGTTTTGCCCTCAGGCTTCTGTGTGGGTCGCTTTGGCTCTTGTAATGAATGTTGAAGGGTTTACTGAGGCAAGGCAGCAAGAAGAAAAAAGAAAATAAAGTCTTTGAGGACAATTCTCCAGGGGCCTCTTGGAAAAGCACGGCCTGCTTTCTGACGTTTGGCCTTTTGTTACAACGTAATCCTTTCTAAAGGGAATGAGCATCTATTACTACATGTATTGATTACCTGATGAGCAGAAAACATGACAAGCAAATAAGGCCTCCAAAGTCCATGTGAAAAAGAGAATCCAGGGCATGGAATCGGTATCAGCTAGTCCACTTACTGCTTTTTTAAAAAGTTTGCAAAGTGATGGGGCCAAATTTTCATCGTTTGCATCCCAGTCATGATTTATCAGCTGCAACTGAGATTAGGGCCCCATTGTGCTAGGTCAGTGTAGCGGGGTGACTACCCCACTCCAAAGAAAAAGGGTTAAAAGAGCCCTGGGAAGGGCTGTGGCTTGGGGCAAGCAGCTCCCAGGCTGATTAGGGAAAAGCTGGGCTGAATGGGAGGCAGGCTCAGCTGGGGGCCATGCCCCAAACAGACCCAGCTGGCCATATAAAGGCCAGGGAAGCCAGGAGCTAACACAGAGAGTCTCTTCCTTTAGCTGTGGAGGCAGACTAGTCTGGCTGCTGGGGAAGCTTGAGAAGGTACCTGGAATGGAGCAGGGCTGTGGGGGAAAGGCCAGAGGAGCTGGGGAGCTCCAGGCTGGCAACTCCCCAGGCTGCAGGGCCTAGAAGGGGTACTGGGGTTGCAGAGGGGGCAGCCCATGGGCAGACAGATGCAGCAGGCCAACCCTCCTTGCCTATGATGACTAGCTTATACAGACTGCAGTTGGCCCCAGTGAATGGGGGCTAGATGGTGACTGGCAGAAGTCCATAGGCTGAGGCACGGTGGGGATAGTGGGTGGGGGTTCCCCAGGCAGGGAAGACCCAGTGAGACTCTGGGGGTATTGCAGGGGTGCAGCACCCCAGGGAAGAGGGCACCAGGGTCCAGGAGAGACACGGGGCCAGTGGCAAGCGGGACACTGGCTTGCAGAGGGTGCTCTGGAGGCTGGAACGCTAATTTCCCCTGGACGACCAGCAGAAGGCGCTGCAGGGGTGAGTTGCCGCACACTTACAGTCAGGGGTAGGCAATCTATGGCACACGTGCCAAAGGCGGCACATGAGCTGATTTTCAGTGGAACTCACACTGCCGGGTCCTGCCCACTGGTCCGGGCAGCGCTGCATTTTAATTTAATTGAAGCTTCTTAAACATTTTAAAAACCTTCTTTACTTTACATACAACAGTTTAGTTCTATATTATAGACTTCGAAAAACATTTGAATGTATTCCTGGCACACACAACCTTATATTAGAGTGAATAAGTGAAGACTCGGCACACCACTTCTGAAAGGTTGCCAAGCCCTATGCTAGGTGCTTTCCATGTACAGCCTAGAGTAGGGCTCTGCAAATAACTGAATATGCTTGTTTCAGAAATGCTGAAATGAACAGTTTTGACATTTCTGAAGAACTTTCCCTTGACGATTTGGCAAAATCAGTCCAAATTCTGAAATTGTTTCCGTCAACCTGAATCTGCATTTTTTGGTGAAAAGGGGGATCACAAGAAATATTTTCACGCAGCTCAAGTCTAGAGCTCTAGTAACTGAATACTAGTTAACACGAGTTTTTAAATGCGAACACGTATTTTAATCCAGGCCACAAAGGTTTGTTACAGAATACAACTAAACCACAAAGCTTTGCATCACAGGACAACTGTTTGGGTAACATATAGATTAGTCTTTTAGCCACTTAAGTTAACAAGCAATCAATTAACTCAAGTTACAAAAGACCTCTGCTCTATACGAACTCAAAGAGAGAGACCCCAAGGAGTTCACAGTCTGATCTCAGTTATAAATCCAGGATAACACCATTGATTTCAATGTGATTATTCTGGATTTTTACACTGGTGTAACAATGCAGAATTGTCCCATAATCTCTAGTGCACATTTCAAAGGGAAAGGTAGCTGTCCAAAGGAAAATTCAGAAACAGGTGTAATGCCTTCCTATCTCAAGATGATTTTGTAGCCATAACTTCTGGAGTCTGGTAAGCAGGGGATGGTGAATGAGAATAGGTACAAATGGCTGTGCACAAAAGAATTCTTTGTGTGAGCAACACATGAGTGCATGGAAGATTATGGAGAGTGGAAAATATATCATTCATTGAAAATCGCACACTAATGTGTGGGTCTTAGACTTTGCCTGGTTTGCACCCAATCAAAATGTCTTCTCCATAAGTTCAGAACAGCCCATTCTGCCGTGAACAAACTTTCCCTGATATTTGAGGAGAAAACCACACAAACACTCATAGTTGCCCCTTATAGTTGAGTCGGCCAGTGCCATGGGATTACCAATGCTGTGTCGATGTGAGCCACAACATTTCCGTTCAGATCCCATGAGCTCACCGTCTTTTGGAATTACTGCTCTTTGATTCTTGGTTTCCATAAGAATCCCAAGTGACTCTTTCATTTGGGGACTGGGAACAAGGCCAGGCCTGAATCCCCCTAACTCCTCAGATTCCCCAGCCCTACTACGGTTGCAAGGATGCAGCTCCTTGAGGAGGTTCATATTTCCACCCTGAAGTCAATGCTCAGAGCAAATGGACCTCCGCTTGTTAATGCACCTCTTCTGAGATTAGGCATTTAGGTTTAAAAGGCTGGGTTGATTAGATTAGGGGGATGCTTTGCTTTCCCTGCACACCAGGGAGTCCAGATCCAGGAAACCTCGCCCGCTGCCTTTTCAGAAATGCCATTGCTCTGTTTCCGATCGGAGGGAGTGAGCGAGGAAGAGAGGAGAGGGAACTGGGTAAAATCAATTTCAGTAATTCATCTGTAGATGAACACATTAACCACAGAGCAGAGAGCTGCGCGGTGCCCTTTAACAGAGACTCCTTCGTACGCTGGTAAGGTGGAGGCTTTAAGGAGGTCATAACCTCCATTCTGGAGCTGGCTCCGCTGTCGAGATGCCAGATGCCATGATGTACGGTACTCACAAGCTTCTGGCTGGCCTCCCAGTTCCATACTTGAGAACTACTCCACGCCACAAACAGGTCTCAGCCTTCTTCTTGGCCTAGAGATCTGTCAGTGATATCAGCATCGTGATGTCATATGCCAAGATGGCTCCCAAGTGGCCGGGAATGGGACTGTGACTTTTATTTAAAAGAAGCTACAAACATTAAATGGAAAAAAACCCAGCAACTCCCTCACCCTTTCCCTCCTTCACCCCACCCACCAAACCCGCCACGCCAATGAGGAAAAGGCTGAGAATTCAAAGTGGCGCGTTGCCCATTTAATAAACGTCAAGGGCACGAAGAAGAGTATTACATGATGTTTAGACCAACACCTGGTGACTTGAATCTTCTGTTCCCTGGGCTCCCTGGTTCTCACCTCTCCCCATCGTCAGTCTACTCCAAGACAGCACTCCTCTAGCCATCTTCTTTATCCAGGGCTCTCCCCTCCTCACACTCACTTATCAGCAGCAGCCTCCTAGTATAGAGTACTAGTGTAAATAGTACACTAGTGTAGGCATGTTACAGGTCTCCCTCTCTTCCGATCCACCTAGGATGAGAGCTGTTACAGCTCCCCCTTAAGGAGTGCCTGGGATAAGTAAAGTTTCTCACTCTGGGTTTGCAAAGCCCTGTGGCAATATAAAGTGCTATTGTAGGAGAGTTTTTACAGAAGTGCCAAGGCCTCCCAGAGCATTGGATGGGACACACTCTTATTGTGGTTCATATAAATCTAAATAAATAAATGCAACCAATGGTTAATGATCATTACTGAAGAGGTTTCTTAGATTGGGGTAGGAACTCTTTCCCTGTGTGATTCCACGCCACCTAATACAACTGCGCAACATGTTCATGAAAAGATAAAAAACTTAACGGGGGGAGGAGGGGAGAACAACACTTTCTGCGTTTTTTAAATTGCACCTCAAGCAGCTATTCTGATGTTGCACCCTGCTCTTAGTTAAGGGTCTCCCTCGGTGTCCGGGCTCTACTCTTCTATTTTCTGGGGTTTATTACACAGTGGCAGGGAGACACTTGTCATTTTCACTGCAGGATCCAATTTCCCATTTCCAGGCCGCAACGTTTCTTATGGTAACGGCCAGGTTTTATCCTTATCCTTTTTCAAGCCTTGTATTAACACGCTGTGAGGGTTCCCTCTCGCTCTCTCTCCAACCACAGGTGCTGCATTGCTGATAGGACTGAGCAGGGCTGCCCCGGGGGACTATGGAGTCAGTGCAACAGATGGGAGGGGTCAGCATGTAGACACTTTTCACAGTGCTGTGAGCACTCTGCCCAGACACAGGGTATACTGTGCAGACTGTCCATGCTCTAACATAGCATCCTAAGGGCCCACAATATCACCTGTACAAGATACTGGTACTTAAACATCCCCAGCCATGCTCCAGCAGCCTGTATCACACTCTTCCCAAACCCCATGCAACTGCTTCCCTAGCCACCTCCTTCTTAGGCCTCTCCCTTTCCTACCCGCCCCGCCTGGAAGACACTGATCATGCCATAGATTCTTCCTTCCTCTCATCTCCCATGGCCCCTCCTTCTTCCCCCTCCTTCTCAGCTCTGGCCTACTCGCACTCTACTCCCTCCTTCGTCTCTCCCTCAGTTGAGTTCTGAACCATCCCTCTGGACCTTTCTTCCTCTCTGACTGGATTTTTCCATCTGTCCCTATCTCTCCTCATTCACAGGGACTTCAACCATCACATTGATGGCCAGTCTTACCTAGCCGCCTTCCAGTTCCTCTTTCTCACTAGCTCTTGATTGTCCCTCACACTCACCTCACGCTCACACCCTTGGCCTGCTCTTTCTCAAAGCTCCGTCCAGTTCTGACTCCTGTGATGTCCTTCACCCCTGTGTCCTACTCCCAGAATTTTCATTTGTCTCTCCCTCTGACTTCTCTGCTGCTCGCCATCCATCCCAACCTTATGCTTCCTGCTATGGTATTGTCTCTTACCCCAGCAACCTCACAAATAAACAGCTGCACATCAGAAGCCCAATCATCTTGAAATCAAAAGTCACTGCATCCAGCCGGCTCCCTGAGTGCCTGGTTGCCAGTTCCAATGCAAAAGTGACACACATACAAACTGAGGGCCTGAGCTGCCTCTTACACATGCTGGTGTAAACTAGGAGTAAATCCATCCAAGCCAGTTGGAGCTACAGTGCCGTAAATGAGAGGAGACTCTATCTGGTTGCCAGTGCACATGTTTGCATCGAGACATTCTGCAGCCCTGAGAGAAGGTGGGCAGGGAGGGAGAGAAGGAGTGGAAGGGGAAAAAAGAAAACAGAGCAGGAGGGAGAAAGGGGTCTAATATAGAAGGTTGTGGTTTAATCAGCTAGCAGAAAACACTGAGAGGAAAATAAGAATCAGAAAACTAACTTGAACGGAAAAGAGAAATTGAAGAAGACTGAATTGAACACAGAGACAAAAACTGGAAATTGTATTCATCATCAAATGCTACACACAAATTAGCCTGGAAAAAACAGAAACAGACTCAGTACCCAACAGTTTAGGACAGGAAGTGAAGAGTAGTGGGCCAGTGAAGTTGCACGGACATATCCCAGCAGATAACTGGGCCCACTACATCCAAGTCAAACTGCAGGGTGAATATGGGAGACAGAAAGTAATTATGCCAGCTGGAAATTTTGTCAGGATACCTCTGGGTCAAGGGGTCATCGCTAGACAGGCTCCAGGACTTTGGCTTTAAGTCTCATCATAAAAAACCGTGTGGAATTCAACCTTTCTTACATAGGCCACTTCTCTGAGCGATGACACTAGGCCCTCCGACGGATAATGTGTGCCCTGCTGACTTACTGAGGGAACCGCAGCAGCTCAATCTCACCTGTTTCATTCGAGAAGCAGGTTTTATGAAACTTCCCCATGTAGAACTCCAGCCCAATGATGGCGAACATCACGATAGCAAAGAAGAGAAGCAGCCCAATTTGGAGCAAGGGCACCATGGCCTTCATGATGGACTTGAGGACAACCTGCAAACCTGTAGGAAGCAAGGAAATTATCGTAGTCAGTGACTGGGGGAAAAGAAGAGTTTTTTGGAGGGCAGGGGAGTTTGGATTTTTAATAAAATGCTCTGGATTGGCAATGTCCTGCAATGCCTCTTTCTTCTGGATCATTGATTCAGAGCTCTCCCTGGTCAGTAAGAATTAAGGCTCCAAACCAGATCCCATCAAAATCTTCCAATTAACATCAGTGGGAGATCAGGTCCAAAAAGCTGTTCAGTGGCTCGTGGTTGGTGGTCTCAAGACAGTGGCCAGAGGTTGGGTCCAAACATCAAAATAATTAATGCCACAATTGGTGTGAATTTAGCATTCTTGTTTCCCACTGAGGCCAAGAAGTCAGTGGGTCAGAGTGAACACAGTGGCAATTCATAGTCACTGAGCTGGGGGAGTGGAGAGCAAGAAAGCTTTGCAGCCTGATAGTTAGTGTACTCACTGTGGAGGTGGGAGACCCAACTTCAAGGCCCTGCTCCAGTGACTATACTTATTGATAAGAAGTGGAACAGCGTCAAGAGGGGAGTTTGAGAAAGCCCCATACCAGAATATCCCATTGCCAAGTGTGCAAGGTTAAATGCCAGCTCTATATCAGGCAGAGAGGAGTATTGAACCAGTGTCTCCCACATTCCCCCTGGGGCTAACCTGGCAGGCTAGAAAGCTTATAAAGGGAGCCAACATCATCATCATTACCACCATCACCTCCTCCTCCTGTCCCCTTCCCTAACATTGTTAGGGCTCCTTTCCTTTGCTTCTGACAAAAGCCTGAAAAATCGACACCGAATTTTTGCAGGTCCAAATGAAACATTATCGACATTACTGACATACAAAGACTTTTTCAGTGTGGTTGAAACGATTCAGCAAACTCCACCAAATTTGTGAATCGTTTCAAGCAACCCCACGTGCATTTTTCAGTTACTAAATGATTAGTCAGAAAAATGTCGCCCTGCTTTACTTGAGACCCACAGATAAACAAAAAGGCAGCGGTGTCACTACACCTAACGTACCCATCTTGTGGATAAACAGCAGCCTGCAATCTCTGAGGCTTCCAATCCTAGGCCTTTTCACCAGCACTCAAATTCAGTCTCAGTTAAAACAGGGGAGAAAAGAGGAGAAGGCAAAGAGATAAAGGTGTCTGATAATTGTATGCAAATGTCCATAAGGAAAGCAATGCACTGTTAGCCACCCCTTTAAAGTTACCTTGGCCGTGAGGCCAACACTGGGGCAATGGGAATAAAGGATCATCCTTGTCCTTCTGCCTTGGAAAACTTAAGTGAGGTCAACACACAAAAC
Source organism: Dermatemys mawii (assembly GCA_007922305.1). Classification (NCBI taxonomy): domain Eukaryota; kingdom Metazoa; phylum Chordata; order Testudines; family Dermatemydidae; genus Dermatemys; species Dermatemys mawii. The sequence goes on along the minus strand of ML677396.1, from coordinate 5,537,050 downwards.
CGCTCATCCTGGCTGGGAAAAAATACAGACACATGGAGAGAGCATATTAGGATGCAGACAGTACATCTGAGGACTGTGTGTGTATTGCAGGGGGGAAAAGATAAAGCTCTCAGGTACCAAAGCAGCCTCTAAATTGTAGAGCAAAGCTATAGTACGCCTTAAATCCATGGTACCACACTGAGCGATACTTACGACTCTGCTCAAAGGGCAGAAGAATTGTGGCTGGCTGGATTAAGTTGAATGTCTGTTTTCATAAGGCGTAAGTGCCCATGAAGCAAAACGTGGCAGTTTTCTCAGACGTAAACATCAAAATGGGCGATTCTCTCCCACCAGACAGAAAGCTGGATGGAGCCCTAGAGTATTCCATGGACGTGTGTAATGTTGTAGTTATAGAGAGGAGAAATTCATTAGCTGCTGCTGCACACTGTGTGGATGTCTTTAGAGAACTATCCACGAGGACTCCAAGATCTTTTTCCTGATTAGCTGTAGCTAAATTAGCCCCCATCATATTGTATGTATATTTGGGGTTATTTTTTCCAATGTGTATTACTTTACATTTATGAGGAGACCAAGGAGGGATAAGATAGAGGTATATAAAATCATGAGTGGTGTGGAGAAAGTGAATAAGGAAAAGTTACTTACTTGCTCCCATAATATAAGAACCAGGGGGCACCGTTGTGAAGGCTAGGACTATAACAGGGTTTAAAAGAGAACTGGATAAATTCATGGAGGTTAAGTCCATTCATGGCTATTAGCCAGGCTGGGTAAGGAATGGTGTCCCTAGCCTCTGTTTGTCAGAGGGGGGTGATGGATGGCAGGAGAGAGATCACTTGATCATTACCTGTTAGATTCACTCATTCCAGGGCACCTGGCATTGGCCACTGTCAATAGACAGGAGACTGGGCTGGATGGACCTTTGGTCTGACCCAGTACGGCCCTTCTTATGTTTTTTTATGCCCCTATGCAGAGAGCCAGCACACAGTCTCTGTGCCACAGAAGTCCCACTTACACTCTCAGAATAAAGGTGTACACTGGATTTAATGGTGCTGCTCTCTCTGCTCAGAGATGCCTTTACGCACTGGAGGGGGCGAGTTGTTCTCCTTTAAGAAACGCTTGTATCTGTGATTTCATTCTGCTTGCGGTTCCTATATGGGATCATGGTTATTTTATTCAGCTTGCTTTGGTTTTTCATATGAATTTCATGCTAGAGAAAGGTGCCAGGTTTAGAGCCCTGGGGAGTGGAAGCTGCTCTTTATCCACCCACAGCATGGACAATGGTAGGACAATCCTTCCCCACACTGTCAATACACCTCAGGAGTGGACAGAGAGACAGGTCAGTCAATGGCCTAGTGGCTAAAATGTGAGGCTAGGGTGTAGGAGATGTGAGTTCCAATCCCAGCTCTGACTTATCAAGTGATCTTAGACAAGTCATGCCAGCTTAGTTTCCCCTCCAGTGCTGTATCCTGTCTATTTAAATAGCCTTGTACAGTCAAAAAGCACCTGTTGGTTGCTGCAGATCCAGGGCATTTCCCTGACTATTAATTTCAAATACATATTAATAAATAAATACCAGCTTGTCATGAGCCCTTTCCTTCTGGACAGGAAATACCTATGTAATCAGTGCTTCCAAAAGCATGCTGTGATCTCAAGTGTCCAGAAGCAGGGAAGCTGTGTGCAGCCCCTGGTGTTTTGGCTACAAGAAACCACCTCTGGAGCAAAGCTGAAAAACCAGTCTGCTCTCTGAGAGGAGGAGAAGGACGCTAATGGGTTCATCCAGATGAACAGTTGAGCTTCATGCAAGTGCATCCCATTTAAAAGGGAAACAAATTTCCTCTCACTGCTGCATCGGAAATGCTTCCGTTCCAAATTCAGAAAGGGAAAAATGAAGAGGTATCACTAGGAGTCCCCTGCAAAGTATTTCTACAGTGCCCCTCACCAGAGCACCTGGGCACTTCAAACTAACATACAAAGAACCGGTATCAAATTGCCTGTGGTGAAAACTTGATTACAGATACTGTCCCTTTATCTGCCTTGCCCTTACCTGGTGTTATTTACAGGCCTGAGTAACATGGGAGGCCAGACCCACATTTGGTGTTAACTGTCCTAGCTCCAGCTAAAGGTCTCCCTTGGGAATTCTAGCACCGGGGGAGGCAGGAGTGGGTAGAAAGGTAGGAAACTTGGCATCTGGCAGTGCTTGGAGTATAGATCAAGTGCCAGAGTGAAGTCATCTCAAGCACCAAATCTGTGAAGTTCCAATCCTGGGGCCTATAGGGTAGCACTTTGTATTCCCTTTGCATCAGTGTAAATCCTGACACACGACACAGAGCAATGGAAAATCAGATCACAGGCACAGAAAGCAAGGGCACCCCAGTGCGACAGGAAGCAGAGGGAAGATGATCTAGTCCAGAGGACACAGACCCAAAGGCCAGGGGGCCGCTCTGACAATGATGTTGCAGTGGTTCTCGTTACACTCACTTGGAATTCCTGACACCAACTTCAAAGGTCTCAATACCCGAACAGCTCGCAGGGTCCGTAGGTCAAAATCAGCCCCAGCGGTGGCTAGAATCCTGATTAAGACAAAAAGGGGCAAGGGTGGGGAAAGACAAGAGAGAGAGAGAGAAATTGAATTAAATGTGTGAGTTTTCCAAAATACAAATAAACGAAGCATGATAACAAATTCAGGCCACCTAGGACTTTATGGTGGTCATTACACTGCATTCAGTAGCTAGTGAAAACGTACAACGCCTATCAGCCTGCTCCTGAGTCACATATCCCTGCTCCTTGAGCTAAAGGAAAATCTCCATTAGCTCTCTGCAATATAGAGCCTATGACACACAGTCAAGCAGTTCTGATTCCATCTAGTAGAGAGGAGTGTCCCATGTACACAGACACACAAGTACCAGTGCAAGCTTTGCTTTTTAAAAATAAATAAACAAATGTTTTTTACTTTGTTTGATCTGATTTTGATGTTTTCCATTTAATCTTGAACAATTTTACCCCTTTCAGTTACATGAGTTCTAAATTATTAACTTAGCCTTCTGGAGTTGCATGCCTTGCTCTTTAGGAGATTGCTGAGTCAGCCTCACAAGATCCTGGGCATGAGGAGGAATTCACACAGCACACAACCTTGAATTTTGAAAATTCCCAAGTATGAAAAATTTCAATCACCTCTATAATTGTTCCAAAAATGAGGAGGCTAGAGGAATTATGAAAAAAAAATCTACATTTTCTCACTCCTTCCCCATCCCACCAAAAAAACCCTCCAAATTCAGAATGTTGATGCCATTTTGAAATTTGCTCAGTACTCACAGTTGGGGTTATATTTTCAAGAGCTCAGCTCTTATCGTGAATCTAATACAAAATGTGCATGCTATATGGCTCTTTTGAAAACTGGCCTCCAGTGTCCAGAAATCTGCAGGACAATTACATTTTCAGTGGATGGTCTCTAGCTCTACCTACCACACCAACTCCAGATGGAACCATCTATAGAGCTGGTTGAAATTTTTCAAATTCTGAAATTTCAATTGAATTTCAGAATTCAGTGAGGGGTAAAAATATTCCAAAAAAATTTAATTTCCCCCCTTTTTTCCTACCCAAGGTCTTATGGGGGAGGCAGTTGGCCAGCCTCCAAGTAAAGAAAGATAGCTCCTTTTTCCATTTCCCAGTGAGATGACAGGGGAACACGTCCCCTCTGTTACACCATAAATTATCCCCTAACAAGGCTAGAGTGTGAGACACTTTATTAGAGACTCAACAATGCTGATGGTTTCTGTGAACTAAAGCAGTTCCTGTTGTGTTTACTCTGTGCATGTGTAAATGTAAGTTTGGTCCAAAACACACTACTTTAGAGAAAAGAAAACAACAAGAAAAGAAAAGTAAGCTCTCCCTGAGAGAGCATGGTGTGAGCATGTACCCTGTAGCAGCCTGCAATAACTCTGAGACCAAAATGGCTGCCATCTTGACAGGAAGACAATTCATAGACACTAAAAGGTATCATACAGAGACAATGAAAAGGCATTACAATTTCAGGATATCCTGAGAGCACCACATTTCACTCCAGCAGCAAGGGAAGGAAAGAGGGTGTAGGATCCAAAAGGCACCAGGAATGCAATCTTCCCCAAGCAAGGAAATTGGAACTCCTGGTTGCCAGCCAACTTAGACACTCAACGTCCCCTCAATGACAAGAGTAATTACTGCAGCTCTTCCTTTGGCGTTTCAACAGCAAAAATGTTACGATCTGGGGAAAGGAACACGTCAACTACAGAAAGCAGCTCAGAAGGGAAAAGCACCTCAACCAGCTCCCTATTGATCGCTCCCTTTAAAGTCATTGCAAGCAACAGCCGTTAATTTTTGATAGGATTGTTGTGAGGCTACTTTACCAGAGGGAACAAAAAGAAGGTGCGGAGGAACTACCCCTGCCAATGGAGTCTGCAAGAGCCGGTGTTGCACAGATACAGCCATTTTTAGCCACTCTCGCCTCCTGCCCATGCAGCCATCACTTTGGTCATTGTCTCCTTCCCAGACGGAAAAAATACCCTTGTGCACAGATGTTGGTAAAGCATTCTGACCCAAAGTCATGCAGGTGTGCTTGTGATGTATTCATGAGTTGCCCTTTACCACTGGAGAGCTGGGTTCAAATCCTGACTTAGGCAAGCAATTGGGCAGGGTGGAATTCCTGACAATGCAACACTCTGCCTAGTGAGCTACATAGGCCTCAAATATTAAAGGGACTCAAAGCTAGGCTCAAGCAGGAGAGGTTCCTATGCAACCAAAGAGTTGACGAGACAGCTCAGGATGCTATTTCCATCATCCTTCATCTACGATTCAGTTGAAAGTGAGGCCAGACACGTGCTCAGATCACAAACCCACTAAGCAACGCAGCACAATTTACACTCTGTCCAAAGGACTTGGCTAGCAGAGCTTGTCGCAAGGAGGCATTAAGATGCATCATCAAAACTGTGTGAGATTCCAGTGGTTGTAGGAGCATAGTGGATGTTTTAGGTCAGGGGAAAGCTGTGCAAAAGCCTGGGACAGGAATAATCGAGGATTTGGCAGACCAGGACTGGGACCTTGTCTACACCAGAAAGGGGTTGCTGGTATGGCTAGATCGGCAAACCCTCCTAATGTAGACGCAGCTGCTTTTGTCAGGATAGCTTAGACAAGTTCCCCAATGAAACAAGCTAGACCAACACAAGGACTTTTCTGCAGTGTAATTACCTACAGCAGGGCTTTTGCTGGCACAGCTACGTCTGCAAAACCACACCCCTGCTTGACAAAATCTGCCTGTGGAAGTTTTCAGCGTAGCCCTGGCATGCAATACATCGGGGAGCCCAGGACTCCAGGAGCAGGAGATGCTAAAGTCAGGATCTGAGTCCCTTGGCAAAGCAGGGTGAGAGCTCTCTCCGGGCATAGCCGGGCTGAATGAAGTGAGCCAGGGGGCACCAACCCACGTGACAGCTGTCTCTAGCCAGTATGACTAGCACCACATCTTCCCAAGCACTGACGAACTGGAGCAACCAGAAAAGAATGAGAACATATTGGGAGTGATGGGCACCGGAGCCCAAGCTACTGAAGATCATTTAAACCAATAGCTCTCACTTTCAGAGGCATTGAATTTGAAGCATTCATGCTCACGCTGCCACTCTCTTTTTCCCTCCCTCCCCCACCATGCCAGTGCTCATGTGTCAAGCCTTTGCCACCTGCTAGCACCACGCACTTCAAGCCTTAAACGTCTGTCCTGGTTGTGCCTGCCGAAGGTGCACGTGGCCTCCCATGGCTTCCATGTGGCTTCACATGGTCCTGACCCAGGCCCTTTTCTATCTGCTCCAGGCTGAGAGGAGGAGCCCCTGTGCTCTCACGGTTTGTTTTCCAACTTGTTGGAGAGAGACTGGGAGTGAACGCAGGAGAGAGCCAATTAGTCCCAAGGCACCAGTAAGTGCCCCAATGACAGCGCCAGCTGCCTCACTGCTCACAGGTGGCTCTTCATTCCCCTGACGTGTCCTGAAGAGGTTCGAAGTTCAAAAAAACTCCCTGATTTACGGCTACCTCTGCTTCCTGCACCCGCTTTAGTCCAAGATCTCAGCCACTTGCCTCCCCTATGTTGTCAGTAACTATTTGCCCTTCCCCAGTGTGTGACGATACAATTCCTGTAAGGCACTTTTCACAATAGTCTGCAATAAATCCATTGCTCTCACATAATTGCATAATATACAGCCGCTGTATGGCCAGTTCAGCCACTGTGCTGCTGTTTTGCAGATCTATATGGAGAATAGTACCACTCCCCAGTGAAGGGAAGGATGTAATTAGCGGAAGGCTTCTGCTAACTTCATAAAATTCACATAAGGGCTGTCTTTCTTCCCCCTCATTCCCTGTAAACCCATTGTGAGCTGTGCTGGAGCAAGAAGGATTATTAAAAATGGGGGAGAAAGGGAGAGATCAAAGGAGCCAGATGACAAGCATGACGTGAAAATCCTACGGAAGCTTTCCTGTCTGCACGCGTAACAAGTGAGAACAAAGAGCAAGTAACTGAAGAGCCAGAGCTGGAGGAGGAAATTGACAGTGAGAATAAAAATAGAGGGAACGACGTTTTTAAGAGGCGACTTAGCAACAAGGGAAGAAATTGGGGCTGTACCTTTTCATGCTTCTCGATAAGTTATAAGGAAATCTTGATGATTTGTAGGTTTGGGGTGGGTGGTTTCTGCTTGTTTTTTACTTTAGAAATACTCGGTCTTGACTTTCCTGATGGAGGACTCTGTGGAGGACTGGAAAACCAGGGGGATTATGAAAGCATAAGAGACTGAAAGCTGAGCAGTTGTGTCAGGGAGAGGCTTTTACTCAAGTGTGATGATTAGAGACTAACAATGGAGCTACAGCACAAAGTCTTGCCGAAATGATATAGACTTTGCCATCCCTAGAGAAACCTCATCTTATTGTGAGGTACACATGGCAACAGATTTACCCCCATCACTGTGTGCTGGGCTGCAAGTTCCCCCTCACTGCAGCTCCTGCACAATATTGGAGTGTTTTGGAACTACCTGAGTAGATCAAGAACTGCTAAAATCAAGAAAAACCCTTGGAATCCACCATTATATCAGTCCATTTACTCCAATACCCTGTCTCCAACAGTGGCCTGCCAGTACCAGAGGAACATGCAGCAGACCCATGCAGTAAACAGTGATGGTACAACCTTCCCCCAGGACAGGCTCCTCCCTCTCAACACCAGTAGTCAGAGGTTGACTTACACCCTGAGCATGAGACCTGCATTCCTTCCAAAACTGCTTTATTTTAAAAATATTTCCTATTGAATCCTGGATATTCTTATTATCCATATAAATGTCTAATGCTCTTGAAAAATCCTGCTACCCTCTTGACTGCAATAGCATCTTGTTGCAGTGAGTCCCGCTGTCTCATCGTGAATTGTGTGAACAGGCTGAGTGAGAGACCAAACTTTGTTCTCATGAGCCAATGTAGGCTTGCAACCAGGTGTCCAAAGATGAAAATGTTGTGCATTATTTCCCCCGCTGCCCAACAGCATTGCACTATGTTATCTCATCATACCATGGCTTGGCTAAACTAAACTTCCTCTCTTATCTCCCTCCATTAAAGTGCTTCCTGGCCAATTTCTGTCCTCAGAGACGAAGACCCATTTGTGAGAAATTCGTGACAACTTCTGTTCCAATGGTCCCTAGGATAATATGTAAAAAAGCTTACTCCTCTGGTTATAAAATGCAAAAGGGAAAAAGGAAAAACTCAGGGTAAATAATTGTCTACTTTCATTTCCGGAGGACTCAGTATTTTTACTGTACTAGTACAGCCAGAGACACATTGTCACCTGATGCCAGGGATTTCATGGAGATATAATCGTGAATCTTCTTATTGAAATGCTGATCAAAGACAGTCACAAGAAAAGGGCAGAAAATGTATTCCAACTGAGCCTCTGGATCTGTAAAGCCTGAGGCAAGGAGGGTTGGAAAAAGCTAACCCTCTTTTTCAGAGCTGCTGCTATCTTGCATTCATCCCAGCTTTACAGACTTTTACCAGATTTAGTTCATCTTTTCCATATGATCCCATGAGGAACAGATGATAAAGGCTTTCTGCTCTCTCTCCATAGGTGGATGGACGAGAGGAAAGAGGGGACTGAACACTGGGAGACTTTCTGAGTTAAGTGCCAGGAATAATGATCCCAGATAAGGAACTTTCTATGGATGCCTCTGCTTAAATAACACCATGGGTCCTGCTTCAGTGGAGTATAATCACCGAGGCTCAGGGTTAGAGGAACACCGGACTGCAGATGATTTGGCATGTTTTTTTCAGCCTCAACCCTGGGCACCGCTGATAATGAGAGAAGTTGCAATGGAGGGGACCAGGGAGAGATCTCCACATGAGAATTGTAACAGAGTTGTGAGAAATTCAGCAGCTTCAGTCTAGAAAAGTGTGGGGAGGTGTCATGTCAAAGTGCAGCTGAAACCACTGATATTGGTAAATAACCACAGCATCGCCCCTCTTCTGAGTGCTGGAAGATGTCAGAGTCTTGCAGCTCAGTTTCCCGTTAGATCCTAGGTATTTTTTTTTTAACATAACTGGTTTATTTACACTACATACACCGCTTCTAGAACAGAGGTGAGCCCAAATGGTGTGCAGGAAAACCCCTCTTTCAGCAACCGCAGCCCAGACACCAGTATCCAGTTCCCAGGGAGCACCTTTGGCTCCAGAATTGACTCGAGGTAGAGAGATTAAGGCAGAGAGCCAGCTCTCTTGATGCTTGCAACAGCTTCCCTCAGAAGAAACTACATCACAAACCCAATCAACAAGGCAGCAGTTTCTCAAAAACTGTATGCTGCTCAGATAATAAGGAAAAGAACTTTTAAGATTGTATAATAGCCCCATGTGGTGACACTTGTCCTAATAAATACCAATAATCTCCATGCGGCATTTTCTTCTTGGTCTCTGTCAGGATTGCCTCCCCACTCTGAACTCTAGGGTACAGATGTGGGGACCCGCATGAAAAAAGAAATAACCCCTCCAAGCTTATTTTACCAGCTTGGGTTAAAATGTTTTTCCCCAGAACACAACTTCTTCTGTGTCTGGAACTAACGGCTGCCACCAACAAACTCAATTTAGGGTAGTTTGGGACCCTTCTTTCCCTTTCCACTAACCCCCCAAACTTCTTCCTTCCCTGGGAAGCTTGAGAGAAAAAAAAAACCCGCCTGCTCCTGCGAGACGTGCCCGATCCAAAACCAGGATCTTACACAATGGAAACAAACAGCCAGATTCTTAAAAGAAAGATTTTAATAAAAGAAAAGAAGAAAGGAATAAATCTCTTATAACCATCAATAGAACAGCATCTACCATAATCAACAAAAGGATTCAGAAACCAAACCTCTCCCCCGAGGCAACTTTCTCCCACTGTTGATATCTCTGCTGAAGCTTACAATATCAAGAAGCACCCAGCCAACACTCACCACTGAGAACCCTCCAAGTGATAAAAAGAAGGGAAACTTACTAACTGTAGTACTTAATAGAATCTTATAGTTACAGTGAAAGACATAGCTGTGTTCATCCCATAGCCGAGGTGAACAGAGAGAGACCCAGAGAGAAACTGAAACTTAAAATCCTTTGTCTCCTGAGGAATTTCTCATTGGTCAGTTGTCCACCTCTCAGGTTACCTTTAGCTTAACCCCTTACAGGTAAACAATAATTCTAGGCTACTTCACACTTATGACAGTCTCAGATCTCTTTTCAAAGATAAAGAGTCCTGTGGCACCTTAAAGACTAACTAAAATTTTAGAGCATAAGCTTTCGTGGGCTAATATCCACTTCGTCGGATGCATGCAGTGGAAGTATCCAGTGGCAGGTATAAATAGGTAGGCAAGAACCAGGTGGGAGATAACAAGGTTAGTCCAATGAGGCTGAACCAGCTTGTTACCGCTAATCAGAGAGAGTGAGATGTTCCTCTAGCAGCTGAACTGGAGGTGTGAATAGTGAGAGAAGAGAAGCTGCTTTTGTAGTTAGCTAGCCACTCGTAATCTTTGTTCAATCCTTGATTGATTGTATCAAATTTGCAAATGAATTGCAGCTCTGCAGTCTGGACTTGACGTTTTTTTGCTGCAAAATCTCCTACACCAATTTCTACAGGCCATTTCCCTCAGATCCCACTGAAGAATATACTAAGAAACTGCACCGTCTACTCAGGACACTCCCTACACTAACACAGGAACAAATTAACATACCCTTAGAACCCCGACCGGGGTTACTCTATCTTTTACCCAAGATCCACAAACCTGGAAATCCTGGACGCCCCATCTCCTCAGGCATTGGCACTCTCACTGAAGGACTATCTGGATATGTGGACACTGTACTCAAGACCCTACACCACCAGCACTCCCAGCTATCTCCGTGACACCACCGACTTCCTGAGAAAACTACAATGCATTGGTGACCTTCCAGAAAACACCATCCTAGCCACCATGGATGTAGAGGCTCTCTACACAAACATCCCACACAAAGATGGAATACAAGCTGTCAGGAATAGTATCCCTGATGATGCCACAGCACAAGTGGTTGCTGAGCTCTGTGACTTTATCCTCACACACAATTATTTCAAATTTGATGACAATATATACCTCCAGACCAGTGGAACCGCTATGGGCACCCGCATGGCCCCACAGTATGCCAACATCTTTATGGCTGACCTGGAACAACGCTTCCTCAAATCTCGTTCACTCACGCCCCTCCTCTATCTACGCTACATTGATGACATCTTCATCATCTGGACCCATGGGAAAGAAACTCTGGAGGAATTCCACCATGATTTCAACAGCTTCCACCCCACCATCCACCTCAGCCTGGACCAGTCTACATGGGAGGTCCACTTCCTGGACACAACGGTGCAAATTAATGACGGCCACATCACCACCACCCTATACCGAAAACCTACCGACAGCTATGCCTCCCTTCATGCCACCAGCTTCCATCCCGGGCACACCACACGATCCATTGTCTACAGCCAAGCACTGAGGTATAATCCTATTTGCTCCAACCCCTCAGACAGAGACCAACACCTACAAGATCTCCACCAAGCTTTCTCAAAACTACAATACCCGCACAAGGAAATAAGGATACAGATCAGCAGAGCCAGACGTGTACCCAGAAGCCTGCTGCTGCAAGACAAGCCCAAGAAAGAAAACAACAGACCACCACTGGTCATCACCTACAGTCCTCAGTTAAAGCCTCTCCAATGCATCATCAGTGATCTACAGCCCATCCTGGACAACAATCCCTCACTTTCACAGGCCTTGGGAGGCAGGCCAGTCCTGGCCTACAGACAACCTGCCAACCTCAAGCATATTCTCAACAGCAACAGCACACCGCGCCATAATAACTCTTACTCAGGAACCAATCCATGCAACAAACCTCGATGCCAACTCTGCCCACACATCTACACCAGCAACACCATCACAGGACCAAACCAGATCAGCCACACCATCACTGGTTCATTCACCTGCACATCTACCAATGTAATATACGCCATTATGTACCCAATGTCCCTCTGCTATGTACATCGGCCAAACTGGACAGTCACTATGAAAAAGGATAAATGGACACAAATCAGATGTCAGGAATGGCAATATTCAAAAACCTGTAGGAGAGCACTTCAACCTCTCTGGACACATCGTAAAAGTTTTAAAGGTCAGCATTTTGCAGCAAAAAAACTTCAAGACCAGACTGCAAAGAGAGACTGCAGAGCTGCAATTCATTTGCAAATCTGATACAATCAATCAAGGATTGAACAAAGATTACGAGCGGCTAGCTAACTACAAAAGCAGCTTCTCTTCTCTCGCTATTCACACCTCCAGTTCAGCTGCTAGAGGAACATCTCACCCTCCCTGATTAGAAATAACAAGCTGGTTCAGCCTCATTGGACAAACCTTGTTATCTCCCACCTGGTTCTTGCCTACCTATTTATACCTGCCCCTGGATACTTCCACTGCATGCATCCGACGAAGTGGGTATTAGCCCACGAAAGCTTATGATCTAAAATTTTAGTTAGTCTTTAAGGTGCTACAGGACTTTTTGTCACTTCTGCAATTCCAGACTAACATGGCTACCCCTCTGATTCTTTTCAAAGATAGGTATGTGTATTATCCCCATAGTGACTTGCCCAAAACCTTATAACAAAACAATAGTAGAACCAAGTTTTGGACCCAGACTTTCTAGACCCATATGAAGTCATCTAAGCCTCAGAGACCTCCATCTCCTGCTTTGAGGCTGAAATCAATGCAATATCACCGAGTTGCACAATTCATCTGCTACAGCTGGTTGAATAGTATGTGTTTGGCACATGCAGGCCACTTTGTTGGTCTATGACTCATTTGCAAGCCATGCCTGACTGCTCTCAGTTGTATTAGTTCTTCACAAGAACTGGCTGATTAGCTTGGATAACAAATTTCCAGACGCTGAGTGATTCACGAACCATTCATTGAGTCTATTCACTCTTCCACACCAGCCTCAGTTCTCTGATTCAGTGCTTCTACCCCAAGCATCTTCATGCTCTCTCTCATGTTGCCCCTTCTGCTTGGAAAAGCTGTCTCGTGCATATCTGTAAAGTCACCACCCTGACTCTCCTTGGAACTCACCTCTGCCATGATACATACAGAAAACCAAGACCTGATAGCAGCTAGGCAGATGGAAAGTTGCACTCACTGCTCCTGATAGGCTATGTGCATTATTAGTCAATTATTTTTTGTCACCTTCTGTCCCCTACCCTGACCTGCTTGTTTGTTTCATCCACCAGTTATATCTTGTCTTCTCCATTTAGACTGTATGCTCTAAAGTAAGCACTGTCATTTATTGCATGTTGGTACACAGCTGAGCATAAAGGTAGTACTGATACATGTAGGACTGCTTGAAATCTTCTCATTCCAAAACCATTTTTTAAATGAAAATACAGCCTGTTTTTAACACGAAAATGTTTCTTGCAACATTTTCCGATTTTTCTAGGAAACTCTCCCCCACCCTGCCAAAAAACACAAACACTTTTTGCAAACTGGTTTGTAGTTTTTCATCAAAACCGTTTTTTTAAAATCAGCAAAAGTTGTAAAAAAAAAATACTTATATTTTTTCCTAACTTTTTCTTGGAAAGTATTTACAATTTTCCAACCAGCTCTCATCACATGACCCTGCTTCTGCTCCCTGATTGGACAACTGTAACATTTGAACAGAAGCCCAGTGAGTAGCACTTTTTGATACAAGTCAATGAAACTTCCAGGGTTTGTAAATACCAAAAACTGTCTGAATTTGACTGTAATCTAGCCCCATAAACAGCAAAGGTTCGAATTAGAGATCTTTATTCAGAAACATAGACCAGCTCCAGTGTCTACCCCACACCATAAATCACTCTAAGCTCACTCAAACCTCAGCCCCATGACAGCAGACTCCTGACCTGTTCCATTCGTCTGCTACATCAGAACTTTTTAGGGGAATCTGCCCTATTTTGAGCAAGACCAAGTGACTGTCACTTGCTTCCTGGTTTTGATATGAACGTTTAGCATGTTTCAACATAACAAGAAGCACTGAATGGGAAATGTCAAGAGGAACGGCATGTACCTACCTATGCACTAGCCAGTCCTATTGTGTAAGAGCACAATACCCACCTACTCCAGAAAAGCCTGGCAAACACACCCTGAAAGTCCATGTGAATCTGCTGCTCGTGAAAATGAAGAATTCACACTACTCATTCGACCAAGGCATAATGTGGCCAGGTGCTATGTAAGGTTTACTACACACAAGGTCCGATTCTCATTTCACATCTGACGCTATTACACGAGTGTAATCCCACTGGCTTCAGTGGAGTTACTTCTGCTTTGTGACAATAGGACAAAGTCAGGTCCACAGCCTTGCTACTGCACCTCAGTGTTGACCTGGAACAATTCCTGCTGCTCTAGACTTAGAAACACCAGAATAGCCATTCGAATCCATCAAACCACTTATCCTGTTCCAATAGTGGCATATTCCTGATGCTTTAGAGGCAGACGAAAGCCTTCCAAAATGCAGCTGAACCAACATACAATGGGACCCTCTCCCAGGGAGTATAGCAATTCTTCCCTTCCTGATCCCTAGAGTGATCCAGTCATGTTCCCAAGAGCAAGATTTAATCACCCCAATCACAGTACATATAGGCACAAATATATTTAACTCTTGTTATCCCCCCCTTGGGCCTTACTTGAGAAGAGACTGCTGAGTCATACACCACCTCTGTCCCCAAATCCTGAGGGGTTAATTGGTAGAAATGGACTAACAGGATATTGGATGAGACCAAACTCTTTTCCCCCGACTTGTGACCTAAGAACATATCTGAAGGCTGGTTGGTGGCAGTGAAAGGCCAGTGCATGAGCTCTTGAACTGGAGGTCAGGATGCTGGCAGCGGTTTGCCTCCAAACTCAAACAACCGCTATGGCATCGCTGTCAGTCTCTCCCTCTCTCCCTTATGTTCTTGTTCTCCCAGCTCTATCACAGATTTCCGGGAGAGCACTGACTGTACCATCTGGAAAGATGCCCTCTTCCAGTCAATGTGATGTCGTGGGGTGTGAGCTTTATCTTGGCTGCTGAAGGCAAGCAGCTGACACCAAATTAGGAATGCTAATCACTGCTGGATAATTTATAGCACCGCCAGTTTCATCTGTGGGCTAGAAGACTCCATATTAGAGACTTCCCTACCCATCGACCTTAGTAACCCCCTGCTCTACGTGCAAGTATCCGGCTTGCCTGCTCTTTGTTGAACAGCTGACACAGAGGAATCCAATCATCCAACCAGACCTCTCTGCACAGTGCTTTTCTATCCATTCCTTCCTCGGCCTGCCCAAAGAGCCTTAGCTCTACTTTTATTTAATCCCTGTCCATGACAATGCTAGTTCACAGCCATTGCCAAGCAGGACAACAACTATTTGCCCCCACCAACATAGACTCGTAGACTTTAAGGTCAGAAGGGACCATTACGATCATCTAGTCTGACCTCCTGCACAACGCAGGCCACAGAATCTCCCCCGCCCACTCCTGTAGTAAACCTGGCCTAACCTATGTTTGCAACACTGAAGTCCTCAAAGCATGGTTTAAAGACTTCAAGGTGCAGAGAATCCTCCAGCAAGTGAATCATGCCCTATGCTGCAGAGGAAAGCAAAACAACCCCAGGGTCTCTCCCAATCTGCCCTGGAGGAAAATTCCTTCCCGACCCCAAACATGGCAATCAGCTGAACCCTGAGCATGTGGGCAAGACTCACCAGCCAGACACCCAGGAAAGAATTCTCTGTAGTAACTCAGATCCCATCTCATCCAACATCCCATCACAGGCCATTGGGCATATTTACAATGTCGGGGTTACAGTCTTATATACACGGTGTGAAACAGCTCCCCAACATTTACTAGCTTCACGACTAAACCTGCTAGCATGAAAAATAATGCTGCGGTGGACCCCCCCCCCAAAACCAATCCTACCCCCAAAGCCACCCCAGTGTAATTTAAAGGTAGACAAGACATGCTATTTTCAAATCCAGCTGAGCTTTTGCAGGGTGTGCAGAGAGCCAGGGGACAGGGCTGCTCCTCACGAGCACGGGCACATGTTGGTGCAAGAGACTTTTCTTCCCACTGAACAGGACGCAAGCTGGCAGAGAAGCTTGGCCGGCCGTGTTCTCCTGACTTTGCATGGGGAAAACAAGCCCTGAAGAGTTAAAATCCATCCTGCATTTGGATCTAGCCAGAAAGTAGGTCACCCTCCACCTGGCTATATTAGCATTGCAAAGGGGGAGACAGCTGCCTTTATGAAACTGGGCATGGCAGAGGGTTTGTTCCTGGGGTACGTGACGGGGGAGAAGCGAGGAGCCAGGCCCCCAGAGAGCTCACCGGGAGTCACTGAGTGTCACCACACATCTCAGGTTCCACCCCAGACCCCACTGTGGGTCTCTGGATCCCTGAGGGAACCTCTCGCGTGCAGCACAGGTACAGTTCCTCATCTCAGCCATGAGGGGTTGCCTCTCCCATTGCTGGAAAGAGGGTGGATGGAACCAGCTACCATAGGGTACACTGGGGGGGGGGGGGGCAGGAGAGCGGGGAAGGTGTGTTCTTAACTCGGTTATGATAGAGAAGACCCAGGAACTTGAGTTGCTAACCCAGGTAAAAGTCAAGTTCAACCCCACACTTCCCTACAGGCTTCATTTTAAACTACTAATCCGAGTTTAAAGCAGAGTTGCCTTGTCCTCACGGCTACATTAACCCCAGTTAAGAACACATGGTTTGTTTGCAGTGTAGACGTGCCCTAATGTCCTCCTGGCAGGCAGGTGGGAGTAAGATGGGGGGGGCACGTGGCTGATGGAGCAGTGCGGGGGAGGGGGCAGAATGAGAGGGGATATCAAGCGGGCACAGGAGGAAGCATGGTTAAGAAACTGGGAAGAAACGAGGCATAGGCAAAATGAGAGAGACGAGGGCACAAGAGGGGAGGAAGGAAACCAAGGGAGCCCGAGCAGGTTCGTACCGTTGCTATTCCTGTTTACAGAGCGTTCACTGTGCCCAGCGTTTTCTTGCTGTGCTTCAGAGGGTGGGTCAGCCGTTGCTAGGATTTTTTTAAAAAAGTTCCCCAACCTTTGGATGGAGGGGGCACAATCCCCCAAACCCTCCATGTCCAGGCAGGGGGGTGATACCCCATCCCCATAACACCTCCCTTTGGGGCTCCGTCACCTTCATTCCCTTTCTGGAGAAGCTAACAGGGCCCACTGGCCCCTCATCCTACCACGGGCACCTGAGGGAGAGCCCTGGAGAGCGGAGGACAGGGATGGGGGGTGAGACAAAGCTACGCTTGTTTTCTGCAGGTTGGGGAGCAAGTCACCCCTGCCCCCAAATCCAAAGCTCCCAGGCTTCACTCACACCCACCCTATCACCGGAGCAGCTCCTCCGAGCGTGCCAAGATATGCTCCCCTCGCCGCATACAACAGAGCAAACCAGGGGGCCTCTCTCGCTCCCTCAGACCATGTTCCCTTTGCAGCTGCCTGTGGAACAGAGGATGTGGGTTTGTTTCTTCTAACATCTGCCAAGAGGCCTGATTCTCCCGGTTTTCCTCTCTGGGGCTGGGACAAGATCAAAGCTGCTTTTTTCTCCCTATGAAGAAGCTACCTACTCGTCCTCCCTACTTCCCCTCAGCTTCCATGGGCAAGAAAACAGCCACCATCGCTGATCCTAACAGGGGCATTTCCAGCCTCCCTAGGAAGGAGGGAGAGAGGAGGCAACAGATGGAGGCGGGGGTGGAGGAAACCTCATGCCGTGGAGGGAGCTGCGGATGGGACTGGTTTTCCATTTCTTCACCAAAGGACCTGTCCTGAAGCTCCTTGCTCAGGTCTTTCTTGTGCAAACCTCTTGCCCAAGGCAAAGGGGAGTTTTGCATGAGGCAAATCCGAGCCAGGGTGTAGAAGAGTCACTGCGGCATTAGTGTGCCCCCGATGGCTGGGTACCGCAGAGCCGCTCTTTGCTTTCTAGTGTCCCGTGGCTGATGGTCACGCCAGCCCCCGGGGCAGTCTACGGCCTGCTCTCTGAAGCCTCTGACACAGCTTCCCCTCCACCCCTCTCTCTGCCTTTAGCCCACAAGAAGAAACTCCCAGCCTCCGCTCACCTAGGGCTCCGCTCTGGCCTCCTTTCCCACTGCCCTGTGTTCCTTCCTTTAGGGAAGCCCAGCTCCATCCCAGCCGGCTTTGATCACCAATTATGCTACCACCCATCCCTACCTGGTGGCCTAATTGGGCTCAAGCTCTGGTTAACCCATCGTTAACCAGTGTGGGGTTCATCCACCCAATCACAAAAAGGGTGGAGGGGTGTTAGGATTTGGCCCCAAGCGGGAATTGTTTCCTTTGGCTTCTTTATCTTTTAAACAGGGCCATGCTGCCTTTGTACAGGGAGTGGGGTGGCAGTGTCCATGGGCTGGGATTGCTCAGGATTTTTAATTTGCCTGTTCTATTTAGGTCACTCGAGTCCTGTGGTCTGGGATCCACCCCAGCGTGAGACAGACCTCCAGCTCCCTATGGCCTGTGCTTCATAGCTTTGCTGTACTGCACTCAGCATATCTCACTACCTGCCAGTGGGTCCAAAGTATTCACTCTCTTTCTGCTCTCTGCCTATTAGGCACTTATTTTCCTGAGGGTTAGTTTGGTGCAAAGCTCCCCTCCTGGTTTGTTTGTTTTTGTCCAGACCCTTCCATTGGTGCTGCACTGTGCTCCTGGCAACAGGTTTCTCTTGTTCAAAGGCCCACACAGACCACTGCTGCAGGGGTTCCTAGAGAACCACATGGTGGGCAGGGAAGGGGCTTGCCTACTCTGAACTGTCCTTCAGTCCCTCTAGCCCCAGAGGGCAATGCCCTGGAGGACAGGCCCCCACAAGAATGTCCAATTACTTAGACTGTAAACTCTTTGAAGCATGCCATTATTTTAATATTCTGTATTTGTACAGCACCTAGCACATGGTCCTGGACCATGTCTGGGGGTCCTAGGCACTACCATAGTACAAATCAGAAACGATAATAATATACCTACTACTACTAAAGTGCCACTATAAAAGAAGGAAGGAATGCATCCCTCTGAATGCCGTAAAATGGTACGTATGTATCCCTGATCTTTCCTTCCAACTAGAGCTGAATAGAGAATACAAACCAAAGGCCAGGAATAGTCATTTGGGTGTTTCACAATGCTCCCCTCCCCCACCCCATAAGTCTTTTGGTTTCACTTTCCTCACACATTCCAGCCGTCATGCTTTAGTGACACAATCCCATGCATGAGGATTTGCAGAGATGGAATATTGTCCTTCGGGGCCCCGAAGCGCTCTCGTGCTCAGCCAATCAGAGAACATAAACACCGCCATGTGACTGCTCCGAGCAATCAAAGCCACGAGCCGTGATCAGAATTTCAAATATTCCCAACTAGTCCACCGAGTAAAAATCAAGAGGAAATTGGTCAAATACATTCAAGGCCCTCATCTGCTCATGGTTATTCCATGAGCTGACACAGAGGCCGAGTTTGCCACAGATCATTTGCCCAGCTTCACTTCCTACTGTACTTCATCAAATATCTCCTGCACAGTCCACCCCTGCATAGGGGCTCCCTTGGCATGGTGCCCCGGCACGGCACAAAAATAAGTACAGACAAACCACGAGGGCCTTGCTGCCCTAGGTGTGTCGTTAAACAGCTCTTCTTCCCTGCCTTGTCATTGTGCTTGGTTGCCCTCTCGGCTGAAGCCCGCTGGGAGCTGTGCTGTATCCAAGGAAGAGACCCGTGTCCTTCTAGCTGTCGCATCGCATTGATTTTCCAAGAGAAAGCCAGCAGGGAGGCTGACCTGTCAATCTAACGCACAGCCAAAGATTGTCAAGCAATGAGAACCCGCAAGCAGCTGTGCCAGCCACGCTGCACAACAACAACCTGAAAGAGGGCTCCGCCTCCATGTCCCCCTCACAAAACCCAACACCTTCTGCTTAGTGTAGGTGGTTCCCAAGCCAGACTATCGCAGTGTCTCCCGCCTGGCACCATGAACAGTCACTGGCATGGAGCATGTGACTTGCCCCTTGAAGAACATTGTTGGAGGACACTGAAGCCAAAGGGCAATGCATTGCAGCAGTCTTTAGGTACACACCTGAGCACATAAGCAGAGCACGCCCACCTCACCTGTGGCCCACTACCCAGAGTTCTGCTTTCGTCCAGTTTCATAACCTAAAGCACAGCCAGGCCAGTTCTTAAACACGCCACCAGAGACTGTAGGAGCAGAGCGGTGAGTCCACACAGGACAAATGTCTGCTGGAGAGGCTAGTTCCCTGCATATAAAGGCAGTTAGAGATCCCAGGGTGTTTTTTTGCTTGAGCAAGGACACTACCCCCCAGCGCACTGGCTAAATCCCAACCCTGCATTTCCGCCTCCCTAAATTTCCCCTCGGATTCCAACCGGCTGTAGCGGTCTTCCCTTCCTGTTCTAAACAGCGGCACAGCAGGGAGCAGCTGTGGGAACGCGGTCCCGTTTCATCGTGCTCTGTAGTTTCTGTACGGTTGTAAAGCACTTTCTGGGAGCCCCAGAGGAGGGAAGGGGTAGGAGAAATGAAAGCTATTATATTATTTTTTTTCATAAGGGTGGCCCAGTAATATGCTTCAGCACTGTTCCATTAGGAACTGGGACCCTTTTGCCTCACTTCTCTCCCACTCACTCATCCCATACTGCTCTTCTCCGCCTGAGCTCACAACAGCAGCCCCTGTATGCCCTGAATGAGAATGGGCTAGGGGAAGAGGATTTTCCTGCCCCCTTCCTTGCTTTGCGCTGCTGAGATGGCTGACTGCAGCGGGTCCTCCTGCAAATTCTGCCAAGTAGAAAGGAAGCTGCCTGT
The DNA here is from genome assembly GCA_007922305.1 of Dermatemys mawii. Taxonomy (NCBI): domain Eukaryota; kingdom Metazoa; phylum Chordata; order Testudines; family Dermatemydidae; genus Dermatemys; species Dermatemys mawii. Next base: position 5,516,659 of record ML677396.1, on the reverse strand, counting down.
GATGTGTGACTGGAACATTGTAAACTGGGCAGCTCCCAGCAAGCCCCCTCTCTCACGGCCAGGGGTGGCCTGCCTTTATTCCCCTCTTTCCTGGCCTCCTCAAGGAACTCCACACACCTCCAACAGCTCTCCTGGGGGTCCAGGTTTATCAACACCAAAGTCGCAAACAAAACTCAAAGTCCCCAAATGAAGGGTACAAAGTCCAACTCCCTTCCCTGCTTTTAGCAGACCACTCTCGGCCCTACCTGCCTGGACTCATTCCCCTGGCAACTCAAACTCTCCTGCAACAACATTTGGGTCTTCTTATTGGCCTTCTTATTTCTGAGCCTTTAGGGTACACTCAGATCCTGTCAGCTTTTCTCTGCAACCATGCCAGCTAGAAACTGTTTAAATGAAAGCAGAAATTCTCCTCTTATCACATGACTCCAGGAGCTGGGCCTTCACAAACAGCACTCGAGATCACTAGACTCATGACAAAATTGTGCAAATTGGCAACACTGGGACTCATCTCATGTCTATTAACACTCACCTTTGTGTAACTCTTATAACAGTCTGAGAACAGGAGAGAGTGGATATGCTTTTTTTGCCAGAGTCATTACAGCAACCGTGTAATGTTGTTCTAAAGAAGAGAGAGTTTGCCAAGATATCTACAATATTGTGTATTCCCTCCATCTGCTTCTCCTAAATAAATTCAGGGCCTTATCTGATATAATGAATGGAAGTTGGCAATAATTGTATAACCATCCGGACTGTGCTTTAAACCCAGTGCAAGCCGGGCTGCTGACATGAGGGAAACAGAATCGATTCATCTGACACCAGAACGAGGCATTGTGACTTGTTTGGGGTGTTTTTTATTTTAAAGGTCATTCATCCACCTCAGCTCCTGTCCAGGTGCATTCTAGGAGGTATAGTTCATGCTGGTGACAACCCCATTGTTCTGGGCGCTGTGATGGGTACGAAGCTGGTGGTCCATCCATTGTAGCGTTCCCACCGGTGGGGCCTGTCCTGGTCTTATTCAATAGATGGACCAATCCCCAGAAATATTAGTGTCGAGCAGGCCTTTTGGAGGGAACAAGGGAGTCATCTGCAACACGCAGGAGTACAGTGGTTTTCAGCAACCTGATGGGAAAGCAGCACCTCCATTGAATGGTACATGTTCCTTCCACTCACAGGATGAGCTCTTTCCTACGACATGGCCCAAACTCCATGAGTGCCCTTCCCAGCCCAGCCTGCCCGTGAATTGAAGATCCCGAGGAGGAAGGCAGTATCTGCACCAGACATCACATTTCCTCGGCATTCTCGCTGAGCAGCCGAGCAAAAGTCAGCTGAAAAATAATTATCCAACAAGACAAGAGGCCTCTGCAACAAAGTCTCCTATCCCCTTCCTCCTCCATCACCTTGGAACACTCTAATCCCCAGTTCCTTTTCCGCCACTTAGATGCACTACCCCAATAAACGCACACGTCAGCCCCTTATTAGGGTTGGAGATGGTGGTTGTGCAAAACCCTCAGTACCTCAGTAGATCAACCACAGTTGGATTAGGAAGAGAGCCTGAGACAGAAGCTCTTGTATCAGAGGCCTGGTAAGAGGTAGGATCTGCTCACAGAATCTGGCAAGACCAAGAGCTGATATTGCAGAAATACACATTCCTAAGAAGTGCTAGTCACAGAGCGCTCACACAGACACACCCTGATATCAAGGATGGTACAAAAACATTCCCCAAGGAGAACAGGAACACACTGACTCCTCCTGAAAGATAAGGTCTGGAAGACAGTATGGAATAGAGATGTTTTAATCTAACCAACACGTACAAGATGATGGGTGATAACTCACCACGTCAGGGGGCAGTAACTAACTATGTCAGAGGGGCAGTACTAAGTTGTATGTATCTGGGTATAAAGATGCACCTCAGAGGGAGTATCTCTGTCCAGCGAGAGGGGAATAAAAAGTCCCGCCATTCACTGAGCTGCATCCATTGTCACGGGCACCACTGAACCTTGGGGGAGTTCTGACAGGATCCGGATAGCACTGCTCAGGCTCCGTGACAAAACAGGTTGGTAGTAGGAGGCCGCTGTACTTTGAGGGGTGAGATCCATAAACACAGGGAGAAAGAGCTGAAAGAGAGCACCGGACCAGAGAGAAGAACTCAGAGCTCTCTCACGATGGGTTTGGCTGGGGCAGACCCACTTCGCTCAGTTGGGTGAGGAAAAGCCCTTTTGTCCTTTAACAGGGCTCATTGCTCCCAAGTACTGTTGATCTCATCACTTCACACCATTGCAGGCAGAGCCCCCCCAGCAAAGCTGTCTCCACTCTCCGCAGCCTATCACGCCTCCAGAGGGAGGAGACTGCACAAGGAGCGCATTTTCTAGCCAAACAAGAAACAAACAGCGAAACACAATGGATTTTGTCACTGAAATGGGTCCATGTTCAAGTTTGTAACACACTGCAAAGCAGCTGAAATATTTAGCAACGTTAGTTAAGCCTCTGCAAAGGGCTTTACCGTGAACCTTCACAAACCTGGTGTGAATTAGAGATGATCCCCAATTTGCATGCAGGTAAACTGAGGCACGGGGTGATGAAAACACAGAGGACCAGGACTCAGTTCTCGGCTCAGCCACTGACCTATTGAACAGCCTTGGGCACGTCACTTTGCTTCCTCTCTCGGGATGCCTGTTTCCCCTCCCACTCTGTCTGTCCGTCTTGTCTAATTAGATTGGAAAGCCTTCGGGGTAGGGTGACCAGATGTCCCGATTTTATAGGAGCAGTCCTGATATTTGGGGCTGTGTCTTATATAGGCACCTATTACTCCCCACCCCCATCCCGATTTTTCACACTTCCTGTCTGGTCACCCTACTTTGGGGGCAGAGACTATCTTTTACTAAGGTTGTACAGTGCCTAGCATGATGGGACCTTGATCTTCAGTGAGGTCTTGAAGCATAACTCAGTAGGGTGACCAGACAGCAAATGTGAAAAATCGGGATGAGGGGGGAAATAGGAGCCTATATAAGAAAAAGACCCAAAAATCGGGACTGCCCCCATAAAATTGGGACATCTGATCACCCTACATAACTGTAATGCAAATAATAGCTATTAATTGGCTGAATTAACAGAGCGAGCATGTCACAGCTAGGACTAGAACTCGGAGCTCCTGGTGCCCAGCCCTGTTTGCAATCTATTGCTTCACCCTGGGTTGTGACTGTCACACAGCTCTAATCCCCAGGCAAGACGTTCTCCAGGAAGAAAGAGACATAGCAGGAAATGCTTCTCAGCCAGCACCAAGGCAGGAAGGAGCCTCTTAGCAACTTTCCACTCTACCGGCCTGAGTTAATTGAAGTTTTGCATCCAGCAGAGCCCAGCCTAGGAAGCACTAAACTCCAGAAGGGACAGGGAGGAAGGAGTTTAATCTCCATATTAAGCATTTCTGACAATCGCTTCGTCATTTACTTTCCTCTCGTTTGTAGCAACCAGAGATTCTTTCCTCCAGTAACCCTGGAAACGGCAGGGAGGAGGCAGCTCCGGATGTGCCTGTGTCCATGTCCGCAGCGGCTGCTGTTATTTTGGCTCTGCGAGGACCTGCAGTCTCGCTGGGTCCCTGTTCTGCAGCCTACCCCTCCCCTGGCCAGAGATCGGACGAGCAGCCCCATCCTGAGTAAGGACAAGGGCCCCATCTGGGAATGAGCGGCAGAGGACCCCGTTTTCCCCACCCTTGTGGGTGGGAATCGCATTCTCCCTCCTCAGCCTTCGGAGCTGAATTCACACCATGGCGAGCTGCTGTGGGGTCAGCGAGCCCTTACCACGCTTTGGCCAGTTAGGGAGCTGTGCTGAGGGCCTTTGTCCTGTCCCTCTCCGGTCATCCTCTTTGGTGGCTGCAACGTGGGGCCTTGTAGTTCCGAGGGCACAGAGCTGGAGCTCTCCGTCGCTCTGACACAGATGCATGAGCGAACGGCTCCTTCTGCCACTGGGGCAAGTAAGAACATCTGTCTCCCACTTCTATGCACTCTACATGACTAGTCAGTAAACAGCGGCTGCTCCAGCATCTCCACAATCCACCCAACACTTATATGCTCCAAAAGAGGGTCCTAAATGCAGCAGTCTGACTATAACAAGGACCCTGAACTTCCCAAAGTTCCCCTAGTTAAATAGGTACATACACAATTACGAGCTAAGAGGGTCACAGTCCCCCACCTAAAATTCTGGCTTAATGTAGGCACTAGGACCCTTCCCCACATCCCCTTGCTTCCCTCACCTAAAGGAAAAGATCAGACAAGTAGGAATAGCACTGCTCTCAGAAAAACTTGAAGCCTTACTCTCTCCTCACAGCAGTCTGAGTTTCAGAATTGTTGCTGTCTAAAGTATGTCACTGGAAATCTGGATATTCCAACGTGAACCAAAGCCTCACACACACTAACAGAAGAGAGAGCCCTCTGATGCAAGTTAAGAGACAACAAATGAGCACTGCATAGTTTCTAGTTTTTAAACACAACCTGTATATAATCTGTGGAACTCACTGCTGCAGGACATTAATGCAGGCAAACAGCTTACTAAGAATTTTTTAAGGACTTGGCACATGGATTTTAAGACCAGAAGAAACCATTATGATACATCTGACTGCCTGCATAACACACAGGCCATACAGAATTCTAGCTGGTAATACCTGCACTAACTCCATATCTTGTGATTAAAACCTGTAATGAACAACAACTGAAGGAACACTGGGTAGGATTAAAGAAACGTAAGGTCAGTTAATCCCCATGGGTAATGCATGTACTTTTCACCAGGTAGAACTAAGGAGAATTCCTCAGCCCCACCTATGTACAGAACTAGGTGCACTGTAAGTGGGGCTAGGGGGTTTGGCTGGGAAAGGAAGGGGCTACAGTTTCATCTGAAACATCTAGAATGTGTCACTCTAGGAGGAAGGTTATACGGCCAAATGGACTCTCTATTCAAGCACCGCAATCAGCCACAATCTTTCAGAGGCCTCCAACTAGGTACTTTATCTGACCTTGAGGGATCTATTTTCCTTCACCATCCCTTGTCTGTGCCTAATCCTCATTAGCATCAGTAGGAGAATGGTGCCTCACTGGTGGGGAAACAGATTCCCAGCAATAGGTACAGATTTGTTTTCCTTTCAGTCATTTTTGCCTGTTTCTTCTGTGTCAGCATCTCTGGGGCCAAGGACAAGCAATAGCCAGGGCTGAAACCTTCATGGTCGTGCAAAAGGGAACTTTTACCACAGCCCCCGGTCGAAGTACAGCATGCAAACCATAATGCTATGAAGCGGTGCAAACCCACGGGCAGCTCTACACTCACGTTTCTCCTCATGATCCCTGTTAGCCGGGAATCTGCCAAACTACAGCACTGAGAACAACACTCATCGGGTGCAGAACAGGCTAAGGAGGGGGCAGAATGGTGTGCAGGGCACTGTGATGTGCAGGGTACTCACTGGCCTGGGACTCAGGAGACTGGGTTTTATTCCCAACTCTACTATTGACTTGTCACCTTGAGCAATGCTCCGGGCCTTTATTTCCCCTCCCACTCTTTGGCGCTTTGGTCATATGCAGACTATAAACTCTGCCAGGGTGGGACTATTTTTAGTGTATGAATATACAGCATCTAGCACAGAGGTGGACAAACTTTTTGGCCTTAGGGCCACATCAGGGTTGCAAAATTGCATGGAGGGCAGGGGAGGGAAGGTTGTCCCTCTTCAAACAGCCTACCCCGCCCCTTATCTGACCTCCTCCCATTTCCCACACCCTGACTGCCCGCCTCAGAATCCCTGACCCATCCAACCCCACTCTGCTCCATGTCCCCTGACCACCCCCTCCAGAGACCATCCCAACCGCCCCCCTGGGACTCCAACCCTATCTAAGCCTCCCTGCTCCTTGTCGCCTGACTGCCCCCTCCAGAGACGCCCCCAACCACTCTCCTGGGACCTCGCCCCCATCCAACCCCCTGCTTCTTGTCCCCTGACCACCCAATCCCCCACCCCCGACAGACCCCTGGGACTCCCACGCCCCATCCAACATCGCCTGCTCCTAGACTGCCCCCCGGGACTCCCCACCCATTATGCAACCCCTTTGCTCTGGCCCCCTTTCCACACCGCTCAGCAGCGTGTCTGGCAGCCGCGTGGAGCCAGACACGCTGCCCGCGCGGCACGCGAAGACTCCAGTGGAGGGGAGAAGGCGGGGGGAGGGCCGGTGGCAGCCTCCCCAGCCGGGAGCTCAGGCGCTGGGCAGGAGGGGCCCGCGGGTCGCATGTGGCCCACGGGCCATAGTTTGCACAACCCTAACCTAGGACAATGGGGTGGGGCCTTTGGGCACGACTGTAACATAAATAACAGAGAGCACAACACATTGCCTTTGTATAGAGCCTACATAAACTGACTCTTGGTGGGAGGAAAGTCACTCTTTCATGAGAAGTATTTAAAGCAAATTAACAGACTTTAAAGCAAATTAACAGACTTTAAAGCAAATTAACAGCACTTAGAACCAGAACTGGCTGAAGTCTTTCCTAGAGGAAGTTTTCCTGCTGAAGAATAATTCAAACTGATTTTTGGGGGAAACACTGTAACTAAAACAATCATTTCATTTTCACTTAAAATGTTGTTTGGGGTTGGTTGGTTTTTAAACCAAAATGGTATTTTAAGTCTATTCTAAACAAACTTTTTTGTTTAGAATCAGTTTGAAACTTCCCCTAGGAGGAACAGCATCTGTCAAAATGAACATTTCCTCACCAAGAGTTTTCGCAAGACCTTTCACCTGGGAAAAACACTGGCTTTCTGACCAGCTTTCCTTCAAATCCAAAGGAAGGCTTTTTCCCTGCATCACATCACAACAGCTTTAAGGCAGGGTACATTTCGGGGTCTTAAGCACTTGATGGTGTATTTTTGTCATGTTCATTTTATCTTCAACAGCAACATCAGCTAAGTGAAATCTCCCAGCCAGCAGCTACGCCACACACACACACACACACACACATGCCTGGCAGAGGTGCTCTGTATGGCCACGATTCTTGGCTCGATTTCATGAGGCTCTTGGGTTTGCAGAGGAAACCCAGTTGCCTCTTTAGCTGTTGACGGCTCGGATGGCGGGTCAAACTTTGATATTTATATAAGCAAGCCACTTGTCACAGTAATCTTCAGCAGCCCACATGCTTGGCAGGGAAGGAAAACTCCTTCAGTCGTTTGTAAGGTGTAGAGAGACAAGTGGGGCTTTTTGCCAGCTCCGGTTTGCTTTGTGGTCATATTTCCTGGCAACCTGTCATGAAGCCTGAGGTGGGGCGGGGGAGTGGAAGAGGAGTCAAAAGCCAGGTGAAAGGCTCTTCCAGTGTATTCAGCAGCACAGGTGCTACAGCACAGACTCTATTTGTTTTCTGTAAGGCAGGATCAAAGACATGGCGGCGAGCAAAGGGACAGGGGACAAGAAGTTCAGCAGGAACACACTCCAAGAGGCCTGTCTCCCCCAGAAAGCAGGTCTCAGGTCAGGCCAGGCAGTGCTCATTCAGCCTGCAGTCCTCCACAAAGGATTGTGTGGGGCTGGGAGGGAAAAGGACTCAATCAGCATCAACTGCGAGTTTGCGGAGACCCCAGCCCCATGCTCCATTTTTGACCTTCCCGTCCTGCAGTCACTCCCAACAGATCTGGCCTAATACATCTTTCCTGCAGCACCCTCTGTTATTCAAATTTAGGACTCCAGCCAACTGAGCATAGACGGTGTCAAAATACTGTAGGCCAAGTGGATCTCAAACTGTGGTCTGAGCTCCAGGCAGGTGGCCCGCGGAGAGTTCTCTCAAAGGCGCGTGCCTGGGCAGCCACACACAAGAGAATGAAGGGCCACCTGCCTAATTAGTGCAGCCACGCAGGCATGGCTCTGCTAATTAGGTGCCTGGACCCTGGAGAAGACGCACCTGTAAGGTGAGGTGGTGGCCTTGGGGGGAGTTTGAGGTAGGTGAGAGGGGATGAGCAGAGGGAGTGGGGGGAATTTGGGACGTGCAGGGTTGTGGCGGCCAGAGAAAGAGGCGACTTTCCCCAGCCTCAGCTCTGAGGCTGCTGTGGTGGGGGGGAGAGGGAGAGCCCCCGCCCTTCCTAGCCCCAGCTCAGGGACTTCTGTGGTGGGGGAGAGAGGAAGAGCCCCTCCTTCTTCCCAGCCCCAGCTCGGGGGCTGCTGCAGCGGGGAGGAGAGGGTACACCCATCACATTAGAAAGGTAAGAGTATTGATATTAAAATACGAGTTGTGTGCTTTTTTCGTAGAACAAAAGAACCTTAATTATTAATGTTTTTTTTTGCTACTGCTTTTGTCCAAAGCACTTGACAACAGTTAGCGAACTTTACAAACAACATTCGGAAAGATCTTTAAATGGTCTGCCAAGATCCTCAGCAATTTCCAAGTGGTCCATGAAAAAATAAAAGTTTGAGAACCACGGCTGCGAGCAAAACAAAACCAGAAGAAAGCTCAGACCACCAATTTCATGTTACTTGTGGCCTTCCCTCAGGCACGATTTGAATCTGGGTCTATAGAAGTGAAAGGCTGGAATACGACTCCACCGACACAAGGCCTTCGAAGTTAGGACTCTAACTACGAAAGGTTCCCTTTGCACCATTCCCTGTGTTGTTCCAATCTTGTTTCGGGGGAGATTGTTTTGTTGGGTTGGGGTTTTTTCTGCAGGGGGAGGAGGCAACAACTTCTCCTGTTATAACTTTCTCCCTTGTTACAAGAATGAGACAGCAGAATTTTAATGCCTCTTATGTTCGGTGACAGGGAACAGTAAACTGTACCACACTGACCTTTTCACTGTTTTATAATTCGATTGCCTGTCCAGAGCCACTCTTCACTTTTACTGCCTCTGCCACCAGCGAGAAAGAATCCAAGGACAGGCTAACCACAGGGGCAGGGATGCTCTGGCACCTCCCCTTCAGAGGATCAGCACAGATCTCAGGAAGGGAAACATCTCCGAGCCTGCCAGAGGGAGCCAGGTGTTCTGAGTTCTAGTCCCGTGTCTCTCTTAGGAAGGCAGTGGTCAAGATGGCAAGGGACCTGACAACACAGATAGGAGAGAGGTAGCCCCCTGGGAGGTGAAATAATAAAATCTTGCCTTTCTAGATCACCTTCCTTCTGAGGATCTCAAAGCACTAGGCAAACACAAGTTCAGACTGCAACCCTCCCTGGCAGAGGTAAGTAAGGATCACCTCTGCCTTTTACAAATGTGGAAACTAAGGCACAGGACGGTTTAGTGACTTACTCAACATCGCTGAGGGGAAATATCAAGCCCAGAACTCCTGACTCGCACTCCCAAGCTCTAACCATTAGCCCACACACCCTCTCATAGCTGGGCATATCTCAGGGTCCCAAACTCCTGAACACGCATCGTCCTCCAAATCCCACACTTCTTTCCTGTTCCAAGGGAGAGGGATGTTATTCCTTCCCTTCGCTGCCAGCCTCCCGCTGCACCCCCGGTGTCTGATTGGCACCCGGTGTTGTTGGGAAAGGGATTTGGCAGCAGCAGGAGAGCTCTGACAGACAGTGACATGCTAAAGCCTTGATGTGCAAATTGCTTATGCAGGATGTCAGTCATCCTTCAGCCAGCAGCCGGGAAGACACTGGCCTTTCAGGAAGCAGAGCCAAGCCTACCTTCAGACCCCTCTGAGACGCGTTTCCTTGTCTCCGGGAGGAGAATCCCAAGGGTGGCACCTCAAAAGGGACAAGGCACTTAGAAGTGGATTTAAAGTAAAAAAGAGACCTAAGAGCAGATTGTTATGAGACGGGAGAAGCAGCCTGATGGACTGAGTTAAAATCTCTTTGAGATGGATATGTTAACTGAAGGGTGAGTTCACACCAAACTGTAAGCCCCTTCCTAAGACAAAAATCCAGGAAGCCCAGCAGTGAACACAGTGTGACCCTAAAGCTAGGTCTACATTGGCAATTGAAGGACAAAACTTGTGTCTTCCAGAGGTGTTAACCCGCCCCCCCGCCCCACGACAAGTGCCAGTGTGAACAGTGTGTTGTGGGCAGGAGCGAACACTCTCCTGCCAACTATGCAAACGCCACTCGCTGGGGGTGGAAGCTTTTCGCGGGCAGGAGAGCCGACAAATAGCAGCTGCACTGTATGAGTTTTAGTGGCCCGGTTGCATCAACGCAGCCATGTCGCGAAAAGCTGCATAGCGTAGACATCGGCGAAGCCAATCTAGACCAATCTTTTGGTTCGGTGATTGGCTAAAGTGGCTCGGGCGGTCAGCTAAGAAACTCTTCCTTTCGTTCTTGGTTCCTCCTGCATTCAGAGGAGCAGGACTTTGTACATTCCTTGCAAACAAACAAGGCGGCGTCAAAGGAAAAGACCAGAGTCCACCATCTCTACTTCTACCTGGAACAGCCTGAGGGCCCCAAGCCATATGGGGGTGAAAAGGGGCAACACATCGTCCTACACATATTGTATTCCCATCCTACCACCAGCTGGATATAACTTTGCTTAGGGGGACTTCCTTCTTTTGCAGGCTGAGCTGTAGCTTGCTTGCTGCGGACCCTAGTTCTCAGTCAGTCTCTGGGTCAGCTACCAGCTGAGCTGACCACTTCCCCACTTCTCTTTCTGCCAGGAGCCTCTTTGACAGATCAGCGGCTTTTCCTCTCCAGATCCTTGCCCTTGCCAAACAGCCCTGTCGCCAGGCTGAATAATCTCCCTTCAGGGCTGTAAACCTGGCTAGTTTCTGAAGAGATGCTCTTAGGTAGGAGGCCAATGTTTTACCTTCCCTGCCTGGTCCCTTTACCAATCCCCTTTGATCTAACTCTATGCAGTCAAGCCGGGTAACCGCACACCAATACACTGAGGGGCATATGTTGTTATAGAGAGATATAATATCTATTTCCCAATTCTCCACAGTCCCTGGCTTCTAATCTAGTAGAACTGCCAAAACGTTGGAGTTCTTGGGTTCTATGTGGAAAGAACCTGAGGCAACAGCAAGGAACTTAGGCCTGGTCTACACCTAAAAATTAGATCCATCTGGCTACATTGCTCTAGTACTACAGTGGCAGGAAAAACCCCTTCCATCGCTGGAGCATCCACACTAGCACTACAGTGGCAGAGCCTCAGCTGTGCTGCTGTCGCACTTGTAGCATGAACAGACCCTGAAGGTCTTTCCATCAGTCTGCCACGTAAGTGCTTTCAAACAAGCGGGGTTAGGTTCTATGCCTGGAGAGCCAACGCTGGACCCTAAAAAGCTGCCATTAATCCTTCCGTGTTATCGGAGCCTCCTAAACAACCCACAGAATTGATTTAACTGGGGATTTTTTCCCCCTTTCTCTCCAAACCTTCCCTTCTTCCCTAATGTTTAGCTGCGATCTCCTCTGACAAATTTCTCTCCGCTGAGAGGGAAATGGGCTCCGATTGCTACAGGCGACTGATAACAGCCTAGTAAATTTTAATCCTTGCCTGTTATTGTATTACCGCCACAAGTACATGCATTGAAATAAAAGGATCACCAACCCCAGTGTAATTATATTAGAAAGGTAATTATCTCCTCCACCACAAGACTTTGCACTCTTCTTTCTGTAACTAAAGTTTCCAGCTAATGTTTCTAGCAATGGGCCCACCACCGCCAAATCACTGGGAAATGGAAAAGCTAATTGACGGTTGAGCATTAACAAAATACAGGAGACGGCTGAGGAGGGGAGACAAAGGCAGAAGGAGCCCACAAGGAGCCCCTGAACTGGGAGCAAGTCACAGCCATTTCCTTCCTAATGATTGTTACTAATTAGTTGCATGATAACACCTAGAGGCCACCGCTGAGATCAGGGTCCCATTGAGTTAGATACCGTACAAACGCATGGCAAGAGAGTTCTTACTCCAACAAGCTTACAACAGCACTGCCTACTCCAAGCATTTAAAAATCACAAGCCAGGACCCAAAATCATGAGATGGGCTTAAAAATCAGGAGGACTAAAAAAAAAAGAATAAAAGTTAGGCTCCTTTCCCTTGCCTTCTGATTTCTGACCCTTTAGAGCACATTCATTTCATGCTGCTAAGTTTTCCCCTCCAGTCGTGAGGGCTGGGAAATGTGTTTTTCGATTTAAACAAAAGATGAGACTGTCATGCCACCTTTTGTTGAGTCCAGCACCTGAGGCAGGAAGGAAAACACCAGATATTGTGAGACTTACAATAAAAAAAGGCCCACAAAGGATGGAAACACTGTGACAATCCAAAGAGACAAAAGGTGGGAAAGGAAACAGAGAGGTGAAGTGCGCAGCATCATAAGAACATAAGAGCTGTCATACTGGGTCCAAACATAGACCATCTTTCCCTGTATCAAGTCTCTGACAGTGGCCTGTACCATAGCTTAAGGGATAGTACACAGAACAGGACAATTAAGGAGTGATGCACTCCCATCTTCCAACCCTGGTTTCTGATAGTCAGAGGTTTAGAGTCACCCTGAGCATAGGGTTGCATCCCTGATCATCTTGGCTAATAGCCAGTGATGGACCTCTCCTCCTTGAATTTACCTAACTCTTTTCTGAACCCAGTTATGGTTTTGGCCTTCACAACATCCCCTGGCAATGAGTTCCACAGGTTAGTTGTGCATCGTGTGAAAAAAAGTCCTTCCTCTTGTTTGTATTAAACCTGCTACCTATTACTTGCATCAGCTGACACCTAGTTTTCGTATTGTGTGAAAGCACAAATAACATTTCTCTGTTCACTTTTTCTACACTATTCTTGATTTTATAGACCTCTGCCGTATCCCTCCTTAGTCATCTTTTTTCTAAATTGAATAGGCCTAAACTTTTAAGGCTCTTCCATATCCTTGATGATCTTTGTTGTCCTTCTCTGAATCTTTTAAAGTTCTACTAGATTGGTTTTGAGATGGGAAACCAGACCTGGACACAGTATTCAAGGTGTGAGTGCGCCACAGATTTACCTAGTGGCATGATGATATTTTGTCTTATTTTCTATCACTTCTCTAATAGCTGCTGTTACTGTTTGCGTTTTTAACCACTCCTGTGCACTGAGCAGAAGTTTTCAGAGAACTATCCATGGTGACTCCAAGATCTGTTTCTGAGGTGGTAATAGTTAATGTAGAACCCATCCTTATACAGTGTAGCTGGGGTTATTTTTTCCAATATGCATTATGTTGTACTTAACCATGTTGAATTTCATCTGCCATTTCATCAGTCAGTTTTGTGAGAGATCTCTGTAACTCCTTACATCTGCTTTGGACTTACTAGGCAAGTAGTGAAGGCCCGAATAGAACCCAAGTTTCTTGAAGTGCACTTCAGTGGTCTAACTGCTAGGCCATGCTATCTCTCTGCCACTTTCAGTCCAAAACTTTGCATCTGAAGGACTTCATGCCTGGCATTTACACAAACAACTGAAAAGAATTAAACCTCTTTTTCTTCTAGACAACAACTTCTCTGGAACTGATCTCTGTAATTATATTTTCGAACCAGCACATGCTGTACGTATGAGGATCGGAAGATGTTGACTTACACATGTCGGACCCATTGTTTGATGAGTTCCTTTTTATGCCTTGAACTATTACTGAATGGACTAAATTACCATCTGAGACAGATAATTGTACTAATTATGTTCATTTTTGGAACATGTTGAATAATTGCTGTCTTAGATCTATGAATAACTGACCAAATGATCTTCTGGGTAATATTTCCCCCATCCTCTTTTGCATCCCTCAAAAGGAAGGGCTAGGACTGGAGCCAGCTGAATATTGGATTTTTGAGTTGGCCGGCCATTCCAAAAAGTTGAAAAAAAATAATTATAAGTTGAACTAAAAATGAACATTTTCAAAATTTTCAACAAATCAGGTAGTACAAAAACAATTCAGGTCAAAAGAAATGTTTTGTTTTGATTTTGACCATTTTTAAATAGTTCTAAAAAAAATTTAAAAAATAAAATTAAAAGACATTTTGAACAAGAAAGTCATTTCAATTAAAAAAAAGCCAATGAAGCATTTTGATTTTTCTTCTGAATGTTAGGGTTTGTTTTTGAATGAACCCTTCAGCTGAATCGCCATAAATTTACAAAACATTTCAGTGTCACAGAATCTGTATGTTTCACCCATTTCTAGTTAGGATTGCTTTTTCCAATCATTCTAGTAGGACCACTCACCACCTGGAACAGGGAAGATGGGTTGTATATCTCAGACCCTATTTCAAGACAGAATGTAACAACTGGATTTAGCTCCAGATGAATGAAGTCTAGCAGTTTGGTAAAGCACCCTAAAAGGTTGGGGTGAAATCCTGGCCACATTGAACACAATGGCAAAAAGCTCATGGACTTCAATGGGGTCAGGTTTTCACCACAGATGCTTCAAAGTATCCAAACATCCTGGATCCGCATAAAGAGGCTGAAAGCTTGGTGGGATTGGGCCCTTGGGTGACATTCCTAGTACTCCCCATTCAGGTCAGGCCTGGAATACCCACAAAAGTAGGGTGACCAGTTGTCCTGATTTTATAGGGACAGTCCCGATTTTGGGGTCTTTTTTCGTATATAGGCTCCTATTAGCCTATTATATTGTCTACCTCTATCCTATTATAGAGGTATATAAAATCATGAGTGGTGTGGAGAAAGTGAATAAGGAAAAGTTATTTACTTGTTCCCATAATATAAGAACTAGGGGCCATCAAATGAAATTAATGTGCTGCAGGTTTAAAACAAATAAAAGGAAGTTCTTCTTCACACAGGTGCCACAGGACTCTTTGTCACTTCTGCAATTCCAGACTAACACGGCTACCTCTCTGATTCTTCTTCACACAGTGCAGAGTCAACTTGTGGAACTCCTTGCCTGAGGAGGCTGTGAAGGCTAGGACTATAATAGGGTTTAAAAGAGAACTGGATAAATTCATGGAGGTTAAGTCCATTAATGGCTGTTAGCCAGGCTGGGTAAGGAATGGTGTCCCTGGCCTCTGTTTGTCAGAGGGGGGTGATGGATGGCAGATCAGAGATCACTTGATCCTTACTTGTTAGCTGCCCATATGCATCAACAAAGACATGGTCCCTTCCTCCAAAGAACTTGCAGTCTTCTCCATTTGCCCTAGCAAAGGCCACATTCTGCCCCAGGGGATGCTAGGCATGGGCCACTGCATAGCCAGGAGGATTTGGGAGGAATGATTTCACCAAGATGAAAAACTGTGCTACTTCAGGAGAACAAGAAAGTGGAACTAAAGACAATCAGACCCAAAGAGGGAAAAAACAAGAAGTTAACACCTGCCACTAGCAACACCTGGTCCTCCCAAACCGTCTCGGACAGCGTACAACTCCAGCAAAGGCCGTTTCTGTTTTTTCAAAAACCCAGCCAGCTAATTCCACACACATTGCTGTAATCACCACCTAATCCTACAGTCTGACTGAGAACTCAGCTACATTCATCACTTCCAGTGGAACCCAGGAGTCCTGGTTCTCATCCCGTTGGCGCTGGCGTGACAGCAGGGCCAGGTCCCAGTGCACGCGGCTGGGAGCGGCAGGGGACAGGACTCACTGTCAATTCAGCGTTTCTGGAACATAGCACAAAGAAATCATGAGGAACACAAAGACTTTGGTTTTTGTCCTTTGCTCTTTGGAAATTCCCCCCTGATTTATCAGCCCTGCAGTGGGGCTGAGGCCATGGCCGGCCCCACCTCTTTCCTTCTGCCTTGCCTAAGCAGTGCCACTCATCAACCCGATGGCAACTGCACAGCATCATGGGTATTAACGTTTGCAATGCCAACCAGGCCTGTCAGCTCCCATCCGGCGCCCACATTGCTGCTGGGCCACAGATCCCGGAGACCCCATCACTTTGCTTGTAACTGGATTCTTCCCCTCTGGCTAGAGCAGCCGGAGTGCACTGAGGCAGCACTTTTACCATCCGCCCCAGCTCGGTGACTGATTGTCCTCCGTAGTAAGTAACGACTTGCCTCTCCGTGGGGAGCATTGTCAGCAAATTGTTCCTCCGCTGATTGGCCTGCGGGCTTGCTGGGATGCTGGCATGTGGCAGCCCAGATAATCTGCAGGTTCCTCTGCCCCGGGGAAGATTAAGTCAAACTGCACCTTCAAGGCTCAAACTGCTTCATGCCAGTCAATACATTCCTCCCCACTCCCCTCGGATTGTAGTGGTCTGTGAGAGGAGAAAGTCAAAGTGATGGGCGAGTGTAGGGGTTGGCCCATCTCCTTCCCATTACTTTGCTTTGAAAGAGGAGCTTCCTTTAACCTGCACTTTTTTTAAGCAGGAGGAGAAAAAACATCCCGATCCAGCCAATGTCAGCAATTAGGAGCATGAAGGATCTGGTTAGAGGAGTTTTATAATCACAGCTTTCTCCTGTCCCCTCTCACTGCCAAAAAGACATCACTAAAGAACAGCCACCTCTCAGCACTTCTTTAAGGTTGTCCCGAGCAGGACAGGTGTCTTGGAGGCAGACTGGGTTGAGAAACATGCCTTTTGATTTCTCGAGGGCTGGGTTCAGATTCTGACCAGGCCCCAGACACAATGGGCACCCGTGACCTTGACCATTCCCGGCGGTGAAGTAACGTCTTGGAGGGAATGAAGCTGTGGGTTTGGGAGCAAGAGCTGGGCCTGGTGGACGGAAGGAAAATGGGCCCCTGTTCTAAAAGAGCAGGCATCCTTCAGCTGCTTCCCTGGAGCCGCGGCCAAATACAGCAGAGGGCAGCATGTGGGGACACAGACCAACCGGCTCCTCCATGATGGGCTCTGAAAGACACCGGAGGGAACCAGGCTCCGCTTCTTCTCAGGAGCGAGGGGAAAGCCAAATCCTTTGGGGTGGAGCGGCCCTGACTGCAGAGGCCCGGGCTGGAGATGGTGCACAGGCTGATATTCCGGTTGTGGTGAATTTCGCTTGAATTCCACTGCCATGACCCTCCGCTGGGACTCAGCTCTAGCTGTTAATGGGAATTAATGAACAAGTGCTGCTACCCGTTCATATTTCACTGCCGTGAAGCAAGAGGCCCCCCCGTCTTCGGCAGGCAGCTCTTTGCAATGGGAGACCCAGATTCTGATCCCCGCTCTGTCTGATTCCAAGCACTGGGCTCTTCTGGGCTCTCTGCCCAGTCCATCCAGGAGCCGAGACACCACTCCTGATCGAAGTCTTGTCAAAACTAACACCAGTTTTGGTTCCGAGGGGGAAAAAGGTTGAATCCCAAAATTCCCACCCAGGTCTATTAACGTGGTGATACGTGAAGCCAGCCTTGCAAAAAGGTCATAAAAATGGGTCAAGCCCCAGTGCAAAACCCTGCAGCTTAGGGTGACCAGATGTCCTGATTTTAATAAGGACAGTCCTGATTTTTGGGTCTTTTTCTTATATACGCTCCTATTACCTCCCACCCCCACCCCGATTTTACACATTTGCTGTCTGGTCACCCTACTGCAGCTGTCCTTCACTGTGAGGATGGCGAGCAATGGAGGGGAAAACAAAGGATATTTGACTATCCCATCAAATGACTATTTCTCATCCCGGCTGCCAGCTGAGCAGCGTTCTGAATGAATGCCTGGAGTTACTGCAATGTCCTCCAATGAGAAAATCGATAGACAGACAAAACGAGAAATGGCAACAGGTAACTCTTATTCACCGGCCCCAACAGGTAAAACCCATAGCTCCATTCAAAGGCACCCTCAGAATGGCACCTGCCCATCTGTCTAGGCAGCCGCTGTGCTGAAATCACTGACCAATATTACCTCACAGTTTGCCTGTACTCTCCATCTGTCTGTATCCACCCGTTGACACATCTTATACTAAAGCCTCATCTGTGCTGACGGCAGTGTGGAGGGTGACCAGATAGCAAGTACGAAAAATGGGGACATGGGGCAGGGGATAATAGGAGCCTATATAAGAACAAGACCCACAAATCGGGACTATCCCTCTAAAACTGGGACATCAGGTCACCCTGTGTGTAGCATACGGCCTTACGCATGTAGCTACCCGCCCCAGGGAAAACAGGCTGGATCCACACTGCACTGGAGCACGTAGCTACACACGGCAGAGAAAGGCTCCGGCAGGAGGACAGTACACTGAGGAAAATAGCAGGGTAGACAGGAGAGTCAGTGCTTGGATGTGTAGGGTCTATGGAGGGGGTGGGCAAACTTTTTGGCCCGAGGGCCACATTGGGGTGCAAAATTATGCGGAGGGCCGGGTAGGGAAGGCTGTGCTTGCCCGAAGTGCCTGGCCCCACCCCCTATCTGACCCCCACCCACTTCCTGCCCCCTGACTGCCCCCCTCAGAACCCCCAACCCACCCCACTTGTCCCCGATCCCCCCCTCCGTAGACCCCCCACTCTAACTGCCCCCCAGGGCTCCATCCCGTATTTAAGCTCCTCTGCTCTTTGTTCCCTTACTGCCCCGTCCTGAGAGCCACCCACCATAACCACCACCTGCAGGGACCCCACTTTAAGCCTCCCTGCTCTTTGTTCCCTGACTGCCCTCCCCCAAGACCCTCCCACCCTAACTACCATCCCCAGGACCCCACCATCTAAGCCCCTCCACTACCCCCCAGTTCTTGCTTACCATGCTCAGCTGGGCGGGTCCCAGCGCTAGGCTGTCCCCTGGGTGGGAACGGCCCCGCAGCTCCCCGCTGCTCAGCCGTGCACACCGGGCGGGGAGCGCGGGACCCCGTGGCTCCCCACTGCTCTGCCCAGCATCCGGAGCTGGGAGCGCCGGGCCCTGCGGCTCCGCCTGGGATCCAGAGCCGGGAACGCCGGGCCCCGCGGCTCCCCGCTGCTTGGGGTGCGGAGCGTGGGGCCTCGCGGCTCTCATCTCAGCCACCAGCCCGGGAGTGCGGGCCCACAGCTCATGGCGCTCACCTGGCATCTGGGGCGGGTGACCGGGGCCACTGGCCCCGCTCCCTGGCCCTTCGTGGGCTGGATAAAAATGGCCAGCAGGCCACATGTGGCCCACGGGCCATAGTTTGCCCACCTCTGGTCTATGGTCTGGGGGTTCACTCTACTCCGCTCACCTAAGCCATACCTCACTTTCTACAATGCTACTTAGACCTGGGCTATCTGGGCTCTATGTGCCGCTGTCAGCGCAGGCCTCCCGCTAGACTGTCAACTCTTTGAGGCAAGGTCTGTCTTTTTCTTCTGAGTTCGTACAGCACCTAGCACAGTGGACTCCAGGTCTGTCACAGGGACTCGTAGGCATTACGATACTTCATAATCATAATAATACCTTCCAGGCCTGCAACGTCAAATCTTCTTCAGCATCGCTCTCAGCCTTCTAACCCTTTCAACCACTTCCAACTCATTGCAGGGTGGCAGCCTGCTGGGCACAGGCACCAACTTTTCAAAGGGCCAGGCAGGTGCTGAACCCCTGCTCTGCCCCAGACCCCACTTCTAGTTCACCCCTTTCCTAAGGCCCCACCCATGCCCTGCCTCTTCCCACTCCCTGCTCCACCCCCACCCCGCCTCTTCCCACCCCCTGCTCCACCCCCACCCCGCCTCTTCCCACCCCAGCTCCACCCCGCCCCCAAGCGCACTGCGTCCCCACGCTTCTCCCGTTCCCCCAACCTCCGGCACACCGAGAAATAGCTGTTTCGGGGCAGGCAGGCGGCATGGGGACGGAGGGATAGGCGCTTATCCGCAGTGCCCACCAGCGGGCAGGAGGTGCTGGGGTGGGGGAGCTGATCGAGGGGCTGCCGGTGGGTGCTCAGCACCCACCATCTTTCCCCTATGGGTGCTCCAGCCCTGGAGCACTCACGCAGTCGGCGCCTACACTGCTGGGCATTGCTCCTGTCCATTCATCCACTGCCATACCTAGCCCCTGCAGGACGACCAAGGCCTCTCCGTAAACCAGTCCCACTGCAAAGCAATAGTTACAAAGGAATCACTCTGCACTTCAGCATCAGAAGAGCCCTGACGCCTGGTTCGTCAACAGAACAGTGGCTGGAAAGATTTCTGCTAATGGGGATCTCCGCAGCCAGAGAACAGGGTAAACAACCGCCCCTGCCTGGCCTGCAGAAAGGGCTGTGCATTTTTTCCCCAGGTGAACGCAATCTCTGTCATTTACCAATGTACATCACCAAAGAGCCCCACTAACACACCAGCAGCCCCCCCATCAGCTCTCCCCACTCCAACCTGCAGCGCCTCCTGTCCACCGGCAGCCCCACCAATCAGTGCCTTCTATTCCCTCCCCACCCTCCCGCAATCAGCTGTTATGCGGTGGGCAGGAGGCTCTAGTGGGGAGGGGGAAGGAGCGAGGGCATGACGGGCTCAGGGGATGGGGCGGGAAGGGGTGGAGTGGGGGGCAGAGCCAGGGGCTGAGCAGTGAGCACCCCCCGCCACATTGGGAAGTTGACACCTGTAGCTCCAGCCACGGAGTCGGTGCCTGTACAAGGAGGCTGGTCACTCCTCACCTAGCCTGTGCACAGGAAGTCAACAAAGGCAGCCATTTGCATTCCGCAAATCCCACACTTACACGTGAATTCACCCCTGTGCAGGCCAGCATGAGGCCCGTGCGTGATTTAAGGCCCCATGAGTTATATGAGGATCTTCAGAAGAGACCCTGGCCTGACCTTGTCACTGCTACGTGCAGAGACACATCTCTGCAGGTCTTTATGCATGCAGCTCCTAGCTCTGTATATGCAAAGATACGCATGTGCAAACCGGGGCAGGCACAAAGTAGGTGGTAACCTTTGAAAATAAGTTTTGATTTGATAACCCTTCTGGAGATCCTTCTTGCTCACCCCCTCCCATCTCTAAAATGGGCAGTGAGGAAGGATCTGGTCTCAGCTGGGTTCGAAGTGAAACTGAGATCCCTAGACAAACTGGCCTGAAAGGAACCCCAGGCAATGGTGGGTCTCAGTGTGATACACTCTGCCTTTCGCTAGCGAGAACCACGCGCAGCCCAGGCATGAATTCCCATCACCCAGCAATTTATGAGCTCTGCACTCATGAAAATAAAAGGAGCGCTGTCTGGGCCTACCTCGATGGAGTCCTGGCTCAGACGGGCCTTATCCGCAAAGAGAGACTGAAGAAACAGATCATGTACCTGCAAAGGACTGGCACGGAACGATCCTGCACTGGCAAGGGACCGACTGGATGATCTAATAGGGCTTTTCCATCTCTAAAGAGTGGGCTAGGACCCAGAGGCCCAGGGAGGGGGAAATAACTTTGCCAAGGTTGTTGGTCGAGACAGGAATAAAACCCAAGTCTCCTGGCTCACAAGCCAGCACTGAACTCTAGCACCTCCCCTACTTCGGTGTCATCGACCAGCCCAATGTGTTTTGGGAGTGGCTGTCGCCTGGAACATGAGAGACAGAGTATTAGGGAGTGAAGACAAGCCCTAGAGCTGTAGGAGACTGGGAAGGGGGGGATCCAAAGGGTTAAAAAGAGGCTGTCTGGTAAAGCAGGCGTGCCCCACTTTGCTGACTGCTGCAGGGCACTGCGGAAGGCTGGGAGCCTCTTCTGAGGGCCCTCCAGGGCTCTTTCAAGAGCAATATGCATAACTGTTCTCCCAGCTGGCATGCTGTCAACCACCTATTGCAAAAGGGAGATACATGGCCCTGTGTCTTGGGGGATTTTTAAGGCCTCAGGCTAGAATAAATGAGTTTGCTCAGAGAGGAGCAGGGATGAGGCCAGGAACGACTCCATCCCCCATTCCAGATCTTACATGAGCATCAGCGCACCGAGGAACACAGGCTGATGCACTGGTTACCATCATAAACAAAGGAGTCATCATAGAAAGGCTGCTAATGATTTACAAGGGGGAAAGTTGGCCCATCACCCAGCTGAAGCCATGGGGACTGTAGCAGATGCTGAGAACCAGGCAGGAAAGTTGCACAAGGTGCAGGAGAATTACAGGGTATTGCTGTCCATGTTTTAAGTACGGTGCATAAGGATTGCTGGGCACCACTTTATACCACCCAGGAGCACTGAAGACTATACAGGCCCTAATCCAAAGCTTTTTGAAGTCAATGGATCAACTCCCATCGACTTCAAAGAGTGTTGAACTGAACTTGTACTGCATAGGGCCCATACAACAGCATATAGCCTGAGAACCCTATAAACTACATAAGCCCTGAACCTGCACCATTAAAGTCAATGAAAGCGTTGCCATTGACTTCAAGGTGCTTAAGATCAAGCCCATACTGCCTAGGGTCCACTGTCCTGTGGTCAATATACTGCCCTGGGCTCAGAGAGTAGGACGCGAAGGTGGCAGAGAAAGAGAGACTTAAACCCTTTGGGTTTGATCCTGCAGGCAGGAAAGATGCATGTTCAGTGCTGTAAGCAACGCACCATGGCTCCTTTCTAATGGAGACTTATCTTCTCCGGGTACAAGACAGTGCCCAGACAGGACTTCAGAACGGTTGGCAGTAGCAGTGGGGATTCCTAGGCTGAGGGGAGGGGAACAGGCCCCCCAGGGAAAGCCCCAGAGATTGACCTACGAATGGTGGGCCTACTGGACTGTAATGGTGTCCTCGGTCCAAGATGCACATGTGTCTGTTACACACGCGTGTGTGGGCACTTTCACACAGCTCAGCTCCCATCCCTCACAGACCAGCAAGAAGGAACGGTTAGCCCTAGGGGCCCTCAGGCTCAAAGCTCTGAGATCCCATCTACTCCTCTCTTCCCCACTCCACACGTCCCAACCCAGCCCCATCTCGACCCATCAAATTATACCCCTTCCACTTCCCTAGCCCACCCCTGACGTCCCCTGTAGGTAGCCACACTCTGAACAGGGAGAACTTCCTCTCCTTCATGGACACACTCTGGGCTCAGTGCCTGTCCATAGCCACTCATGCTCTGCCCCCTCCCATGGGCAGGACTAACAGTCAGGGGGCGGGTGAGGGTAGGTGTTGGTGGTTCTTTCCCTCGTGAGCCATGACCGGGCCCCTCCTTTCCCAGCCCAGAGTTCCTCTCCTTTAGGAAGAGGTCTGATCCATCGGGGATGAGCAAAGAGGCTTCCAAGAAGCTCTCTACATATTTTCTGGGATTTGCACAGCTGTTTTCGGTCACTGCCCTTTCTTCCTGTAATTGAAAGCCATTGGCTTTGCATGGAGAGCCAGCTCAAAACCAAACAGGGTTCTCTGAGCGACAGAGAACCCCGCCTTCCCACCCCAAAAAACCCAGGCTAGTACAAAAGGGCACTTTCAAATGGAACAAGAAATCCAGTTTGTAATGTGTTCCTCCCCTGCCCCTGA
This sequence comes from Dermatemys mawii, assembly GCA_007922305.1. Classification (NCBI taxonomy): domain Eukaryota; kingdom Metazoa; phylum Chordata; order Testudines; family Dermatemydidae; genus Dermatemys; species Dermatemys mawii. Next base: position 5,493,544 of record ML677396.1, on the reverse strand, counting down.
TCTCTTAGCCCCTGGATGGTTTCACTAAGTTTCCTCTCATCTCCTGCCTCTCACTCTTCTGATTTTCAGGATCTCCTAAGCAGAATATGTCTGAACTTGTCACGCATTGAACCCCACAATGTTCAGCTGGATTCAGAATGAAGCAAACTGAGTTTGTCCAACCTTCAATGAGAACCCTGCCCAGTAGCCATCCAACGTGACACTCTGCTCCCAACTCTTCCGCAGCCCGGAGAGGGTTAATAAACAAATCCACATGTTCTTAAAAATATCATCTGCACCAAGGCTAACGAACACTGCGGTCTTTGGAGATTTGTGGCATTCGTTGGGTAAGTGGATTTCAATTAAAGCCATCCATAAAGAGAGTTTTTTCCTCCCTCTCTTAATCACAGCAGCACATCAGAGAGAGCTGAGAATGTCTCACTAAATGATATACCTAAGGTGACAAAGAGCACCGTTCTCCTACTCCTGGGGAAAACCAGATTAATTGATACAGGTCGGACCAGCACAGGACCCTGGGTGATTGTACAATAATTACCCTAATAAAAAATTTAAAATTAAAAAAGCCAACTCTGCGAGGTTTAGACTCAATATTAGCTACGTGGGAGATTGATTACAGCTACCACCTGATGAAACATTAAGTACCAGGTATTCAAATCTAAGCCCCTGTAACTGCTCACATATATTTGCATGTCTTGCTTATGTACACAAACACCTAAGGTGAATGTACATATCAGGCCGTGGCACACCCACCTGGCCAGTGAGATATCTGGCAAAGGCACATCTGAGTGGCTTAGCATGTGCCATTGGGAATCTGAGTGTGTAAGGTATGTTCTTCATATGTGGTACAGACCATGAGCTTGTTCTACCTATGTACTTATATAGCTTACATCAGAGTGTCCAAGCATCTCTCAGTCATTAAGGAATTTGTCCTTCCAACTCCCCTTTGGGGTTGAGAAATATTATTATCCCCATTTTTAAAAGAGAACTGGATAAATTCATGGAGGTTAAGTCCATTAACGGCTATTAGCCAGGCTGGGTAAGGAATGGTGTCCCTAGCCTCTGATTGTCAGAGGGGGGTGATGGATGGTAGGAGAGAGATCACTTGATCATCACCTGTTCGGTTCACTCACTCCAGGGCACCTGGCATTGGCCACTGTAGACAGGACACTGGGTTGGATGGACCTTTGGTCTGACCCAGTACAGCCATTCTTACATTCTTATTTTATGTTCTTATACACCAGGGAACGAAACAGAGAGATGAAGTGACTTGCCCAAAGCCAGACCTCCAGAGTTCCCATCCAATGGCTTAACCACACGACCATCCTTCCAATTCTGCTGTCTCCGCTACACAAGCGGATAATCTGTCCACAGGATTCGGTAAAGCACCCAGGGCAGGTGTGAGCTGCGCTGTCAAACACTGAACATCTGATCAGTGCAGCTGGAATCCACGGCCCAGCAAAAACCCAGGAAAACAAATCAGAAGAAAAGCTGCAGATGAGAATTGTTCCGCATATTACACTAGCAGAATCCACATCATCTTCAGGAGCAGAGAAAACACTTACACGGGCAAAAGGGATATTGGCACAACAGAAGGATGAATACTAAGGCTGCTCCTTTGAAGCAAATGTATATATCAGCCAATACTGTTTACAACAATACAGAGCGGGCCGGACTGTTCACCGGACAGCCTTTGGCTTGTGAATTCAGACCAGCATTGCTAGAAATTCATTCACATCCGACAGCTGTTTCAGTGGCCAACGTGAAATTAGTTCAACGGTTCTCAGTTCGCTCCCCAGCTGGGGTAGCGTCCATGCCGCAGCTACCACCACCGTGGCTTGGCGGCAGCAGCAGAGAGGGTCAGGACCAGCCGCGGAGGCTGGAGGGGTGGGCTAGCACTCAGGCACTGTGATCTTCCAGGTCAAGGAGGCAGCTGGGGCAACGTGGGTAAGTCTGTAGTGCCCCTGCTCGTTCAGTGGACACCTGGGGATTTTCAGTCTCTGGGGCCACCAGTCCAGCCCCTTTCACAACAAGAACGTGGGGCATTGAGGGTAACATGCTGGAGTTGAGGGGAGCAGCAGAGCTGCAGTAACCCAGAGAGAGGGAGATGAGCCGTCCCAGGTAGCTACAGACACCTCGCCCACCTTCACGCACTCTCTCCACGATCTGTCAGGAGCCGGCCTTCAAACAGGCAGGACGTTCTAAGGCCGGAATGAGTCTTGAGGGCACTTTTCATGCACTCTAGCCCTGTGCCCTCCTGCCTTCCCTCTCCAATGGAGCGCTCTAAGCGTGTCCTGCCCACCCCGCAGTAACGTCTTGATACCGTTTGGGTTTCGGTTCTGGTTCCCCGAAACTGGTTCCCTTCCTGGACTTCCATTGGCCTGGTTTAGGAGAAAGGTCCCTCTCCTCCTCGCCCCCTCCTGTTAGAAATAGCTCATGAGATAATTATCATACAAGAAGTCGCCGCATTGTATTTCTTTGGAGAGTTGCCTGGTTGCAAAAATTCATGACTAAATGTCTGTTCCTATTAGGCTCAGAAGGGCTGCTCTGCAATCATGCTAATCCAGGGGAAATGATTTGGCATTGCTGCGGCGGGGATGTGTCCTTCCACTCTAGTTTATGGCGGGTGAACCTGGGTGAACTGGGAGCGCTGCCCTGCGCCTCCCGAGCAGAGAGAAACACCCAGTGGCAGCACAGGAGCATGACATGTGTTGGAAATGTTCTTCTCGGGCGAGGTGTGGAGGATGGAGATGCCATTCGGTCCATCCCTCTGGTGTCTTTCTCCTGGCCTTCAGGGCCAAAAGAACCCTCCCCAGGCCATAGGTGAACATACACTTCTGGGCCCCTGCCTTCTAATAGGAACCAAACAGCTGTACAGTATGCACCGTGAAGCCAGCCAGGCAAGCAAGCAGCTGTCTCCCCACCCTTTAATCCTTTCCCTATATGAACACCTTTCCCACACACAGCTACCATCCTTCCATTACAAGCTTAATCCACTGGTGAACGTGGCTACCAGTCCCTCCCCATGCCCCATCCACTGAGTCTGTTACAGCCCCACTCAGACGGGCTTCGCTCTTTAGCTCAAGTTGCAGCAACTTCATAGTCCTGCTTTTAGTCCAGCAGTCCCAGTTCAGTCCTCAGTACATTAGCCAAGATGGCAGCCATCTCATAAGAAAATCTCAACCATCCATCTCCTCCCATGGCAACTCCTAGCCCCATTAAGGATCTTCCTTTCCCAGTGTCTTGCTGACACATTTTTCTATCCCCTTTCTTCTTCCCCACAGAGATCTATCCACCCACCAGCTTTGCACCCAAGCCCCCCGTGCCCCATCTCTGGTTATGCTGATAATGGCTGCCGAAATAACACTGACAGTTTAAAAACCACTTTCCTGCTGCTTAATCGATTAGGACTGCCCACTGGGTTCCTCTTCCTCCACTGAGAAGTGGGACTCCACACAGCAGCCCATTCAATGGAGGCTGAATCAGCTGCCATTCTCCCAGCCCGACTGGCCCAGCCTAGCTCCTTCGGGGCTGTACCCGCTGTCTCTAGGCCCTGTCAGAGCCCAACTTGCATGTCCCCATGTGCAAACTTTCTACTGGGAAGTGAATTCTATAAGGTTCCACCCGCACAAGGCCAATGAAACCCCATGGAGCAGGTTCGACACCTGTAACTGGCCCAGGGAGGTCGTTTTGCCACTAGGGGCAATGGCAGATGACAAATGACTTTGGAGTGGGGAGGCAACACCGGTGAATCTGGGGAGGGTTCACTTTTTTCTTTACTCTCCCTCCCCCCTTCAGCTCTTTTGACTTGGCGGCTCCGGTCAGCACCGCCGACTGAGCCATTAAAAGTCCAGTTCGTGGTACTGCGGGGCTAAGGCAGGCTATTCCTTACCCACCCTGGCACTGCGCTGTGCCCCGGAAGCGGCCAGCAGGTCCGGCTCCTAGGTGGGGAGAGGGGGCATGGCGCGCTGCACACTGCCAATGGGAGCTATGGGGGCCGTGCCAGCGGGTAAGAGTGACACATGAAGCGTCTTGGCCCTCCTGCCTAGGATCCAGACCTGCTGGCTGCTTCCAGGACATGGAGCCAGGACAGGCAGGGAGCCTGCCTTAGCCCTGCTGTGCCACCGACTGGGAGTCGCCCGAAGTAAGCCCTCCCAACCTGGAGCCCCTCCTGCACCCAAAACCCATTATCCCTGGCCCCACTCCAGAGCCTGCACCCCCAGCCCAGGCTGAAATCACGGCTAAATTCTCCGCTGTTTAATAACGCCGCCCTTCTTATACAGCTGCTGCGTCCACAGAAACTCCAGCCCAAGGTCTTCTTGCCTTCCCATCACTCCCTCTGACTCAATCACCCAGCTGACCAAAGCAGGCCGCCATTTCTCCGACAGGCGTGCAACCCACAAAGCCACAGCTCAGACCCTCTCGGTGGGAACAATTGCTCCAAGCAGCTCTTGAGGGCTTTGCATAGTACATCAGTTGGGATTCATTAAAAGAGCCGATTGCAGAGAGCGAGCCAACCGGGCCCAAAACAGGCTCCAAGACATTTCCGCTCCCCAGGAGCTGCCTCATCAAAGACCGGCAAAGGCCGCTGAGTTCAGCAGGCTGGGGAGGAGGTGGCTCAGTGGCTGGGAATTAGTTTTTATAAAGTTGAATTAAGTGTAATTTAGTTAAAACTAGGTCACCAGGAAGAGAAATTCTCTATATAGAAGAACCTAACAAACTCAGTTCCAGAGACGCCCTTAGGGCAAGAAAAGAGAGGCAAAGATTAGAGCTGGTTGAAAACTTTCTAGGGGAACAGCTTTCTGTCAGAAAACACTGATCTCATGAAATAGAAACACTCCCCAAGAATGTGTCGGGCAACACGATTTCATTGAGATAGTAACCAGAACGATTCATTTTGGTAAGGTTAGAAAGACTCATTTTGACCTTTTCACTGAAAAATAGCATTTTCATTTCAATTTATTTTAGATTATAAATTAGGATGTAAGAAAAAAGTCAAAAGCAAAGCAAAACATTTCGATTGACCCTAAACAAAATATTTTGGACTTTTTTTTTTGTTTGGTTTTCCTGGAAATTTGGATGTTTGAGGCAAATTTGAAAATGGCAGGATTTCCCGGAGAATGGAAATTCCAGGTTTCACTCATCTATAGGATGGATACAGCTATGTCATGTTAGGAATATCATCCCAATTTTTAAAGGGATTCCTGTTGGCTGCGATCATATCCTGATCCATGAACATCCACAGCACTGAGATTTGCTAGCCTGAAAGCCAAGTCAAACTGCGTACATGCCTTTGCACCACAAACCTGTTCATAAAAAATGAACACCCAGTCCAAGAAAGAAAGAGTGCCAGGTGACTGAGATGGCGAGTCACAACTAAGCAAGCCAGCTGGCATTCCAGATTTGAAACTTGCAAACAGCAACAGAAATTTGCAAAAATGAAAACTAGCAATTTTCAAATGACAAATCAATTTGAGATCATGGACACTGTGCTAACAGGAAAGGGGAAAAGATTTGTGAAGATTCGATCTATTGTCTGTTCATTTACTATTATCTAAAGGTTTGTTCAGGTTCAGGGCTTTGATATGACTTCAGTGGGACTCTATGGGGTATAAGGCTCTGGATCATTCTTATTTTGCCATGGACCAAGGAGAACTGAGGTGAGCATTAATAAAAATCACTGGGCATGGGGAGGAGAGGAAACTGGTGGATGCTTTCAGTCCCAGGGAAAAGGTTCAGTTTCGGATCAGGTCAGTTCCTATTTGATGCCTCTGTTTTCATGGAATCATAGAAAGGCAGGGGCTGGAAGGGACTTCAAAAGGTCATCTAGTCCACCCCACCACCATGCTGATTCCCCCATTCTTAATAAAACATTGCACTGCACTCCTTTTCCTTCAGATCTCAGGAGGTTTACATACATCAATTAACTGATCCTCACAACATCTCCTATGTTGCAGGTGAACCTTAATTTCCTCCTTTTACAAGCTGGGAGGGAGTTTGCGGCCCAAGAGATTGTTTTGCCAACCTGTTCTTGCCTCTTCTTTACTTCTTCTGTCTTTTTTTGGTGTTATGATTTTATTCGCTTATTTGTTTCTTCCCCCTTATGTTTTGAATGAGTTTATTTTATTTTTATATATACCAACTTTAAAAGGCACTTGTTTCTGACATCCAGGGGCCTTCAACACATCTCTAAACAATTAAAATTCCATAACAGAAAACAGACAAATAAGGTTGTGTTCTTGCTTTTTACACAATGCTAAGAGCCCAAGCCAACCACAGGACACAGACAGGCTGCAACCAACCACATTTAATAACGATATACAAACAGACAAGTCCTAGCTACATACATGCTCTGTTGAGTTCCAGATGAACTTGGTCACATTAGCAGGGATTCTCACAACACATTTTTTGGTGGCCTCAGAATATGGCCACCAACTCTTGCTGGTGGCCGCACTGACAATTGTTCCTAAAATACTTAATTAACTTTAGGAAAAACAAATAAATATGTACATATGCATATTCAAATCATTGTAATTTATTTGCACTGGGGGTTTTTTTCAGCCTCAATAATAAAAATAATTGGCAGTTGTCTCTTCTGTACTGGACCTGAACAGAATAGAACCACAAATGAGCCACTTTGCGTGGTCTTGTCTTTTTTTTGTTGCTGATTCTTTTGCTTTCTTGGTTGTGCTTTTTTCCTCCCTAAGATTTGCTAGCTGATAAGTCTTCTGCTGTGAAAAGTGAGATTTGTATGTTTGTTAACATCACTTTTCACAGCAGACTTACTCAACCCGGGCAAGTCCTGAGACAAATTAAGCCCTGGATGGGGAGATGGGCAGGGAGGCAGTGGGGCCAAGGGATGATGGCAGCAGTAGTGGGTCAGGAGCCTGGAACCAGATCCTGCCACCGTGTGGACAGAGCCCAAAGCCCTGAGGCTGAAGCCTGCCTACCCCCTATGCCCTTGGAAAGTGAGGGATTCCTCACTTTTATTTATCCACGGATGCTAGGATAAATATACTGTAATCTCTTTGATTAGTTGCCTGCACCTCCAGAGTCTCTGGAGTGGGGCAGGGCCCAACCCCTGCCGGCAGCCATGCAAGAGGGGGCCACTGCTTTGCGTCCCCCGTATCAGAGCCCAGACGGCTGTGGCCGCAAGAAAAGGCCTTGGTGGCCACATTTGAGAAACACTGCGTTAGAGTCTTGTTCTGTTTCCTGTTCAGAGATGAGCCCAAGTCACACAAGTTCAGATCCTGACTGAACTTTCCCAATATTCAGGGCTATTTGGAGCAAGGGTTCAGGTTTGCACCCATCCTAAGATTCCCTAGTGCGCCAAGTGACAAAGAGTCCTGTGGCACCTTAAAGACTAACTAAAGTATTGAAGCATAAGCTTTCACGGGCTAATACCCACTTCGTCGGATGCATGCCAAGTGCACCAAGGGACGACCAGCTAACAACTTCAAATGGGTCAGCCTGCGTCTTAAGCATTCCCAGAGCTTTGGCTAACACAGTTCAGGAAAAAATGATGATAGCAACCAGTCTGGCAATACCAGCGTCTGAACCGAGGAGGTACAAAGCTAACTATATACACGGCACAAGGGTTTGATTACAGAGCCGGGCTCTGCACTTAGGGGCCATAACAGACTCCCAGTCTTTATAGCTCAGGAAGCAAGCAGGACAGGGATCACTCACCCCCGTGGGACATCAGAGCATCCTTTTGGCCTTTCAAGGCCTCAAACCACACTTGAAACAGCAGCATTTAAATCAGTGGAGCTAACAGCACTGCTGGCTGAGGAGAGGTGTGAATTCCAACCGAACACAGCTCAGTAACCAGATAAATAAACTCAGGCTTAATGAGCCTCAGGGGAGACAGCACCTGTGTTATAAAAACAACCCACTTCTGCCAGACTGTGGGTTGTGCCTTGCTCCGCGGCGGGGTCTCCCTGCACACACAAACCCACGGCGCATTCCTCTGGCATCCACTCATCCTGGGGCCTTTGCAGGTTTTTCCCCCCACCTCTGCCTCAAAGCAAAGCAAAGCAAAGCAAAGCAAACCAATAGAAGAGAACCATTGCGAGGAGAGCTGTGATTAATGAAGTGGAGAGAAAAACTCCCCAAACACGGATGCCAGGATAAATATACTGTAATCTCTTTGAAAACAAGAACTTTTATCAGCTTCACCATGGCATTGAGCAATGCCTCTGGTGCTGCATTTCCCTGGTCTCCAAGGAGCATTAAACACCCAGGACTGAGGTCTTGCCTTTGTTTTCTTACTATCAAACTTTTATTATGAAGAATAAACCATGTTACCAGTGATTTCGGCTGGGTCAGGACTGTCGCTCCTCCTGGGTCTGGTGCCAAGCGGGCTGTTGGAGCCTCACCAATCATCAGCCTACTTTGCACTTCGACAGTGCTCACTGTTCACAAGGCAAAAAGCGGGGGGAGCAGTGTGAGCTCCTTTCCGCCAACGGGGAAAACCACGCAGAGAGGGATGAGCCGACTTGCTCAGGGCTTGTCTACACGGGCAAGTTTCTGTGCAGTAAAGCAGCTTTTTGTGCTCAAACTGTGCTGACGCGTACGCACGGCCAAGCCACTTCACGCACAAACTCCTCACCCGCAGCGCTGCAAAAAACCCACCTGGACGAGAGTCGGGAGGCTGTTTGCGCTAGAGCCCAGGGAGGGAGGTGGGGGCTGATGTCAGGGTTTTTCCTTCTGCCTGCCTCGGGACTGGTTGCTTCCTGCCGCTGTCTGAACATACAAGACAGCATGCTGACGCACTCTCTGTCCCCCCAGAAAACACTGTCTCTCTCCCCCCATCCAAACACACACATACTCCCCTCTTCCTGTTCAGTTGAAAAGCCCCTGGCAATGTAGTAAGATGCCCTTGGAACAATGGGATTGGGAAACCTGCATCATGTGACGCAGGGCCTGCCCCATGAGGCGTGGTAAATCCTTCCCAAAGCAGCCAGTGGCCAGTTGCGCAGTGGGATAGCTACTACAAATCACTGCTGTCTTTGCCATCGCAAGAGCTGCCAATGTGGATGCACTCCATTGTCACAAGGAGCAGTGTGGACACGCAACAGCGGTTTAATAAAAGTGGTATCACTTGTGGCACAGAAACTTACCAGTGTAGACATACCCTCAGCATCACACAAGTCACTAGAAAACCTGGGAACAGAACCCAGGAGTCCTGACTGCTGGTGCACCATTTTAACCACCAGACCACACTGTCCCATTTAGTAGCAACCCATGTTGTAATCAGTTGGGCCCATCCAGCCTGCCCCCATCTTTAAGCTCTGAGTCTGGAAAGCACCCCTGTTCACCAAAGTGCTTAAGCACATGCTTAAAGTTAAGCCAGTGCTTAACTGCTTTGCTAAATGAGGATGGACTTTAAGCATGTGTTTAAGTACTTTCCCAAAGCAGAGGCCTCACAGAATAGTAACAAGGTACACAGGCGAATGCAGTATAAGGTGCTGATACATCAGTTAGCCCATTCCTGTGCCATGCAAAAGGCCAGGTTTAATTCCTGGGTCCCTTTCTCCCTAGTCTGTCAGGAGACTGAGGGCAAGTGTGAGGCCATGCACTCGAACTGCAAGAGGGATGGTGTGTGTCTGCTTGGCAGAACTGAATTGGATCCTTTAATCCAGGTAACTCACCAAATGAAAATGGCTGCACCATCTTGGATTTCTGCATCTTCTTCTAAGCTCCCTCACTGCTCCTGAGCATGTGTTGGGTTTGCTTATTCCTGCTTTAGTCCACTATCCAGAGACACAACCCTGCCTGAGATAGGACAGACACTGATGAGCCCAGGGAGTACCAGCAGTGAACTCTCTCTCTCTCTCATCTACAAGCTTGGCATCAGCAACACAAGGCCTCAGGGTGAGCAGCAAATGGGGCTGGGAGTGGGCAGGAAATCTCAGTGCTTCATCTAGGATGTGCAGGGCACTTAAGAGGAAATAAAAAGAGTGAAAACCATTTCCGGATAGAAGGGGAGAAAAGAATTCTGCTGTAAATGGGTCAGGTACTCTGCTAAAAATGGACACGCCTCTGAATTAATCTACAGATAACTGTGTCTCCTGCGGTGCTCCTCTGCCTGTCTGCTGTCAGACATGTACAACCAGACTTTCCCATTACCGCTGAAATACTGTAATATCCTGGTACATCAGAAACACCAGCATTTGGGTTCATTCTGGAGGCATTTTCATGGGGTGGGGAGGAAACCAGGCTAATGCTCTAGCTTTTTAGTTCTGAGAGGGTTGGATTTAAATTCCACCTTTAGTCATCTATGAGATGGGTTTGGTGGTTCTCTGCCCTAGGTATTGGAAGGCATTTCTGTACAGCACAAATGTGCTGCTCAATTTGGCATGACCAGGACAGAGCCGAGACTAACCACTGAAATGTACATGGATGTCATCACAGATCAGGAGTGAGGGTCAGTGGAACAGGGGCAGGAAAGCCTGCACTGTGTATTCCACACTCTCCGAGGTGCTGTCAGTCCACTGCTTTTCAGGAAACATCAGGAAATAAGCTTGATGCCTAACACAGCTGCCTTTGGAAATGGCAAATGCACCTTTCAGCCCACCTGGTTTTAGAAAAATGGAAGTTCTTTAAAATGGTCCTTAGTGGATCGTTTGATTCCTCCATCCAGGTGGGTATCTCAACACTGGTAGCGTCCAATTCCTGATCTCTCCCTCTCAGCTCTTTGCACCTCTGAGAGTTATCTGATGTTTCAAAGGAAGCTGACCCCACCACCCAGTCCTTGATACACCTGACAAAATGGGAAATGACTGTTCTACAAAGTGGAAGCCATGAATTCATTGCGGTTCCTCCCCAGCCTTTGAGTTATGGGGTGGGGGAAGGGATTTAAACAGAAGCAGGTTGTTTCTTGGTCTGATCCTTTTTGCTTTATAGTGGACTTTTGAAGCGGAGACTTCTGATGAGCATCTGAACCAATTTCTACAGGAATGTGTAGACACGTCGCTGTCGTCTTGGTTAGGGTGATCTGTTTTGTTTTTTGTTTTTTTTAAAAAAATAAAGCTCCAGGCAGAGAAAACTGATATTTTTCTATTTTGGATATACATTCCATGAGATGTATTTCTATTTGTTTCCTTAATATGCCACACTCTATATTCATTCTCAGTTATTTTGTTCAGTAACCGCGCCTGGCTGTCCTTCTGGAATTGGTGTTTTTAGCTTCTTCCATAACATTCTGTGTCCTCCAGTGAGAAGCTCTTCGGGATAGTCATGTGTGCATGTATTTATTTAGTGCCTCTTTCTAGCTTACTGACTTTAACACCTTCTTTGAATCCCACTTAAATGCAGCTCTTGTCCTCTGATTTCAAATTGATTCAGTTTTCTTCCCTGTCAGCAGTTTCCCACTCCCAGCTCGTAAATTTCACCAATAAATCTTCTAGTTTGTGACCACTTTAATGTAATCAGCTGTAAAAATAGTTGTGAAAATACCTCTCCGTGTAAAGAGGCAGACTGTCCCTTAATAATAATCTGATCTCTTATCCTGGAATTATATATTTTAGAAAACACATGGTATTTCTGTGCTAAAGCTGGTGCTCTGTTTTCCAGAGATTCTCCTGTAATTACTGCCTCAAAAGAGACTTTCTCTGTTTGTTTTTTTGGTTGCTGTGGTTGCAGATTAGAATATGGAGCTGTGAATCATTCATCGGCTCAGACGGGCACTGGTGTACAATTGAACAGGCTGTGTATGCCGGTCCACAAGGGGGCACTGTCTTTTGCCAGTTTGGTAACAAAAGCCCACAAATTCCTTCATGCCCTCCGCATTTCTGAAAACACAGCAGCAAATGTCTCTGGAAGCACTGGAACCAAATCCACTGTTATTTGTATATGTAAATATACTATTTATTATGCCACTCTAGGTGCATCTTTTGCATCCCCAGGGGGAGCAGAGTAGGCAGTTATTTGAGACTGCCCTTGGGCATATGCTAGATTGCAAACTCTCTGGGGCAAGTGTCTGCCATTTTGTACAGCGCCTAGCACAATGTAGTTCTGGACCATGACTGAATCTTGAAGGGGCTCCGATAATAATAATGAGGGAGAAATTGGATTAGGCAAGGCACTTCAGACTCCTGCCTAATCAGGTGTTTGAGTTATGAAATCTAGTTACCCTTCTCAGAGCAGACAACTACAGAGGCGACAGGCTGAGCTCCATCCCTCAGCTACAGCAAGCAACAGATCTTCGCTGCTTCTCCATACTTTGTTCACAGGAAGAAAGTTACTCCCCTGTTACCCACCATAGAGGACCAAGTCTACCAAACTCTTTCAAAGTCAAAAGGGCGCGTTTCCCGGGCACGATCTACAGAAAAGTTAGTTTGACATAGCTACAGTGATCAGAGGCGTGAAAAAAAATCATACCCAAGTACTGAGCTTAAGCCAATTTAACCTCTGGCATGGTTAGAAGCTCAGAAGAATTCTTCTATCAACCTAGCTCTCGCTGCTGGGGAGGTGGATTACCTACATTGATGGAAAAAAACCTTCTATTACTATCAGATGCGTCTCACTATGGCACTGAAGCAATTTAGCTTTGCTGCTTTAGTACCCATAATGTAGATATGATCCTGTATTGTAGGGTGCTTTTGAAAAGGACTGCTCCTTTTTCACATCCATCTGTTGCCACCTTGGAAGCATGGACAGTCGAGTCATTCTGTTGAGTCTTTTATTCCTTTAGCTGAAATGTAGTTCAGAAGGGCTTGGGTCGCTGCAGAGATTTAGACTTATACATAGAAAATATGGTCTTTGTAGTGATGTTGTAGCCATGTTGGTCCCAGGATATTAAAGAGAAGGGGGGTGAGGTCATATCTTTTATTGGGGCAACAGCTGTTATCTCGCATTTGGCTCAGGAAGTAGATGTTGCTGCTAAGTTTTGCTTCCTTTTTCTTTCTGTTGTGGAGTGTCCATATCAGACTGCAAAATTCATTATCTTCCATTGTTTGCAGTGTTGCTCTAGCTGTTTTGGTCCCAGGATATTCAAGACACAAAAGAGAAGTTGGTTCAATAAAAGATATTACTTCACCCACCTTGTCACACAGACATTGTGTTTTTAAGAAGCTTAGTCCTTTAGCTGGCTTTTGTTGTTGTTTCAGGATTTTTTAAAAATGAGTTTTCATTTAAAAAGAAGCAAGCAAATGAGAAAAGACGACACACATAGCACATGTGAAATCCCAACCGCTCCAGGAAGAGTGCAAAGCATAAAAGTAATATGGGAAATTACCTCAACCATTCGATGCACATGTCAAAGAAACAAGACGACCATTTTGAGAAGCCTCATCTTCATTTACTATAGTCAACAAGGACAGCAGAGAGAAGGGCAAAACTGAAGAGAACCTGAGTTTGGGATCAACTGTAAGAGCTATAACCTTTGGATGCTTATACAGAGGTGCTGGAATAGTCTGGAGAAGTCACAAGAACAGGTTTTTCTCAAGAAATTTCAGATGCCTGTCAGAACCTTGGAAAATTTTGACAACCTGGTTCCAATGGAGCCCCGCGGTGGGTGAGCAGGAAAATAAGTTAACCCAGCCCTTGAGAAGCTTTAAAAGAGAGATGTTCCTGCACCAGCAAGTTGAGTATGGAGCCAGTATGCCAGCATTCTGGGGTTCAGAGTTTGGCTCTTCCATCCCATTATACACACAGGCCCGCCTCTTCTTGGGTGTGGGAGGGAGGTGTAGGGTTTGGGTTTGAGCCATTTTATCTTTCTAAACAGGGCTGAGTTCAGTTTTGCTTCCATCAGTGGATGACCAAGCTCATTTGTTTCTCCTGGACCCCTGGCCCAGCCTAAGTCAGTTAACCAGTCAGATTCCATAGACCGCTGCACCAAGCCAGAGAGAGGCTGAGGGAATATGCAAAGAGCTGAGGGCTCTCAGGATGGAGCAAAGAGGATGGGTTCAGAGGAGGACAGACACCAATGCCCAGATCGGATCAGACTCACCCTGCCAAACTTGGCCTTGTTGGATGCTCATAATATCAAGCGACTCATGCAGAAAGAGCTCCCTACAGCAAACAACGTGACGGAGAGAGGCGTGGAACTTTCTCTCTCTCAGCACTGTGCTGATTTGGGGGGCTCACAGCTGGCAATGGGTCAGAGTCTGGAGTTCACTTTGGGCAAGCACCAAGAACTTCACCCAAATTTAGCCACACCAGGCAAGGACCCTCTAATCCCTCCTCCTTGTGGTCACCTTCCTTTATCAGGCAGGTTCTTCCAACACTCACCCACTGCAGCAACATGCTTTATGTGAAACCTGACAGTCCTTCCCCGCTCCCAGAATCCTCCTGTGGAGATGCTACGTAGCTACCTCCCTGTACTGATCTCCCTTAATAACTCCACACTAAAGCTCTTCTTGGAAGAGGAGCCTCATCCTCCCACAGCCCCTGGAGTCTTCCTCCAGGCAAAAATCACACAGCAATCCTCCTGGCTTCATCAGGTGCCTTATACAGACTTGCTGCTCCCCCATTGGGTTGTCATGCCTCTGGGACTTCCCGGAGCAGAACACGCAGCACTACCCGGGAAGCTGCCAGATTTGGGGCTCGCCAGGAGTACTAGGTCTTATGGGGCACGATTACCAGCAATACCAGCGGAGTTCAAGAGTGCAGCAGCAGCAGCGATAGGCCTCCAGCATCAACCAAGAGGGGGAGAGAAGAGGGCAGACATAGGGGAGGCATACACTTCCATAGTGGATCCAGTTTAGAAGGAAGCACAGGAAAAGGTTTGAGATGATCCTGTGGGAGGGAAAGAGACTAATTTTAAGCCAAACTGGCCCATCCATTCTAGTTATCACAGAGATGCAGTGTTTTAGCCCTACTAAGTTTCAGTAGAATCCACTTAAGCATCATGTGCATTGTACAGACAGGCCGGAGCAGATCCTGGTTTGCCTCTTGGTGCTGCTATAGATTCTGGCTATGAACAGCCCATGGAAAATTCCTCTTATGGGGGTTGTGGGGCTGGAGGGGGATTCCCCATTAGTATAAAAATGGCAGAGCCAACACCTGTGCTAGCCACATCCCTAACATAAGAGAGAGAGATGGTGGGGCTAGGGAGAGGATGTAGACAGGCATGGCAGAACACTAGAAGTGTAAGTTAGAGCAGCCTAGGGGGTGCTCTAAAAGATGCCAAAGCTGGGCAGCACAGACTCTAGGAGCCGTAACTAGCTCCCTGATCCTTCTTCTCCCCTGCCCGCCTCACCAACACCATTCCCCTGAGCTGAGTGGAGTTCAGACACAGGGGAGATTCTGCCCTGTCTCCCGAAAGGTATTTAAACCAAATAAATCCACTCTGAGCCTGTTCAAGCTGCTCCTTGGCATTCTGTTCCTGCCTTCATTACTGTTTCCACTCCTGAAACCTTCCCCCAAAAGTAAGCTTATGTCTGTTCCTCCCACCCCCAAACAAGGACAGCCCTCCGCAGCTACCGCTGTGCATTACAGCAGACTGGGAGCCACCTTTGGGTGAAGCACCCTGCATTGCAATTGTGCAACTGCATGGCAGGAAGCCTCCTGAGCTCCTCCTGCTGTCTTTGAAATCTGGCCCCCTGAACAGGGATGACAACATAACAACAAAGCCAGGCCTCAGGTCTCGCCATGCTCCAGACAGTGGGCTGTTCTTTGCGGAGTGGCGGTGCAGCTTTGAAAGAAGAGATGCAGTAATCCCCAGCTAACCCCAACTAGAGGAAGGCTTTGGTGAAGGGAGCGGGGGCCTGCTCTCGAATATGATTTGTAGGCTTTGGGGACTGAAACAGCCGCTTTGCTCACTAAACTCCGCGTTCCCCGTGAAACATATTGAAAATGTGTGTCCGCCACAATGACTCAGCGAGTTCGCTAATCCTCCTCTCCATTCGCCTTATCTTCCTGCAGCAATTCTAGGCTTCTAAAGAGATGTTTGCATGCCTCCTATCTGGGTTATTAGCAACAGACGTGATACCGAGCGACACTATTGCGGATTTGATCACGGCCTTGCAGAAAAGGGCAAAATGAGTTACTAATACCAGGCCTCGGGAGACCAGTCCGCTTCCCTGCTCTGATTACTCACTGCCAGCTGTCGTGAGAAGGGAAACGTTTGAAAACAAAATCCGGTTAAGTGTCTTTTGTGCTGGTGAAAGACTCTGGATTCACAGCCCTGGAGACCAAAATCCTGCGTTTAGGCACAGGACAGGTATAGCACAAACAGAAGCAGTGCAAGCTTCCTATGCACTGGGCTGCCAATGTGCTTCAACCCTGCTCCAGAGGGATCCCCTCGTGGGGAGAGAGGGAGGGAATTTACTTCAAGAGCCAAAGAGGGCAAGAGATTTTTTTTCCACCAGCTCTGTGGGCTGGTGCAGAGCTATAGAACAGGGGGCCAAGTGTGTGTTTGCGTGACATCTCCTATCTTGGCCAACACCAGGGCTTCCAAAGCTAAATGCATAAATCCATCTCTCTGGAGCTAAAGTGCCAGGCTCTATGGCAGAGGCAGTGACCATCTCAGATCCTCTGTGGCTCAAAAAGCAAAAGGGATCCATAATGCACCCCAACAAGTGGGTGAGACTTAGGCTTGCTAAGCATGAAATAAGGGAGTGGTTTCTCAGTGTAACTCACTAAAGCCGAAGCTTCCCCCGAACTGCTGTCTAACGTCACAGACATGCACTGTTGATTATTGCTGGATTTCTTTAATTTGCAATTTTTATTTCCTATTAACCTTTTGGAGACTGACTGTATGCTCAGAACTAGTCAGTTTGCTGGTGGTGTTTATGGTCGAGGGTCTGAAATAGTCTATTTCTTTGCACAATAATTCACCTTTAGCCAAGAGACACATGGGAGAACTTATTATTGGAGTGCAATAGAATCTAGAGGCCCCAGCCAAGGTCAGGGCCCCATTGTGCTCCAGGGTAAGCAACCTATGCCATGTGTGCCGAAGGCGGCACGCGAACTGATTTTCAGTGGCACTCACACTGCTGGGTCCTGCCCGCTGGTCCGGGAGCTCTGCATTTTAATTTAATTTTAAATGAAGCTTCTTAAACATTTTAAAAACCTTCTTTACTTTCCATACAACCATAGTTTAGTTAAATATTATAGACGTATAGAAAGAGACCTTCTAAAAACGTTAAAATGTATTACTGGCCCGCGAAACCTTCAATTAGAGTGAATAAATGAAGACTCGGCACCCCACTTCTGAAAGGCTGCCGACTCTTGTTATAGAGGATAGCTTCCTGTTATGCAGGAAGAGGGGAACCTGTGATGCTCTCTGTCAATAGGGTTCCTACGCCAAGGCACCCCAGGCCGGGATGCAGGGTTCACCCAGGGCTCTGCTCTGCACTGTCCAGGTTTACCACCACACCAATCCAGCCAGAGGCATAACCAGCCTGGAATGCCGCCCCCATTCTGGGGCTGTCAAACACAAACTCATGGTCCTCCTACAGCTCTCTTCCCTCAGCGGGCTTCAGGTAAACTGTGGCAACTAGCCTCACTGGCTAATGCAAATGAATAGTGCCCATCGCATGTGGCTCAGCATCATGCCCTCCCTCCCTCCCTATTTTTTGGGGGGTGTGGGGGGAAGAGCTGCCAGGCAGCAGTCCTTTGAGACATTCTTGCCTTTAGCCAGGGCTTGCTCTGGGAGATGAGGACTGAAGACCTCCCTCTGCTCTGGGATTCCCCCTTTTAAGCACCTCCCTGCCAGTCTGACAGCTCTCACAGGTGAGCTCGTTAACTCTGTGCTGCCCAGGGTATAGTTTTATACCCCACCACTATCCCAGACAACAGCAGCCATAAAGCCGCCTCACCCGGCCTGGGCTCTCAGGTGGATCCAGTCAGCACCTCCATGGAGTCCTTATTCAGAAGGAACTGGAGCCTGAGCTGTTCCCCATCACCTTGGCATCTGCTGGCGGGAAGTGAGCTGGCCAAGCTGCAGGTTTGTCAGCAGTCTTTGAACCCGCCTGAGATGCACACACAGATGCCTGCCCGGCTTGTGCGCACCGTTGTTGTCTGCTGGGAATTTGGCAAGTGAGAGTTTGGCTGAGCGGGGGCCTATTGACCAGAGGCTCTTTTCACCCAGGCCAGGCTGGGGAGGGAGGGAAAGAAAAGGAGTCAAAACACAAGCACCAGGGTTTGGGCCCGGAGGGCCTGGCTGGCTGTGACTGAGAGCTCCTCGGTGCCTGAGGGAAGGACCATTTCAATTCTAGGAGCCTAGAAGGTTCCTGGAGCTTCACCTCATTTCAACAGCATCCGCGGGAGGGGTAGGAAAAGCTAAACTCAGGTTCTCTCCTATTCACAGGAAAGCCATGCAAACAATGGATTTTTCACTTTGCTGGCTATTCCGAAAACCCAATCTTAGGGGTTGGACCAACAACAAATTTTTCTGAAATTTTTGGCAAGTCGATTTTTTTTAAAAAGGCAAATTCACTTTGGGGTGGAGTTCAATGTTTTGTTCGACCTGAAACTAAACATTTCATTTTGATGGAGAGATTGATAACGTTACTGAATATTTTTAAAATAAAATTGAAGGAAATTTCTAAACAAAAAGTCCTTTCGAACGTACAAATGTCACAACATTTCAACGTTGGGGGAATTTGTTTTCAACACGAGCAATTTGGGGAAATGATACAAATTCGATAAATGCTTCGATGCTGCCCAATCTGCATTTTTTTTTTTTTTGCAAAAAAAAATGTAGCTGAAAAATGTGGTCCATCTCTCATTTCAAGGAGTCCTAATTAGATTTGCTAGCAAAAGCTAAAACCACTGTAAGAATGTTTCCAGCTGAAGTCTGTAGATGAAATCAGTGGGGGTGGGGGGAGAGGGGAGTAGGAGCTGCAGGCTAGATTTTTAAACACTTAGCAATTCATTGACTCCATTTATGCAACTTTCCATCAAACTGACACAATGAGCAATGCATCAATCCTTGCAGTGTAATGCCAAGTGATACAAAGTGACCACAATCAATTATTTGCAGTTCCGTTTTCCAAACAGCGCAGAAATATCCACTATTGGCACAATATTCAGGATAGGAAAAGAAGATCAGTGAAGGAAAGTGGAGGGTGTGACCTGATGGTTAGACCAGAAGGCTAAGAGCTAACACATCTGGATTCTACTTTGAGCTCCGCCATCAACTCTCTGTGTGACCTTGATCAAGTTGTTTAACCTCTGTGCCTCAATTTCCCCATTTGTAAAATAGAATACTAGTCTAAGTCACAGAGGATTCTTCTGTGATCTAATATTTTAAATCACTTTGAGATACCCAGAGGAAAGGAGTTAAAATGTATACAGTATTATCATTATTCTTGCTCTTAAAATATGGCTACATTTGCTCTAGGGTTACAATGTATCAGATCACTAAGTAGAGATATTCTGTAAGGATCTTGCATGCTTCCAGTGCCACTTGTATTAATTTTGATGGAATAAATGAGCCACAAGGGTGATTATTTTTCATATGAAAAACTAAGTAATAATGCCAAGGATCAACGGTAATGCCAAATACATTCTCACTAAGTTACGAGCAGGGAGGCTGCCTTCTTGACAGTGCCTGGAAATGCCAGACAAGGGGTCCCCAGATTGCCAAGACTCAGAAAGAAACCACTGGTACCAGTGTCATCTTTCCTGGGACTTCATGCATGTCAGATGGTGCATGAGATAATGACTATTTGCATTTGGAACAAGGTTCGGCCTGAAGAAGGCTTCCCACTTCCATTCCGCTGTGTCAACACAAATGTCCCTCCCCGTTTCACCTCTCTGCTGAAGAGGCTGTAGATATCAGACATGAAACATGGTCTGCACTACTGGGCTAAGGCCATGCCAAGGGACTGGGCCCCATTGGCACAGAGACAGTATAAGAGAGTCAAAGAAACCCTTTCATTTAGAGAAGGGGGGAGGTAAATGTTTTAGGTAAGGGATGAAAGGAGCAGAGGTGCCCCCAAAGTCCTCCAGAACCTCTAGTACTGTCCAATGCTCAATAACATTGTAAATGCCCAGTAAAGGATGCAAAAGGAGCATAAACACTGCCAAATTAAGTGTAAAAATGTAATAAGAAAAGCCAAAATGGAGTGTGAAGAACAGCTAGCCAAAAATTCAAAAGGTAATAATAAAATGTTTTTTAAATACATCAGAAGCAGGAAGCCTGCTAAACAACCAGTGGGGCCCCTGGATGATAGAGATACAAAAGGAGCACTTAAAGATGATAAAGTCATTGCAGAGAAACTAAATGAATTCTTTGCTTCAGTCTTCACGGCTGAGGACATTAGGGAGATTCCCAAACCTGAGCCGTCTTTTGTAGGTGACAAATCTGAGGAATTGTCACAGATTGAAGTGTCACTAGAGGAGGTTTTGGAACTAATCGATAAACTTAACTGTAACAAGTCACCAGGACCAGACGGCATTCACCCAAGAGTTCTGAAAGAACTTAAATGTGAAATTGCGGAACTATTAACTTGGGTTTGTAACCTCTCCTTTAAATTGGCTTCTGTACCCAATGACTGGAAGATAGCTAATGTAATGCCAATATTTAAAAAGGACTCTAGAGATGATCCCAGCAATTACAGACCAGTAAATCTAACGTCCATACCGGGCAAATTAGTTGAAACTATAGTAAAGAATAAAATTGCCAGGCACATAGAAGAACATAAATTGTTGGGCAAAAGTCAACATGGTTTCTGTAAAGGGAAATCATGTCTTACTAATCTGTTAGAGTTTATTGAAGGGGTCAACAAACATGTGGACAAGGGGGATCCAGTGGACATAGTGTACTTAGATTTCCAGAAAGCCTTTGACAAGGTCCCTCACCAAAGGCTCTTACATAAATTAAGTTGCCATGGGATAAGAGGGAAGATCCTTTCATGGACTGAGAACTGGTTAAAAGACAGGGAACAAAGGGTAGGAAGAAATGGTAAATTTTCAGAATGGAGAGGGGTAACTAGTGGTGTTCCCCAAGGGTCAGTCCTAGGACCAATCCTATTCAACTTATTCATCAATGATTTGGAGGAATGGGTAAACAGTGAGGTGGCAAAGTTTGCAGATGATACTAAACTGCTCAGAATAGTTAAGACCCAAGCAGACTGTGAAGAACTTCAAAAAGATCTCATGAAACTAAATGATTGGGCAACAAAATGGCAAATGAAATTTAATGTGGATAAATGTAATGTAATGCACATTGGAAAAAAATAACCC
This sequence comes from Dermatemys mawii, assembly GCA_007922305.1. Taxonomy (NCBI): domain Eukaryota; kingdom Metazoa; phylum Chordata; order Testudines; family Dermatemydidae; genus Dermatemys; species Dermatemys mawii. The sequence goes on along the minus strand of ML677396.1, from coordinate 5,472,406 downwards.
CAACGATATATACAATATGATGGTGGCTAATTTAGCTACAACTACTCAGGAAAAAGATCTTGGAGTCATTGTGAATAGTTCTCTGAAGACATCCATGCAGTGTGCAGCGGCAGTCAAAAAAGCAAACAGGATGTTAGGAATCATTAAAAAAGGGATAGAGAATAAGATGGTGAATATCTTATTGCCCTTATATAAATCCATGGTGCACCCACATCTTGAATACTGTGTACAAATGTGGTCTCCTCATCTCAAAAAGGATATACTGGCACTAGAAAAGGTTCAGAGAAGGGCAATTAAAATGATTAGGGGTTTGGAACGGGTCTCATATGAGGAGAGATTAAAGAGGCTAGGACTTTTTAGCTTGGAAAAGAGGAGACTAAGGGGAGATATGATAGAGGTATATACAATTATGAGTAGTGTGGAGAAAGTGAATAAGGAAAAGTTATTTACTTGTTCCCATACTATATGAACTAGGGGCCACCCAATGAAATTAGGGGGTAGCAGGTTTAAAACAAATGAAAGGAAGTTCTTCTTCACACAACGCACAGTCAACCTGTGGAACTCCCTGCCTGAGGAGGCTGTGAAGGCTAGGACTATAACAGGGTTTAAAAGAGAACTGGATAAATTCATGGAGGCTAAGTCCATTAATGGCTATTAGCCAGGCTGGGTAAGGAACGGTGTCCTTAGCCTCTGTTTGTCAGAGGAGGGTTATAGATGGCAGGAGACAGATCACTTGATCTTTACCTGTTACTTTCACTCACTCTGGGGCACCTGGCATTGGCCACTGTTGGTAGACAGGATACTGGGCTAGATGGACCTTTGGTCTGACCCAGTACAGCCATTCTTATGTTCTTATGTAAAATTATGGTGGGCAAAGAGAGAAAGCAGCTGTGATACCCAACAGCCTCATTCGTAACAGCCAGGGCAGGTGCCACTGGCACATCACCACTTTCCAAAGATTTCCTTTCAGGGTGCATGACCATGTTCCCCTGGGCCCTGTAATATGGGACCAGATGTACGGTTAGCATGCCCTATAGTGAGAGGCAAGGAAAGGTCCCACTCCCATGAGCTCTCAGAAGCTGGGATGCTTCTCACAGCTTGGGTGTGAAAGAGCCCATGAGAAAAGGCTTCTGGCCCAGACAACTCAGCTGTGAGTTCTCTGGTTTTGTTTCATGCTCTTAGGCCAGCCTGGTCTGACTAAAAGCCTGCTCCGGTGGACTTGGGTCTCCATTAATCAATCATTTGCTATGCGCTATCAACGTGCTTAGTGCTGTACAAGACAGAAAAAAGAGCAGGACAAGGGCCTACTGCTTCTACTTGATATTTACAACTTATATCCAGCAGAGGACTTCTTTACCCCACAGACCCCAGGAGCTCTCGCTCTCTCCCTCTGGAGGCAGGGGGAGGACACAGGAAAATTAAGTCTTCCTTTTAAAAGGGCAGGCTCATTCCCTATTCATTACAGCCTGCTGATGCAGTTAGATCCTGCAGACCAGCCACTTCGAACAGGAGGCTTCATATCCAGCTCCAGCCCATGTGTGGGAAGCAGTGGTAACCAAGACCCAGAATGAGGGGACATGCACAAATTAGTCATGCAAAAAGCTGAAAATGCAGTGGGATTCCTTCCTTTGGTGTGAATGACTCACTACAACCTCACCCTTCTGGTTCCTTAGCTCTGATGCAAATTTTCAGCAATAAAAGCACACAAGTTTGTGGGGAACATAGGCAACTCCCAGACTCAAATAAGCTCTCCACTGTGTGCATTTTTCCACAGTTCCCAGCCCATTCACAAAGACCTCCCGTAATAAACCACATTTGTTCCAGAGATCCCATCGGCCAGGGCACACCACAAAGTAAATTATTTCTCACCGTGCTCTCTGGTCATTGGGAAGATCTGTGGTGAAGAGAAGAGTGCTACAAAAATCACCCTGCTGACAGACTCTCCTCCCCTGGGGTGTTTAATTTGTCCCTGTGTTCTCTGAATCAAGGCTCATATGGTAGGTGCTAGAAACACTAACTTAACAGAGTAGCTTAAAGCCATGTGCTGATGCAACAATTACTCCTCAGAGAAAGAAGCAATTACTTGCCATTACCCTTTCTCCTTCAACGGTAACTAAAGACACACTGCCTTTATACGAAAGATCTTTAAACTAATGGGCAAAATGACAAATATTCTTAGAGAGACACGGCGGGTGTGCGCTTCTTCAGCTTCGTGGAGCTCAAAAGCTGGTCTCTCTCACCCATAGAAGTGGGTCCAGGAAAAGATATCCCTTTGCCTTCCTTAAAAACAACAAGGAGTCTGGCGACTCCTTAAAGACTAACAGATTTATTTGGGCATAAGCTTTCGTGGGTAAAAAAACACAACCACTTCTTCACATGCATGGAGAGAAAATTACAGATACAGGCACAAATATATATTGGCACATGAAGAGAAGGTAGTTACCTTACAAGTTGAGAACGAATGCCGAAAACCAATTCAGTTGGGCTGGATGTGGTCCACTCCCAATAATTGATGGGGAGATGTCAATACCAAGAGAAGGAAAATTGCTTTTGTAGTGAGCCAACCCCTCTCAGTCCCTATTCAAGCCCAAATTGATGGTGTTAAGTTTGCAAGTGAATTGTAGCTCTGCTGTTTCTCTTTGAAGTCTGTTTTTGAAACAGACTACCTTGTTTCTTTAATATCCTGGGACAAATATGGCTACAACAACACTTCAGTATGAAAGACCCATCTATTTATTCATGTTAAGATGGGGGTAAAGACTAGGCCAAGCGTAAGAATGAGTTAGTGTAAGTATGTGCATTCCTGTGAGTGTCAGTACCTGAGCATGTGTGAGTGTAATCATGTGGATGAGTGAGCGTGCATCTGTGTGGATAAATGAGTGTGACTATGAAATGAGTGTACATAAAAGAAAACACATGACGAAGTGCTAGAAATACACAAATGCTCCATGCTTATTTTCTTCCAATATTTGAACAAGACGAATATTAAAGCTATGATGGACCTTAGTCTTGCTGATGAAAAACCAGCAGACAAGGGAAAGGGGTATCAGGGAATTGGAAGCCAAAAAGAAAAAAAAAGTTAAATTCCAAATATGCATCCAGGAGGAACAATGGCCATATGGAATATGTGATCAAGAATATGAATTCTGCCTTCAATATGTTCATGAAGGGAACTACACAAGACCCAATCTGGGGATGGCCAAATCCTTCTAAAAAGAGAAACTGCCACCCCAGCTTGTACTGGAACATTTGGTGTTTCATTTGCATCTTGGAATGAGATAACTGGTATCATTCAAACTTTATGTTCCTCTTTTGGATTGCTGCCCTGCTAGGTCACATTTGTGGCTCTCACATAACCAGGAATCCCCCCCGCGACAATATGCTTTTCCTGGCTGTGCCTTGAAACTGAATTCCAGAGCAGCTGACATGGAAATTTACCGTCAGACAACTAGTAAAGTTTTCTTATGGACTGAAGATTATTTTAAGGTCTTTGTGAGAAAAATTTAAATACAGTGGCTCAGATCACATGCCGTAGGGCCCGCAGTCACGCTCCTTTGCGCTGCAGCCCGTTGAGATCTCATAACCCAGGCTGGCTCAGTATCGGGACAGTAAGCCTGGCCCGAATCCTGCTATTTGCAACATTCAAGTGGGCCCCTGAACCTGCAGGAAGCCCTGCTGGCTTCACAGTATATTGAAGGATCAAGGTGTCTTCTGTCTGAGAAACTCATGGTGATTTTCAATTAATTAATTAATGTAAACCTCAGTATCCTCCCCTCCCCTCTCAGCTTTTCCCCCTCAGTGAGGTCAGTTTCATTGTCCCCATTTTACAGATGGGGAAAATGAAGCATATTAGAGCTATAAAGTGATATGCCCTAGTTTATACCCTGTGAATTTGTGGCAGCCAAGAGAACCCACATACAGATGCCCAGTCTTGTGCTGCAATTATAAAACCATTTGTCCTTTAACCTGGGAGAAGGAACACACCCCACAGGGCATTTTAACCACTGATGAGATAATGGAGTTGACGGCTAATCCCATGAGCCACATACAGAGAGAGATATAATTAAGAATGGGAGAAACCAGGATAAGACTAAGCTCAATTATCAGAAACAGCACTGTTTGTATTAAAACAAACAGCACTAAAAACACCCCAAACCCCTAAATGTTGATGAATCACTTAAATTGAAGGTTGAGTTATGGATCAATACGGGGTAATTTTTCTGGGCATATTTTATGGCATTATACTGTATTTCCCAGGCTGACCCTCATTTCTTCCTGCTAGCTAAAGAAAGAATTTTGCCCTTTTCTCCTCCTTTTATCTCAGATGAAACTCCTGCAGCTCTTGCTCAGGTTTCAAGAGGACCCATCGCGGCAGCTGCCAGAAAGGAGGCGGAAGATGGCTGCTGATGATAGACATTGCAGCTCTTCAGCTAGAGCAGCGGCTCTCAACCTTTCCAGACTATGGTCCCCCTTTTGGGAGTCTGATTTGTCTTGCGGACCCCCAAGTTTCACCTCACTTAAACGACTCGCTTACAAAACCAGACCTAAAAATACAAAAAGTATCCCAGCCACACGGTTACTGACAAATTGGTGACTTCCTCATTTTTACCATATAGTTATAAAATAAATCAACTGGAATATAAACAGTGCACTTACAGTTCAGTGTATAATACACAGAGCAGTAGAAACAAGTCACTGTCTGAAATTTTAGTTTGCACTGACTTTGTTAGCGCTTTTCGTGTCGCCTGTTTTAAAGTCTAGGTGAGTTGACGTACCCCTGGAAGACCACTGAGCTAGAAGACCGACTGGGACATGACACCACCTCCTGAATCACTCACACCTGCCTGCACTGCAGTGGGTCTCCCTATAAGGAACCAACCCATCCCAGCTTCCATCCCAGTAGTGACCCCGCTCAAGCCAGCTTTGCTCATGACAGCTGATGGGATCACAAGGCAGCTAGCGCTTAGTGGAGCAGTTTCTTTTCCTCTCTGCCTTTGCCTCTTTCATTTTCTTTGTCCATCTCTTTCTGGGAAGTAGAGAAGAGCAATTTCTATTGTTACTTTGCATCCCAACTTCTGTCTGTCATTCTCCTTCATGGAGAGGACTTAGGTCTCAGTCCTTGGTGCTACACCCAGCTGACCACAACACCATTAAAGGGGATGATCATCACCAGACCGATTTCCCCATGGCTATCAGGCTTGAAATCCTTCTTGATTAAAGCTACAAGGGCACCATGAGGTGTATCCTCTGCAGAAGTCTGTGTTCCAAACCCCACCAACTTCTTTGGCAAATACAACAGCAAGAGGTGTATTCACCTCTATTTCTATAGGAGTCATGCTGCTGGCTGAGTTCGCTGCTGGAACCTTTAGTGAGCATTAGCAACTTGTGAAGTGTGAGCCTTGCATTCTCCTGCTAAACGCTGTTCATATCACTACCACCCACACTCCCTGACTTGGATCTATTTTGCCCCCCTGACACTAGGACTGTAAGCGGTCCAGTAGGAGCTTTCTTCTTTGTCTGTACAGTACCCACCAGAATGAGACCTCGATTCATCATTTGGGTGCCTAGGTTCTACCATCATACACATACATAATAATAAATAAATAATAATTAATAGGCCTTCAATGAAGCAGCAACATTTAGTAACACCCACTGTACTGCATTATGTACCAAGAACGATAAATGCAAAACCACACCACACATGCAGCCAAAAGTACCCCACATGTCCTCTTCGCAGAGCTGCACGATCAATACTATAAGGTCACTTCAAAAGAGGATGTGCCACTTATCCTGGATAGCTCAGGAGGTACCCGGTGCCCTAGGTACCTGGAGTGTGCCTATGCAGCAACCAAGAAGGGAAAAGATCTCAGCCCAAAACAAGCTTCAACGATTCTTTCTTCCCTTTTTACTCCATAGAGACACTTGCTGGTGAACTCAGTAGCAAGGTAAACAAACCGTGATAATGTGCACGTGGGTGATGATTCAGCCAAAGCAAGCAGATCAGCACTGGAGCATCAGGCTACAAGCATGTGCTTCATTTCCTCAATGGGAGACTCCGCAATGAGCCACATAAAGCCATCATGTTCCATCAGGCAGCAGCATGCACAAGGCATCTAGAAGTAATCATATGACCTCTAGCACAAAGAGCCCACAGGACGGGGCAGGGCTGGGGGGTGGGGCTTGAGGGGCCCTTAGCCCCCCTCTTCCCTGTAGCCACCCCCTCCCCTATAGCCACCCCTCTCAGTGCAAAGGTCAAACATTGCACAGAAGTAAGGGTGGCAATGGTATGGCATTGCCACCCTTCCTTCTGCGCCCAGCCAACAGCCACTGCTCCCCAGCCACCTAGCTCTGAAGGCAGAGTTTAGAGAGCAGAGACTGCTGGCTGGGTGCCCAGCTCTGAAGGCCCCAGCCAGAACTGCAGAAGGGTGGCGTGTGTACATAAGATGTATAGTGCAGCTCCCCCACCCCAGTTTTCTTTCTAGGCTTCCACAGATCCCACCCCCTTCACCCCCACTTGCCAACAGGCCTCTACCAGGGAGTTAACAAAGCAGCTTCGGCAGCTCAGAACTGATGACATGTATAGGGCTGATGTATTAAATCCAGAAGAGGGGCAATGGAACGTACTCACAAGCCAGGACGTCACATCTGGGGGTAGGAGAGTGGTTCCTGGGAGAACAAGCTGACTCCTCAGCAATAATAAAGGTCACAACACTTAACAGCAGAAGGAGAGAAAATGCACCAGGAAGCCTGCAAAATGGCTTCTTTAGGGTTGCAGTGATGGGTGTAATCAAATTTAAAGGGCCAGCACAAGAAAAGCTCTCTGGGTGAAAGTTCCTGTGAGACAGCATATCCCTGCACTGGGGAGAGTTAAGAGGGACGAGGACATCACCAAGGAAGGGGCTGCTGCCCCCTCTATTGTGTCTATTGCTGCTGTATCACAATTCCCATTTGATCACTTTTGTTACCGGATAACAATGAAGCAAGGCTGCTGGATTTTACTCTGGCTAACTGAACAACAAAGCCATGGAGATGGGGCCGGATCCTCAGCCAGTGTACACTGGTGTAGCTTCAGTGAAGTCAATGGAATGATGCTGATTGACATGAGCTGAGAACCTGACCGCTAGGTGTATCAGCGGAACCATGTGCATGCGTGAAGTTTGTTTGCAATTCTCACAATCCCTCCTTGAAACAGATTACCTTTGTCTGGAAGGGGAAGAGACATCAGCCCCTCTGCAGATGGCCCTCTGCTGCAAGCATTGTGCAGCCGTCAATTTTATTACTGTGCCACTAGAATCAAAGAAAGGTGAGGATGTGCCTAGTACATTCATCTTCACAGCAAGGGCTTAATCTCTTCCTGAATATTTCCTCACACGTTCAATAGCGCAGCAGGTGTGTTCTGCCTGAATGCAGCTGGCGTCAGTACCCTCTACCTGAATGTACCCGGAAGATTTAGCAGCAGCCAAGTGGTTAATTTTCCCAAGAAATATATCTGCTCTATTTAAGCAAAGGCAAAAAACAACCACCACCAACAACAACCACCACCACGGGGAGAGGGTGACCATGTTGTTGACAACTCTTGCAGCAAATTAAGAAGCTAAAATAAAATGTACCATCAAGGCCCGAAATCAAAAATAGACGTAAAGAAAACTGTACGGAGAAATCAGTTCCAAGCAGGCTCATTGAGCTCAATTACTAGAAATTAGAAAAGGATCTGGAAAAAGAAATAGTGCAAGGCTACAGTGCATTAGGTGGTGCTAATGACTGCTGTTCTGTTTACGGGCTGCTCTCTAATCATGTTTTTATGACAGGGGATTTGCCATACTAAACTGGAGCTTTATTAATAGGGGAACATGGCCCAGCACTTCCAGGCAGAAATACACCTGATTATGTTTCTTTAATTTAAGAAATTACATTAAAAGTGAATGTTAGTGGCTGGGATCTGGACCAGCAGCAACTCTATCACCAACCCCAGAGGTTCAAGTCTCAAGACAGATGCCCACAAAGTCATACGATTTTTAAAAGGAAATACTGAGGATTTTTTGTCTTCTGGCTTTTGCATCTTTAGGGGTCCTGTTATAAGCTACTCTCTGCAGCCATGAAGGCTAGGAAGAGACGGACTTTAACCAAAATCTCACCTAATGACAGGACTCCAAGACCTGGGGCTTTGAGCAAAGACACAAAGTATCCTGAGACTCATGGCAAAAATCACCAGAGCTGGCAACACTGAGCAGGGATGAGGGAAAAAGCCGATACGCCGCACTGATGCTTGCACTTGGATCATTTGGGGGATCGTATTATTTAGGAAACATTCTGCCCCAAAGATGAATATCAGCAGCTCTGCCATTCTTCTCTGTGAGCCGGTCTGCCCTTGCATGTTCTCAACCCTGAAAGCGTTCTACGCCACCCTCTCTCCCCTTTTCTGAACATCTGGGAAAAGGAAGACTCTATCTTGATGGTCTCTTTTCTTCCAAGGAGGCCCTGGGGCAGAGATAACCTGGGAGAACCTCTGTTCTCCCTGGAACAGAGAACAGGGAGCAGACTGGGGTTCTCACCTTCTCCCATGAATAGTCAGGATGGTAAGGATGCCAGGCCCACAACAGCTCAGAGCTCACTAACTGGACAGTCAGGACTGGGATTCAACAGGTGTCTAGCTCAGGACTGCTGCTTACTAGCACTCTGGGTGAACCAAACAGCTGGCACGCTGTGGTAGGCCCAGTTCACCATTGCTTTATGGCATCATTCAGACCAGTGCCCAGGAAGCGCACAATGCTATGGTCCTGATTGGTCAGCACTTCCCACCCACTTTCTACTGGTGTAAATGACTCCACAAGGTGCAGGCAGCAGTGAACTGAGCCCGCAGCCACCTCCCCAGGGCTCAGGTACCAGGGCTCTGGGGACAATTTAAAGGGCCCCAGAGGGTAACAGCAGCTGGGAGCCTTGGGCCCTTCAAATCGCCTCCAGTCCCAGGGCTCCCAGCTGCCTCTGCAGCTGGGCGCTCAGGGGGTGACTTAATTAGACCGGGGCTCCCAGCTGCTGCTACCACAGCCCTAGCCCCGGGCCTTTGAAATCCTGATTTAAAGGTCCAGGGATTTAAAGGCTCCGCCTCTTCTGGTAGAGGCCACACCTTTTCCAGTAGATGCCTTGCCCCCTCCTCAGGATGCCGGAGTACCAATTAGTCCTTAAAGTTACTTTCACCCCTGGCTTCAGGGCAGAGATCCATCGGCCTCCAAGCCAGATTGGCTAGGATCTGCTGAGGCTTCCTAGAGCCAGAACTTAAGTCAATTTGGTTTTGAGGGTATCTTGCTTTGGTCTCAGCTGGCTTATTGACAGCAGAGAGGTCATGGGTCAGAGAGCCACGGGTAAAGCACGCAGTTTTAATTGACTTGAATGTTTTTCTTTAAAATGTGTTTAGTTTTTGCACATAGGGCTGTTTACATTCATTGCACAAACAATCGCATGGGCAAAGAGGGAGAGAGAATCAGATTTGCTTATTTAAAGGATCTGTCAGTTTAGCCGGTCCGGCCGTTCTCTTATTTCAACCAGTTGGTTCACAGGGTCATATCCATGTAACAGATTCCCATCTGTCCTTCTGCATTCCTCTCAAAAGAGGCCCCAGTGTGCAAATTGGCATGGAATAACTTCACACTCCAACAGCACTTAGTCTCCCATTTGTCATTTATGTGAATTTCATAGTATTTACATTCACATTCCCTAAGGAAAAGCCTGGCAAAAAACCCTGCCTGAGTGCTCAGCTGGTCTTACTACAGCTCTACATTATACATATTTTTTCCTGTGATAAGAGCAATGCAGCACAAAAGCACAGTATTGTATGTACGGAAGAGATTTTGAGATCTTTCAATAATTTACCTTTCAGGGTACTGGATAGCTCAAGCGGACTGATAACAAGCTAAGGAGCCTTTCACTGAGCCAGTAAGCTGCTGGGTTAAAGCCAGCCCCGGGCAACAGAGTTCAAAAAATTACCATCTGATGCTTGCTTAGTGGCTCATGCAAATGAAGTGATTGGTTTCAGTCCAGCGGGCAAGGGTCCATGCATCTGAGAGTCGCTGCCCCCCGTGGCTCCGTTGTTGGCACTCACTGGAGAGAGAGGACAAGGACTAAACAGAGATGGGTCCCTTGAGGTTAGCTGGCATAGAAGCTGGCACTACCCGCGTGGCACCTGCTCTGGGGCTAGAGAGAAGCATTCAGACAGTGGCGGTGCCAGTTTGAAGAGCCCTTGGTCTTTCCTCTCTTCCACAGGGGGAAATGTTGAGTCTTCTGTACTTTCTGTCTCTGCAGTTTGTGTCTTGTTAAGCTGCTTACAGGGTCCCAAAGAAACACAGGCTGCCCTGCAGAGGAAGAACCTCTGAACAGCACTGCACTTCCCTCCGGGAGGCACAGAATGACACACACCTCAGCTCCCATCTCAGACCCATGCGGTGCCGGCTGGCGGAGGCAAGCTCACGGGCAATGCTGGATCGCTGGGGTCTTACCCAATGCCGGGCTGAAGCAACCATAGCGTTTCTTCAGGAGAAGACCTTAGAAGGGGAAAAAAGGCCCCAGCAGAGGTAGGGAGGTGGGAGGCCATTTCATATCCAAGGGGACAAGGGATGGAGTCAGGGCTTGTGGAGGAAGGGGAGGGCGCTAAGACATGGCAGGGGGAGCAGGGCTGGCAGCATACCAAGGCCCCTTTGGGGAGCTGTCGATGGGGGAATCACACTCAGAGTTTCTATAGGGATTTGGGGACATAAAGGGGCCTGGTTTTCGGGGAGGTGGGGGTCGGTCTGTGCTGAAAGGCAGGGCCCTTTGACGCCTCTCACTCTGGGCAGACAAATGTCTGGTTACTTTAGAAGGCCTTGACTGTAGGCTGCAGAGGGGCCAAGGGCTTGTCAGAGCGGGCCTGGCCCAGCTGAGAAGAAGAGAAAAGCTCCAGAAAGAGAGCGGAGTGTGCCAGGCAAAGAGGGGGAGCTGAATCAGGCCCAGCTAAAAAAGGCAAAACCAGCAGCTCGTTACAACAGCCCAAGCCCTGAGGAGGCCGCCTGGTGTGGGGGAACCTGCTCCTGTCCATGCCCACTCGAAGCGGAGCTGGCTTTCCCTCTGCTCGGATCCTTGCCGAGAACCGCTGCGTGGGCGCGTCGGTGCCTGAATCTGAGCTCCTCTGTTTGCAGCAGCTAGGGCTGGCTGCATTGCTCATGAGTGGGACGTGCAGCAGCGTCCCTCATGAATGAAAGTTAAAAAAAAAAAAAAAAGACCAATCACACCACCCACGACCAAGCACTCTATAAATACCATAGCAGGGGGTGTCTGCAGAGGGAACTGGAGGTGTCAGCTTCATGGCATACTTACAGAGCTGCTCATGTACCTCGATTAGCAGCCACAGCGTGGCAAAAGTCTCCTTCTTGCGGAGGGGTCTAAACTAACACAATGGGTCCCGTTCTGCTCTGTTAGGCCCAGGCCACCCCACAGATCTCCACGTGGCTGCAAAGGTATTTCTCTGTCCAGTTCCCTTTTCCTATCTTCCTAGTGGATGGGCAGTTATAAGTTTGCATTGCAGTAGGGCCTAGAGGACTTCCAGCAGCAATCAGGGCCTCACTGTACTAGACACTGTACACAAATGCCATGACAAGACCATCCCTGCCCCAGAGAGTTTGCAGTCCAAGTACAGCTGGAGGAAGCTTGGTACCGATTCCCGCTGTGAACAGTGAGAAATTGACCATAGCTTTTATGTGGGACACGCAGAACGGCTGCGAGAATGGGAGCAGGAGAAAATGTATCTATGTAGTGTCAGGAATGGATGGATGATTTATAGAATAAATGTACTAGAAACTAGGGTGACCAGATGCACCGATTTTATATCGCATTGACTATCTGGTCACCCTACTAGAAACGGATTCATAATAGAAAACCCCTGCCCTGTAGGGTGAACCAAGTGGGGAGAAAAGTCCATAATCTGATCTTGGTTGCATCCTGTATAAACATGGAGTAGTTCCTCTCTGGATTTACACCCTGTGCAACTGAAGTCAGAGTCTGGCTCTTTGAGGGTCAAAGCCCTTGCCTTTAACTTTTTAAAATCCAGAGAAGCAAAATATCACATCATGGCACAAAGAGACCTTTCTACTAAGAAAGCTGTTTGCTTTCACTCTTGCAGAGAAAGAACATCGTTACTTGGAGAATGCAGCTGGGGAAAAGTCAGGGATGCACCGTACAGAGATAGCGACAGAGGAAGCGGAGGGCTGAGAAAGGCAGAGCGCTTTGGACAGCGGTCAGCAGAAGGCAACGCAGCCGCCCGGAGAGCAGGCAGACTCTGCCGCTGTGGGCTTCTGAGTCCATTTTACAGACGTCTCTCCCTAAATGATAAACAGAGCCCTTGTTTGGTAAATAATGGAAGTGTGTAAGTAGAGCAGGTCTCTGCTTTACACTGGAGCACTGAAGCATCTAAAAGGAGCATCAAGGCAATGGGGCTTCTTTCCCCTTTGGAGCTCTGCAGTGAACCAGCTGAGCCCGTCATGTCCATTTGTAACCCTGTCAAGACAGCGATCGCCTGGTACCGTGTGCACAGTCCCAGTGTGCACCCCATTCCAAGGACACCGAGCAACAGGAGACACAGGAAACTGGCCTCTCTCACCCCACAGAAATGGAGCTTGGCTCCCCCCATCTCTCCCTGGATTCCGTCCCAAAAACTGGACTAACTGAGCCTATTTTTCTCGTTGGACTCTGAGGGGGAACATGCGGGTTCGTTGTCCTTCTCTATTCCCTTTGCAAGGCCCGGGAGCAGAGACTAGCTTTAACCTGCCCTCCGAGGATTCTCCCGAAGTGTGAAAGTGTGTAGGGGATGGTCCCCAATGGACACAGGGACTGCATGGTTCCCCACCAATCCCAGAGAAGGCAGCTTAGAGGGAGAGTGGCTGAATACCTATGCACTCTGGCAATCCCCAGTTAGTGGTTGGTCCCCTCAGGACCACTGCCAGCTGGTGCAGGTTACAGCAGCCCTCCAGGGTTGGGGCAGAGAGAGAGAGAGAATCAGGGAGCAAGTCACACCCCTCTTCCCCATGCTCAGTACAGACCGGACGCAGCTGAGAATCCAGCTCACAGTGTTTTTAAAACAGGGAGCCCTACTGGTATATTACAATGGCGGTCAGCCATATAAAGACAGCGATAGCAGTATGGCCGGTGAAGATTCCTGCTCTCCCAGCCACTGCCTCCCATTCAAGCATGTGAGCTCTAAGCCCTGCACCAAAGTTTCAGATGTGCCACCTCCAAGAGAAAAAGGGGAGGGCTGGATATGGGTGCTAGTACTGGAAGGTGTTGGAAGAACTGGAGGACAGGTGGGTATCAGAAGGTTGGTGCCTGCTGTCATGTTGAAGAGCTGGTACCGATCGACAGAGCGGCACCAGAGGGGAGCTTCTCTCAGTTGTCCCCTAAGAGCACTCTGGTTCCTTGGAGATGAACACATCCTTGTGACAGAGGAATCTTGAGGGTGCAGGTGTGTGATCATATTGGATAGTCAGAGTCAGGGGTGGTACTGGAGCCCTAGCAGGGGATGGTAACCAAGCTGGAGCTGAAGGCGGTACAGAGGTGGCCATCCAAATGACAACTCTGCGCTCTGAATGTGCGTGAGCTGAAGAGGACAGTACCAGAGAGGAAGCAGAGGGCTGGTGAGAGGAGTCTGTACGGCTCTGGGATGAGGCTGGTATCAGTGTCTTGGGCTTTTTCAGGTCTTTTTGTTTTAGACAAATTTTGATGCCTAGAAATTTCTGGGGATGGTGCCTCTTAGCGCTGCTTCTTGATGGACTTATCGGGGCAGAATGTCTCCTGAAGTGGCATTGATTCCTTGATGCCAGTGTCTGTGGGATCCTCAGCCGTTACAGGACATGAGGTCTCCCAGGGGTCAGCTCTGAAGAGCTGATAGATCTCCTCTTCTGGGGTTTCTTTCAGGGGAATGAGGTGGAGTGCTTCACTCCCGAGGCAGCCTCACTGCAAAAAACAAACCAAAAAAACCATCCCGCGGTGGCAGGTCTCAGAGCCCGAGTCAATTGACTCAGGCTCATGGAGTTTGTGCTACAGGACTAAGAACAGCCATGTAGACATTCGTGTTGAGACTGGAACTCAGGCTCTGAAACCTGACGGTGGAGGAGGTTCTCAGAGCATGAGAGTGAAAGTCTATAAGGCTACATTTAGCCCCATAGTGCGAGCCCAGAATCAAGCCACCTAGGCTCTGAGACTCACAGCTGCACGGTGGTTGGTTGTTTTGTTTTGCAGTGTAGACATACCCTTAGTCACTAGTACAGCGAGGCCAAGTAGAGGAGGGGGAAATTGGACCAAGAGAAATTTTAATCTCACCTCTTTCCTGGCTCTTTAATCTCTGTGCAGATGTTACACTGGGATGGGACATGTGAGTCTCCAAGACACCAGTGACAGCTGGTGGACAAACCTATGGCAGGTCTGGCAGGATTTGAATCCTGGAGCCTTTGGCACACCCCAGAAGTTAGCTGCCGAGCAAAGGGGGCCAAGGAATTGATCCCAAGGGTCTGCACAGGGGCCCCCCTAAGGCACAAACCTATGCTGAAATTAAACTAAACTAAATTTTAAAACAAATCAAAAGTGAGAGAAGACGATTCTAGGAAGCGGTAGACACTGCAGGTGCTCTGTCTCAAACGGCAGGCAGTCGAGAAAAAACTGGAGCATTGGTGGGTCCACTCCTCCCTCTATCCCCTCACTCCAGACAGGAGGGTGTCTAGCATGCAGGCATGGATTTGCAGACGCTGCTCATTTCAATCTCCAGTCGAGAGCGCCCTGGCGTGTGCACATCCTATGGCAGAGCGCCCATGGAGACATAGACTCAAAGTCCAGTATGCTGCTCCCACAAAGCTGCCTGTTAAAAACACTGCTAGAGAGCAGAGGCTTTTCTCTTCTGGTTCAGAAAATGAACGGTGTAGAGGAAGTTTCCCAAGGCCTCACTCCATTAAGCAAGCTGAATTTTACATCCCTCGCTCTGATTGTATTATTGGAAATCCTTATTCCTGTCACATGCCGTTTCTTTCAATAAATGCTCTTTCAGCAAATATTCTTGGATACAGAAAACATCTTTTTTTTTTTTTACATTTTCTGCCAAGAAATATGTTTTCATTAAGGGGTTATTTTGAACTGAGGCATCTGATTGGCTAGTGTTTCAACTGTTTGGGTATTCAGTGTAATCAAAACGGGGCAGAACTCCCGAGACAACCTGTAACAAGAATAATACAAATCAGAATAAAAGTAACAAGAAGCAATATGGTATCTAGTGACCAGACCACAGGGCTACGAGCCAGGAGTTTGAGTTTCTGTCCCCTGCACAGTCACCAGGCCCTTTATGCAAATAAACTTTGTTTGCTTTAATTTCTCCATTTGTAAATCTGAGACAATGATACTTAACTCTCATTGGAGGGCTGTGGGGCTTAATTAATTGCTGCTTGAGACTTTTAAATGGGAAGTAGAGCAGGACTGCACAAAGCTAATATTATCTATCAAAAAACTTGGCTCTTATGGAAAACTCCTTTAGGATACAGTGAGGATGAAGGATTACATTTTCCAAAGCCCCTGAGCACTGAAAGTGAACGGCACTTAGAGCCAGAGTCACTTAGTGATGTTAGACATTTTACAAGCCCAATAGAGTTCTGTACAAAATAGTCTAAAAACCCAGTGGATGAATAGATCATCTGCCTGACCTCCTGCTTAGTACAGGTCAAATTAGAGAAGTGAATAGGAATAACATCTCTCTCGGTTATTATAGGGTCCTTCTCTACCCTGCAGAGGTTACATCCTCAGAGAGACAAAGAAGCCAGAATGCTGGACAGCAGCTCAGGAAAGGGAAAGGTGAGGGAATGGAAGAGGGATGTCTGTAGGAGCCCAGGGATTACGTCCAATCTCTATACAGCAGATGACAGAAGGCAAATCCCAGGGAATGGGCAAGGGCTGGGCCACAGGGAGGCAGGTGGTGGGAGGAATGGACGACCAGGGGAACTGATAGCGCGCAGAGATGGAAGCCAGGGATAAGATCCTGTTGGGCCTTTCAGGAGGAGCTCAAGGAGCATGACGGTGAACTAGCGAGACAAGAAGCCAGCAGAAAGATTCAAGAAAGGGGGTCATGCAGCAGAAGAGGAAGACACACGTGGAACACGGGACGGTAGGGCGGAGTGTCAGGCTGCAAGCAAAAGGCCTGGCAGGACAGCTATTATAATCAAGGCAAGGGAGGAGAAGGGTTTTAGCATCAGGTAGATTATGGGCAGCATACGCCAGTGAGCAGATACACCAGCTGGGGGCGGGTGGGGGGGACAATACAATAACACCTCAGTAAAAATTCAATTCAAGCCCCTTTCCCGACAAAGAAAAATCCAGAGCAAAGCTGCTCCAAACACTGCGGCCCAGCCTGCACCTGGAGAGCTGGGAGGGGAAAGGAGACTCCCTGCCCCCATATCTAGCCCCTTTCCCCTTCGTTGTAGAGCCCCACCCCAGCTAGGCCAGGTGACGGGCCGGAGAGCTGGCAATCCTTCCCATGCTGGGACGCCTTCCCGCCTTGTCACGGCCAGGTTGTGAAGCTAGTGAAGGGGACGGGACTTGCTGAAGGAAGGCGAGGTCTCAATGGAGGGCAGCGAGGTTGCTAGATTGAACTCTCCAATGGCAGGGGTGGCAGAACGCAGAGAGAAGCGGAAAAGAGCAGAGATGGGAGGAAACTCCAGGCAAAATAAATCAACGCAGCCTCTCCACCCTGGCCACTGGTAAGCCATTTGCAGGGAGGCCCAGATGAATCGCTGCTCACACACACACACACGTCTCTCCGCTTGTGGTTCCCCCCAGCAGACTGTCTCCTGCTGCATCTTTCTTTCACTGAGCCAACGCCCCCCATCTGAGACTCTCCTGTCATCTTCTCACCAGGCGAGCAGCATAAGCTGACTGTGACAATGCCGGCCACAAGAGCTCAGCCTTTTGTGCTGCTCCAGTTCACCGGCTCCTCCTCCAAAAGTTTCAGAGATGTTGGGCTCAGGTTAAAAATAAATACATAAAGCCGCTTTGGCAGCCAACATATCCGACCACCCCAGTCTTTGGAGCGCTGGCTTCTGCAGGTTGCTATTCGCTTTACATTCGTGATGCTCCATTGTTTTGAATCAAGAGTGCTGGCCCCCCAAATCCCCATCTCAAGGCTCATGGTACCTTGCAGGGCCAGTCCCGGCCTTAGCTGCTTTTGGTGCTTTTTGTCTTATTTTTGCACTGGATATTGCTGCACTGGTACGCACCCTTTTGTAGACTTGTTGGCAAATGTGCCAAGTGCCATTTTGACCGCCGCCGCAGGGACATTCAGAACGTAAGCCGTGAGGTCCTACAGCTTCAGCTAAAGAGCCACATTTTGTAACTAGGGCTGTAACAGATTCCATTCTCTGTGAAGTAGGCACAATGCAGGTTGGAGACACATAACTCCAGTGGGGTGAAATTTTTCAGACAAGTAAGTTATTCACCATGAAATGAAGTTCTGGTCACCCAAAAACTATTTGCAAGTTTGACACCACCAGTTGCAGTCCGTCATCAAATTGGCAGAAGAAGAGGAGTTCTACTACTGCTTCCCTTCCCCTGCAAAGTCCCTTCACCTCCCCCTTTCCTCTCCTCCCACCCCAGACACAGGCACTCCTATAACCTCTAGCCCAGTGGTCAAGGTTAAGTGGTTAACCTCTGGGAGACCCAGATTCTGCTCCCTGTGTTGGGACAGACCCCAGACAGGCTTTTGCAATTCACCTAAATGTTCCCATTCAACCAGAACCATTTCTTTTAACCTGCCGCCGACCCAAAAGATCAGTGATTAGCCCAGCTGTACATAGCCACTGACCAGGGCATCCCACCACAAACCCTATCAAACCCCAACAGCAGCACTTCACGCCCACTTTGCCAGATGCAAATGACTGTACCCGGGGAAAGAAAGCAGAGAATCCAGTTCCTGATCTACACAAGACCAAAGTAAAAAATTATCATCATCATCATCCCCCCGATGGCTGCGGCTACCCAGACCTGGCTATTACAGACATTCTAGATCCTTTCTTTTTAGCTAAAAAGAAAGAGAGGGGGGAAAATTGCTTCCCAAGATGATTAAATAAAACGTAAGCCATTCTAGCTACCCACCAGCTCTGAGTTTGACGTCAGTGCAAAATGCATTAACTATATTTGTCGCTCATGATCTAAAAATATCCGAGGCATTAAAAAATAGGGCAGTGCTGCAAGTACTGCAGGTCTCCAAGGGGCACGAAGCACCTCTGAGCCTTTTCTGCGTCCAACAGCTCACCAGAGAGTGGTCATTTGTCCACACTGATGCACCGCAGGCAAGACAGCCCACAGCACTTAGCTCTTAAAGACAAAAAGGATGAAGAAAGCCCAGTGGGAACGGGCATGGGGCTACCTTTTCGTTATGAATGTTTGGTGTCTGGCTCAGTCAGAGAACCATGGTGGTGACTTTGATAGTAAATTTCTTTTACAGACAAACAAACTGTGGATCGGTCGCTGTGGTTTTCTCGCTGCTTTCTGGTTGCTGCATCGCAGACTGAGCCAGAAGGGAAGGTGAACCAATCAAGGACTGTCAGGCCAAACAATTCACAAGTGCTAAAAACTGACCCTACCGGGTGGGACTGTGAACTAAAAGCAAATTCACCCGGGAGTTTTAGATGATGAAACAGGGCCTGTAACTCAAGTCTGGAATTCAGCCTGGTTCTTCTTCTCTTTCTACCTGCCTTTCTCTTTCTTTCAAGCTAGCTGAATCTCATATTCATGAAGGGTGGTGCAGACACTAAGGTGAAAATCCAAAGGAAAGTTGCCATCTCAGAACAAATGCTGGAGCAAAACCTAAAGGAGCTATTTATTTTTTGTCCTTGGCAAAGAGTGTGTTTCAAAGGGCAACATACCCCACCCCACCGCACACACAGATTTCCAAGATTCAAGCTACTTCTTTGCTTTTAAAAATTCCTATAGGGTGTGTTGCATGGTGGGAAACATCTAAGCATGGAAAGCTGCTGCAGAACAGAGACAGTCTCCAGGTCTCAGATAGTTGCAAGTTGCTTGAGGGTAGTTTCAAGGGAATAAAGCAAAGAGAGAGCTAGAAATCTTTTTATTTTGTAGCTAAAGAAGAGGCATTAAGTCTGGATTCACTGATTTCAGGAACTGGAAAGCAATCTTCATGAACAGTAACAATAACACTGAAAGCTATTTGTTTAAACCCTTGTCTTAAGCGTTTGCTGAATACTGATAGAGTTAAGCATGTGCTTAAAGTTAAGCACGCTCTGACGTTCTTTGCTGAATTGGGGTACTAGTGACAAATGGTTGGCTTGTCAGGTGTAGAGGTGGGCAGATGGCATATTTTTCAGTTCCCTGGCAAGTCTAAAAAAAAGTTGTGTTTCAGGCCAAACCAAAATCATCATCTTTTGGAATTTTTTGGTGACTCAAAAAGTAATGAGAGTCCAAACTAAAGTTTCTGTTTCAATCTGAAACTTTTCCTTTCCATCTTGGTCTCATTGAAGTGAATGAACATACTCTGTCTCCCACTAATGATTTCCTCTGGTTTACCATCACAAGTTGTCCAATCAGGGGCCAGGAACAGCATCATGTGACTTATGTGATTAATCATCCAGCATGAATACTGAACAAACGCTGGCACGTAACACTGAGAGAAACCTTTTTGGTCAATAGTAAATATGCTGAAAATGCATTTTTCAGGACAGCAAAACTCCCAAATTCACAAATAATTTTGCTAAAAAAAGGGGGGGAGATTTTTCCCCCAGAAAAGTCAAAAATGGTTAATTTCATCTATTTCAAAATAAGACATTTAAACTCTTGATTTCAAAACGGCATTTTGTTAGGAAATTCAACTAATTTTCCTTTTAAATGGATGGCGACCACCCAAAAACAACCTGAAACCAAAAAACAACAACAACAACATTTTGCGTCAGCTAAAATGTTTTGCTGAACCCAAAAATGAATTTGGGACAGGGGGTGGGGAATAACAGGAGCCTCTATATGAAAGAGACTCAAAAATCGGGACTGTCCCTATAAAATCGAGACATCTGGTCACCCTATCTCCATTTTACTGGTTCTCCTAAAAAGGTGGCATCAGCCCAGTATATCAGATTAATGGATTTCCCCATCTGCCATTGGTTAGTCTGGGGTTTCACACCAGGGAGAGTTAACAGACAGAAAACTCCCGCAGTAACTATTCACAATGACAACATAACTACTGTGTGAAAACTTAATTGGATTTAGTACAACACAGTAACAAACCTGCAAAGGGATTGCTTAATCCATGCCTTTAGGTAATTGTTGGGTTGAGTGATTTGCAGCAGAAATCAGTTTTAATTGTGTACAGAAAAAGGTTACAGTGAGTTCTGCATGACCTTTGAAAGGGGAAAAAACCCACCAGCTTGCATTCAGAGTTTAAACAACCACACAAACAAATGGCCCAATTGTAAGTAGGGCTGAGCCTCCACCTCTCCCACATAAATAGAGAATATGCTCAGCACCTTCTATTATAAGGTCCATAGGAAGCAGAAATACCATAGCTGAGGTCCTGAGATTCCTGTTCCCAAGGCAGCCCATGGTTGAGGGAGCATCAAATGTCTCCGTTCTAGAGCAGCCTGGAAAACAAACACTTATTTTTGTGAACAAATACAACAGTCTTTTCAGTTCAATGGCTTTGAAGTAGACTTGTTTTCTCAAAATTGTTCATGATGTTCTTCAAAAAAATTTTATATTGAAAATACTATTGAAATGGTTATAAAATGATGCTGTTTACCAAAAAGATGGGTTTTTATAAATAAACGTTGATAGCCATTCCAATTTTTTTTTTTTGTTGAAAAAACAAAGACAGAATTTTGCAAAAACAAAAATGGAAGGACAATGTTGACAATTGTTGTCAGCTGGCAGTGCGTGCTGTCTGTGTGTGGTTTCTTCGTGTGCTGCGTCAGCTCGGTGCAGATAGTTGGCCCAGAGGATCTCAAGAATGCTGTCCAGAATGACCACAGACCCGATTCGGTGGCGAAGGCGCATGGCCAGGTTTATTGCCCTCAATACACAGTACCACCCTCCCGGATCATTGTCTACAGGGACTAACATGAGTGCTCAGTGGCCCGGAGTAGGCTCAGTCAGCAGCAGGACTTTCCACTGCCCTCTTGGCTAGACAGTGATGTCCCTCCTATTCCTTCTCTTTCATACATTGATACAAACAAGTTCCATATTACACTCCCGACATAGGCAGTTACCTACCCTACACCTTGTACTTGCCAGTTCAAACAAAACATCTTCATCCATCATCCTGTCCCGTCCTCCCGTCGTTGTTTTATTTGGGGTTGCTATGCTCTTCTGCCATCTCCCAGGACTGTGTTTATGCCATAACTCTATGTTGGGCTGTCCCTGTATTCACCTTCTGGAATGTGCCTACATGAATACTCTGTGCCTAGTACCTCTTAGGGGTACTGGGGTTTTAGCAATGCTAACCGTGTTTTTGCCAAGTTCACGTACTGGATAATGAACTCACAAGCAGATGTTTGCTTTATGACAGGGCCTGGCTTTGGTACATAGCATAGCTCTTGCTAACTTTGGTTCAAGTATCAGGCCTCGTAGCAGGCCCAATGCGCCAGGCTCACTCTCTCTACTACAATTTTCCACAAAATTTTGTTCTCAAAAATGAGAGGCAATTTGACAAACATTTTTTGTTCTAAAAATTTCTAGTAGCTCTACTCAATTCCAAGCCATGTTTGCTCTATGTCAATACAGACTTATCAAACACGGTAGAGAAACTTCTGGAACTGTCCACGGAAACTCCACGCCCCAATTCCACCCACAAGATATCATGTGACAATACTCAACCAATAAAGTGCAATTTTAGAAACTTTACATTTTCAGAACAAACTCTCATGGGCTAATCAGGCAGCGGAATGAATGCATGTGCTCTAAGACAATGAACTGCATTGCTCAATAAACCTATACTTCTGCATATATTCACTGAAATGTTTTGGGGGAAAATTCCTACAGCTCTGATTTGACATGAAATTGAGACGGGCACCCTGTGATCTTATCTTTACAGAATCATTTATCAGAGTAGAGCCTCACTTTAAACTGTGAAAGAGAGGAAATTCTCATCAGTGTAGCTAATTACAATGTAGGGCTACAGAAGATTTGAGTGGGTCTCAGATGGACTGAGAATTAAAAAATTAAACAGAAGCTGCCCTGTTGATAGTCAGATGACTTGCTGCAGTCAGTTTTGCCTTAGATAAATAGATGGGATTACCTCAGTATACCTATTAGGAATGTTCAATGTTAGACATCTAAGGCAACTTGCAGTTTTAGAGGATGACCAGCTAACGCTGGGAGAGGCCCTAGCACCATTCACCATTATGAAGTAACAAACAAGAAGTATTTCTTGCCAGTCACTGTTCTGAAGGTTGGGAATCATGAGTCTCTGTTGGAATAAGCTTGCAAAATACTTAGCATTTTATGTGGTCTTTGGGCTAGACATTGCTCTCAGATATGCCTAAGTATAGCATGAGTAATTTGCCAAAGGCCTATGCAAAGCTTAAATCCTTAAGGGCATTAAGTGGGACTAATGTAAGCCCCTCTGCACAGGATAAATTTCACATATACACCCCGCAAAAAAATAAGAAAAGCGGATCTCAAAAGCTTGTCTCTCTCACCAACAGAAGTTGGTCCAATAAGAGAGATTACCTCATCCACCTTGTCTCACTCAATTCATTTAGCAGATACCGAATATGGAGCGGCAAATTCAGCCCTTACAGAGTAAATATTTAGTTGGCTGTGTAAGATATTCTAGCTACTAATCACTGCACTTTGTTCTCAGTCCAGCTCTTTTCGGGAGAAAGAAGGTTCTTGAATCTTTTTATAAAGAAACCACTGGGATTCCTAGTGTAACAGGGCTCTGTTTTTGGCACAGCCCAGCACCTGGTCAGATACCCATCTACAGTCCAGCTGAAGGACATGTCTGACTTGTGCCATCTGCCTGCACTTGAGAAGCCTGGTGGATGTCATCTGCCGCACTCAGTCACTCTTGCTGGGTTCAGTGGCACAGGAATGCAAGTTACAGCCCGGTGTAACTGACAGCCCACCCCACAGGGATCAATGAGTCACTGTCGGTCCTCACCCAACATCCCAGTCCTCCCAACCCATGTCCTCATTAGTAAATATAAACCCTTTTCCACAGGAACAGCAGCAGCCATTAGCAAGATCCTGGTGCCCATAATTCACTCCCAGAGACGTGAGACCAAGTTTAGATTAGATCGCGAGATGCATTAAGTTTAGTAGCCTCCAGAACCATCATGGTCTTCAGGGAGACAAGGCTTTTTATTATAGGGCTTGGATACTAGTATTGAGTGGCACCTTAAAGACTAACAGAGATTTATTTGGGCATAAGCTTTCGTGGGTAAAATCCCCACTTCTTCAGATGCATGGAGTAAAAATGACAGCTGCAGGCACTGTTAAACTGACACATGAAGAGAAGGGAGTTACCTAACATGGCTAATTGCGTGTCGAGAGGGTGGGCAGATTGATCCTGGGTAGATGTTTCTGGTCAGGAAAGATTCTGGGCTGGGGAAGCAAAAAGTGCTGCAGGTCAGGACAAAGCTGCATTAGCAGAACAGTCTGGGGAGGCCCAGGACTGGAACAGCAGGAGGTTCTGCAGTGGAGGTGCATTAGCAGAGCTCAGGCTGTAATGGGAAGAACTGCACACCTGCCTGCAATACACCTGGCTCCAACCTTTCTCAGCCACAGACTTTCATGAGCTCTATAAGTCTAGTTTCAGCTAACAAAGTTAAATAGCAGCAAAATATCAACTACTCCTGACAGTTTTAGCACTCAAGAGCCCAAAGGAGCTGGGTGGCGGCAGGGAAGAAAAGGGTTGGTTCTCTAACCAAAAGCCAGGATGGTGGGGGGTTTGACAGAGGAGCTGGCCTGATCGTGCTGCTACAGGACTAAAGCCTTAGGCTGCCTGGCGGGAATGCAAGGATTGTTGGTTTGTATTGGCTCTTTGGACTGAACAGGACCCTATTAAATAAACCACAAGCGGTTTTTGCTTGACCTGGGTCTCCTGTGAGGTTTCCCTTCACCTGCTCCGACGCTGACCCTGCCAAAGGCGATGCCAACCCTGGGACAGTCCAGCTGGCAGCTGGATGGGAGCATTGTTCCTTCACCGCTTCTGGACTCCCAGGAGCGGCTTGTTGCATTAGGCAACATGGTCCCTAGCCCACATCGTCACCAGCGGGCACTGGGAGACAGCTCCAGCAGCAGCTGGGTTGGGTGAGAAGAGGCAGCAGAAGATCGTGGAATTGATTTCACTTATGATTTGAGGCAAAGCATTAAGAACGGAAATAAACAGAAGCTTCTCTCGTGGGAGGATGATGGCCCTTGAACTACCCCAAACATACCCCCAGCACCTACCTGCCACCTTTCCACACATCCTCCATACGCACCTCCTACCCACCACCTCTTACTCCCCCCATGCACACACCCTGCGCTGTCCAGCCATCACCCCACACACACACACACACATATATCCTGGCTACCCAACCACCCCGCCCATACTTAGTATATTCCCTCAACCCTCCCCTGCTTGGCATCAGCATCAACTCTCCCATGAGTAATACCAGCCTCCGTGCCCTCTCTGTACATGTTTGAGTGCCAGTCAGTGGAGCACAACTTTCATCCTCACACACTCCTGCCTAATCTCTCTCTCTTCCACGGGGCTGCCAGCACTTATCCCTAACCCCTCCCTCCCACTCCTCTGTCATGCGCCAACATCCCTCTCCCTCTTACATCTTTCAGGCTGAATTATTCATTGGGTGTCAGGGACGGTGCAAAAATACATGCAGGAAAAAAAGAAACTGGACCCCAAAGAGACTCCCTGAGGCCGCTACCCAGATGCCAGCGACCTGACCTCTGGCAATTTAAGGATCAGCCCTCCTTTGCTCTAACAGGCGGGAAAGATCACCTTAATGTTCTGTTCCCTGCTCTAAGTCAAGTGACACTGGCCCCAGAAAGAGAAAATGGCCCAAGAACCCCACTCCTGACTTCCCAGCACATACAGAGTGATCAAAGGACTCTGCTGAATATAGAGAGGCACATATGTACACTCGTATAACACACAAACGCCATCATCCATCAATATTGATGTTTGCTTTCTCCCACAGACCTAGGCCCAGCGTAATTCCATGCAATTTTTATGCTGCCTCCAACATACTTCAGCCTGCGAACATCAAAGCACGACGAGGTAATGCTACAGTTGTCAGCACTCGTGTACATCAAAATGGCGCTCTTGGGGAGAGCAGTGAGTGGCTGGGCGAATGACTGCACCCGCCTTTCAGCTCTGCAGATCTGAATGCCAACCTGCCTTTGGTTATAAGCAAATAAGCTTGGTGGTCGGAGTCTGCTTCCCTGTTTGTATCATGGGCCCACCTGCACAGGCCCTGCGTGTGACTAGAACAGCGGGGCAGGCAGGACGTCGGGTCTGAGGTGAGTTCTGTGTGTACAGAAATAGAACAGCGGGGGGCTGACAACCCATTTGGAGATGCACTGAGCAGTAGGAAGTGAAGCGGGAATGGACTTCACCTGGAAGAGGAGGGCTCACGTCAGTTTACAGGGCAGGGTCAAAATCCACTCCCCCTCCCCAGGCCAGGGCCAGCCTTGGTCACAGTCCCTGTACTCGGCCTGTCAGATCACGGAGGGGTGTGCACAGGCAGCCCATTCATCTGGACAATCCTGTTTTTTCAAGGTTTGGCCCATCCAGTACAGATATCATAGAATATCAGAGTGGGATGGGAACCTCAAGAGTTCATCTAGTCCAACCCCCTGCTTAAAGCAGGAACAATCCCCAATTAAATCATCCAAAAGATTTTTGCCCCGTATCCCTAAATGGCCCCCTCAAGGATTGAACTCACAACCCTGGGTTTAGCAGGGCAGTGCTCAAACTACTGAGCTATCCCTCCCCCACAGGTGAAATGTGGTTGTGTCCAGGATCATGCCACAGGGGATGGAAGATGCCATCTGAAGAGTGTCCCATGCCACCCCCACTGTGTAAATGAGGTCACGCTTGGGGGAGAGGGTCGTATAGGCAGGGGCAGTCCCATACTGCTCCCTGAAGTACTGGAATAGCTGGTGTTCTGGGGACACGCTCAGCAGCTACCCTACGAGCACATGCAGAGGAGAAGAATCTCTCTCTTGCTGGACTGGTGTGGCTCCATGTCACCTCAATCGTGGGCTGAGAAGACAACTTGGCACTTAGACCATTAGCTGGTTTCCAGAGGTGCTAGATTCATAGATTCCAAGGCCAGAAGGCACCATTGTGATCTTCTAGTCTGATCTCCTGTATAACACAGGCCATAGCACTTCTCCCAAAATAATTCCTACAGCAGATGCTGAGCAGA
Organism: Dermatemys mawii; assembly: GCA_007922305.1. Lineage (NCBI taxonomy): Eukaryota > Metazoa > Chordata > Testudines > Dermatemydidae > Dermatemys > Dermatemys mawii. The sequence continues at coordinate 5,445,977 of ML677396.1, read as the reverse complement.
CACAACTGCCTTTGAAGTCACCAGGAGATGCAGGTGATCAGCACCTCTGAAAATCTAGGCCTAAGCGTTACAGGGCAAGAGCAGCATCTTCTATGCCAACAATCATAACAGTGGGGAAGGCGATGAAGCACCTGACTCAGTTATGCAGGGCCCTGGTCTGTGTGTTTAATTTCTCCTCAGGATGTTCCACTACTGTCTTCTCCAGACCTGTGGCAATCATGGGCAAAACTGCCCCTACCTCCCCTAGGCCTGGCTACAGCCAGTGCAATTAATCCCCCACTTCCATTCAAGATCGGGGGCAGGGGGGAGAGTTGCAATATTCAGGCTTTGGAGACTCCCCATTACAGACGTTGGAACAGTGATACGGGCTGCACCCACCATCACAGCACGAGATGAAAATGAACGCACAGTTTCCTGTGGGAAATTTTGATTTTGCAAAAAGGCTACTTTCCCCCCATCAGAAAATCTTTGATGGAAAATTCCTAACTAGCTCTAGTGGAATCATCAATAATGAACCGATTTCATATTGCAAGTATAGGAGACATCATACCTAAGACCAAGTACCAAGATGCACCAAATGGCAAGATTACGTATACATATACACAGAGTACTTCACCCATTTGTTGCTATTTCTTTTTCGAATCTTTGGTGTTATTGCTTTGTACCCATTTATCCCAATGGAGAGGATGGCTTTGTAGCTAGAGCAGAGGATTGCAAGAGCTCCGGGTTCAGTTCTTCGCTTGCCGTCCTGTGTAGTAGCCTCAAAACCATCCCTGTCCCATTTATCACAAGGGGAAACAGATGAGCAGTACTACTATTTAATATGTAAGGGAAAGTGCCCTCCCCCTTTTTAACATCAAAATGTATACTGCAAAACACTTGCCATTTTTATGATGCTTCTTTTTAATACTTTGGTTCATTTCTAGATTGTGCTATTTATGAGCAGACTTGGAAGGATTAGATTTATTGGTTAACATCAATTTCACCATACACACATGAAAAGATATTTCCACTGATGATCATCAAAATGTATAGAAAATCAAAGCAAAAAAAAATATAGCTTGAGATCTTATTAGGGTTTGATTTACTTTGTATATTTTGACATGTGATAGACAAGTTGTATCTTAACAGTTATATGAATCTTAACATTTACTCTCATTAAATAATCTTCTGGCCCTTCCACTCTATCATTTTGTGCAACTGGGAAAATGTAAATCAATAAAAATTAGGGGTGAGGGAGCTTAAAAATAAACATTGATCAAAACTGAATTCTGCCACACCTATTTAAGAGATTGTTTTTTAATTAGTGCATGTGAATAATTTGCCCACCATTGCAAGTGCTTTGGGGGAAGCCTTTATAACAAAAGTTATTAAGGCAGAGATTGGGGTTTTTTTCTGCAATTAAGTTATTTCAAAATTATAGTTCCCACAGCAACTGTTATTTGACCCTCTTGCAGGGCTTAATGTAACTGGATACGCTGTTAACTTCAGATCCCGCACTCCTGGCAGAGGAATCCAAGTTAGATAGATATAGACAGACAGGACAGTTGTAGACTTTAAACAGGTTTCTGGACTAAGGTGTAATTCAGATTTCACTTTCAGAATTGCAAGACATTTTTCATCTCCTTGTGTAGAGGCTTTTGAAAAAGGAAAACTAAGGTTGGGCTATAGGACGTTCCACAGAGAACAGGACAAATTCTCCCCCTCACCAGCAACACACGGGGTCCATGAGTGAGCTGCAGCTACCCTCACAAATTCTGTGAAAGGAAGCCCATCAGGGGCAACGGATTAAAGGGGAAGCCTGTAGCATGTGGGGGGCTGCTCTAAATTACCCAACCCAGAGGAAGGAAATGGGGTCTGAAGCCACCTTTGCCAGCTCTTCCCATGGGCTGTCACCTTCTGGAAGCACAGCACGGAATCAGAGCCCAAGTTTTTTGAATGGCTTTTGAACTGTGGCTGGTGCCACTGTTTCGATGATACCCTTCCCAGAAATGCCTCCTCACCCCGGTAAGCCAGGCTTCCGCAGCATGAACCTGCAGCATGGGAGGACACAACAATACATCCATAAGAGCCCGTTGGGGATGTCAAAGATGTCCCATTCAGGGATGCAGGGTGGGGGGAGAAAGGAGCACTTTGTAAAGGTCATAACTTTTTTTATAAAAAATGGCTCACATTTCTATTTCATGTCTCATTTGAAGATCTCAATGCTATTTACCCCATTTTACAGATGGACACCATCACCCAGAGAGGGAAAGCAACCTACACAAGGTCACCACGCCAATCAGTGGCACAGCAGGGACTAGAACCCAGGACGCTTGGCTCTGTCAGATGCTCTCGCCAATTAGACAATGCTGCTTTCTTTATGCCCTGGCTACCCTCACAAGGAAGGTACATTTTGATCCTGGCTATTTTTTTAAACCTGGGGAAGACCCTCCATTTTAAAATTTCCGAACAACCCCAAGGAATTGCTATACATGATGTTGTGAAGGCCAAGACGCTAACGGGGTTCAAAAAAGAACTAGATAAGTTCATGGAGGATAGGTCCATCAATGGCTATTTGCCAGAATGGACAGGGATGGTGTCTCCAGCCTCTGGTTGCCAGAAGCTGGGAATGGGCGACAGGGGATGGATCACTTGATGATTCCCTGTTCTGTTCATTCCCTCTGGGGCACCTGGCATTGGCCACTGTCAGAGGACAGAATCCTGGGCTAGATGGACCTTTGGTCTGACCCAATATGGATGTACTATATTTCTATGGCTCTCAATAGACCAGTGTCAGTATAGGAGGGAACTCTTTGCTACCACACAGAAACCCTCCAGATAGAGACCCCATTCAGGGCAGACCACAGGAGGGAAGGGGCGGATGAGAGGTAGTCCTGACGGCCAGGGCAGCTCTGTGCCCAGTGATTTCCTCATGGCAGGTCTCAAGGATGCCCTAACCTGGGTCAGGAGCCAAACCAGCCCCTGCAAGCCCAGAATCATGGAAGTTCAAACACCTCCCTGCAGGGAATATGTCCCTATTTACGTATATTAATCACACAGGGAGAGAGTGTGTGACTAACAATATTCTTGTTGGGGCTGGTTGAAACTTCAAACATTTAAAGTTTGCATTGAAAATTTTCTATTGAAAAAAGTCACATCTTTCGACCAGCTACAGAGCTGATAAAATTACCAACAACCAAATTTTTCTTTGAAATTTCAAAATAAATAAATAAATAAATAAAAAGCAGTCAAAAAGATGTTGAAAAATTCCTGTAAAATTTGTTTTGTTTTTTCTGATCAGCTCCAATTTTTATTAAAAAGGACAAGAACTTCCCAAAACCCACCTCTTTTTCTGGTTACTTTTAACCCTTGACTTTCCCATCTTTCTCCTTCATCCTATGCTCAACTAATGCAGATCCAAACACCTGTTTCTTTAATAAATGTTCTCTTACAACTCCTGGCTTGATCTCTAGATAGTAAATGGCTGTGGAGTTGTGTTAGTGATGCTTTGACTGGCATGAATGCAATAAAAGAAGAATCATGGGTAAAGCAGAGTTACAATTAATCCATCTGGTTTTATGAACTTTTTTTTAAATGTAACTTGGAAAGATTAGATTTTTATCAGTAAATGCTGATAAAAATCAATGTCACCATTCACAAACAAAGCAGTGAAAAAAATATTTCCATCGATAATCATCGAAATGTACAGATGGGCAAAGTTAGAAGAACATTGCTTGAGGACTTGGAGTTTGATTTCAGAGTATTTACTTTGTATATTTTCACATACGATGTTGACAGTTTGTGTTTTAACAGTCAGAAGTCTTTAACTTTTTGATTCTCAACGTCTCCTGTCATGAAATAATTATTGCCTGACCCCGCCGGAGTTTCCTACAACTGTGAAAAATTTTTAAAAATCGAGAAAAATGCTTACAAACTATAATTCTGCACAACTTTGAACATTTAAATTGATAACAAAATGTAAAATGTTTAAAGAACATTCATATCCATCAAAGTTAGGGAAAAAAATTGAATTTGTCAAGCCTAATAATATGCTAAAAGAAATCAAACAAAAACACCACACTCATAAGCTTATAGGGTCTGATTCTCTTCTGGTTTCCTCGTGAGTCAGTCAGGAGTCACTCGGGTTACATTGGTGTAAACTGCTGTCAGGCCAGCTAGCACCAGATATAACTCTAACCCATGTCGGCAGTGTAGGGCTCTGGCTAGAGGTTTACGTGCTGCCGTCTGAGCTATCAGACACCTGGTGCTACCGCTCTGGCAGTACATACTCATGCTTCAAAGCCAGAGTTGTCATTACACGACGTATATCACTTAACCCAAGTGATGAGGTTTAGGCGAAGAGCTGATACCGTCTCTCACAGCTGTAAACCCCAGCATGGGGCTGGTCAAAAATCTTGCCAAAAACATTCTTTGGTGGAAAATTGGGCTTTTAACGAAAACATTTTCCACTCGAACTCTGTTTGAGGGAGATTTTCAACAGAAAAAAAACCCAACTCTTTTCTAATCAGCTGTGCCCCCACATCAAGACATGGGGACGGACAGTCCAAGTGCCTGAGCAAGAGAGACACAAGGAGAACTGATCAATAGTTTCCCTTGCTGCTTTGGACACGGCTACACTGAGTCACGCATTTGCACTGGCCCAACCTCTCCCGGAATGGTGGTGACGTGCCAGAAGCGTGTCATCATTCAGGCACATACTGTGCGCAACAACAACCTGACGTGGGCCTGAACCAAATGCCCCTGAAACTTGGGCAACTCAAGGTGGGGATCCGGACAGCACAGCCCAGGCCCATATCTAGTGTGTCTCTGGTGTTCACTGATCTGGAACAGAGACGAGGGAGGGAGGTCACTGGTCCTCCTTTCTCCACTAGTATTTAAATGAACCCACGGCACAGTCCCACGGGAGAACAGAGTCCCTGACAGGTTTAACCCTGGCCATAAGGCCTTTGATAGCAGCACCTTAAGCTCACCAACCCTCACAGGCAAGGGCTCCTACATTTCCGCCCCCTTTGCCGGCCATCTCTCCCTACACCACGTCACAGGAATAACCTAGTTCTACTAGGTTGCATCCGACGAAGTGGGTATTAGCCCACGAAAGTTTACGCTCTAATACTTTAGTTAGTCTTTATGGTGCCACATTACTCTTTGTCACTTCTCTAGTTCTACTCCGGCACTTTTGATCTCAGAGTTCTTTACAGAAGTGGCCAGTATTATTATCGCCATTTTAGAGAAAAGGGAAATGGGGGCACAAAACGGAAAGTGACCTACCTGAAGACAGCAGTGGCATAGCCAGGAATAGAACCACAGCTCCTGGATCCTAGCCCAGTACCTTATCCACTAGGCCACAGGGAAGGACTGTACACCTAGCTAACAGAAATCAGCCTCTACCCCAGAGAGCTCTCAATCGCTATCCATGGTGAGACAGCAACAGGCAGACTGACCATAGCGGACAAAGGAAGCCAAATGTCCATGTCCTAGCCTCCCTCTGTGACTGACTGCACCATCTTACTGACTTCTCCCTGGTCTTTCCCTTCCCTCTGGTGCCATCTTCCCCTGTTTGTTCTCATTTTATCTTGTAAGTCGTTTATTGGCCTCTAGCTAAATCCTAAAGGGCTATGCACATTCCTAGTACTGTACCTGCAGTAGCAGGAATAGCCACCCACGTACATCATGGTGGGGGCAGAGCGCCAAAGGGCATCTGAACCTCCCACGGGGTGGGAAAGGCCAGAAATAAGACACATATAAGCTGGCCAAGTTCTCCACAGGTTGCTGCTCAGCCTTTAAAGCCTCCCTTTCCCTGCCCTTGGGAACAGTTTGCAAATGGGTTGGGGTTAGCTGCTGGCACCTCAAATTCAGATGACCTGACATGAGCTTATTGGGCTATGATGCAGTGTCAGTAGCTTGGAGCCGTGTTGGCTTCGTTTTACAGAGTCCTAGGTCTTTAAATTTGTAAGATCTTCTGCCTGCCATTTTGTTCTCAGAGTTGCTGCAGATTACTCAGGAGACGCACACACTGTGCTCTCGAGCTCTCCCTCACTCTTTGCGTTCCTTTAAAGTTAAAGTCCTCTTAGCACGAAAATGCCAGTCTCACTCCCTGTGTATCGAAACATGAGTCACCCACTAAAGGAACATCACTCACCAGCCTCCTCCTCGGTAGCACTCACGGGCTTAGGTTACTGTAGCAGCAAGGAGAGCCACCAAGACTAAGGCCCCATGGGACACTGTACAAACACACCACGAGACAGGCCCTTCTCCGAAGAGTTTACACTGTAAACAGACGGGACAGACAGTGTTGAAGAATGGAAATACTATCACCCTCCTTTCAGAGAGGGGTGAATCTGAGGCCCAGAGAAGTCAAGCCACGTTACAGAGAAAAGCGGTGAGTGGAGCCAGGATTTTAACTCAGAGCTCCTGAGTCCCAAGCAATGTCTTAATCACAAAGCCAATCACACGCTCCTCCGCATTGATTTCAAGTTGCTAACCATGTCAGTTACTAAAGTCTTCTACCTCCACATACTGGTCCAGGAGCGGCAACCTGATATTGAATCTCCTAAGAACGACTATAAATTCAACCAATCGAGATCCGTGGGGGATTGCAATCCACCTGGTAATTGACCTAGGAGGGCTGCCCTAGAATTCCAGATGAAACATCACCCCTGCAAAACTCAGAGGATCGGTTCATTTTCCCTATCAACTCTGCAAAGGCCCCAAGCATTTAAATAACACAGTGAGTCCCTGCCTGGGACTGTGGCAAAAAGGGAACAGACACTGTGTTTAGGAAATATCGTTCTCCAGTAAATCGCTTCCCCCTTCAGAGACTGCCTGCTAGACTGGGCATGAAGCTGCACCCCAAGAGTAATACAGAAGGGACTAGATTCTCAGCTGGAATAAGTCACTAGCTCCAGTTGACACCAGTTGAGAATGTGACCCACACAGGTGCAGCAGGAGAGGCGTAACTCGGCACAGGTGTAGGCTAGGTTCCCTACTCTGCCACAGCTTCCTTAGTCAAGTCATCTCCATGCCTCAGTCCCCATCTGTGAAATGGGCCTAATAGAACTTCCTACCTCACAGAGGCGCTGTGAGGATAAACACATTACCAGCGTGGGGAGTACTCTGATACTTCAGTAATGCGGTAAGATACGTACCCCCAGATAACCCAGGGGGCATTATTAATATTAAGGAACTGGCCCTGTGAGGGGCTGAGGATGCTCAGCACCTCACAAGGTCTGGCTGAGTCCTGTGACAAGAGAGAAGGAAGTGACCCTCCGAGAGAGGACATTAGCCGGCTGTGCTCCTCCCCGGGCCTATTCTGCTCTTCTGCTACTCCAAGTTAGTGGCAGGTAATTTAACCTCATTCATGTCCCCTGCAGAGTAAGCGTTTTTTCAAGGGAGTTGGAAATCATCAGAATATTTGATACTTATGAAGAATTGTGGGGTAGGTATAACAGAGTCTCTGTTCCACACAGCTGCTGACACACTTCGCCTATGTCACACCGGCATTTGGGAAGCTGTGACCCCGTGGTTCAAGTCCTACAAATATTTCCTATGACTGGGAGTCAGGCAAACCGGAGTCCTGTTCCTGGCTCTGCTAGTGGCTTGCAGGGGGGCCTTGGGCAAGTCATATGCCACCCCTTCCCCTCCCCACCCCTTCATTTCCTTATCAGAATAAGGGGAAGAGTGACATTCATCTTTTTGCGGGGGGCATGCAAGATGTTGTGGGTGTGGAGGGTTGTGGGACACTCTCACTAGATTGTGGAGAAAACATCAGGCACAGGGCTGGTTTGGAAAGGGGAGATTGAAGGAGGGTGTCATCCGCTCACTGTCCACCATCGTTCCTGGCCCAAATTTTGTGGTGTCACTCCCTCTGCTTCAGGGGGGCTGGATGTGTTTTACGCATGTGACCCTAGAAGCAGGTCAGCTCCAGAGCAACAACAGTGTTCCCAGCTCCTGTAGACATCTGATGCTTCTCTACCAAAACTGGCCCCTACCCATGGAGCTCCAATTTGGATCTAAATCCAAAACTCTCACCGGGTCTGTGGACGTGGGGTAGGTCTAACAGACTCTCACCGCCCAAATGCCAAGAGAGGAGTCATTCAAAGGTACCAGAAGCTGGGAACGGGTGACAGTGGATGAACACTTGGTGATTGTCTGTTCTGTTCATTCCCTCTGGGGCACCTGGCATTGGCCACTGTCAGAAGACAGGATACTGGGCAAGATGGACCTTTGGTCTGACCCAGTCTGGTTGTTTTTAAAGTTGACTCTGTGGCATAGACTTTGTCACGTTGGATTAGATCATTGGTCTGGCCAGTCTGCCTGCATCTGTGCCCCATATCTATAAATCCAGAGGAAAGCACCATGGCCACCCAGCCCTGCATAAAAAACTCCACGATGTAGCCAGCCAGCCCTATAAACAGAAGGGAAAAAATTCCTGCCTGACCCCTGCAAGCAATCATCTTACTTCCTGAAGCATGAGTTTTGATTATGCTTGTAGGCAGGGTTTACTCAAAGCCCAAAGAGACAGACAAATCTCACACAGGAGCCATAAAAGGAAATGGAATTCAAGGCAAGACTTTTCAAATCAACACCTGACCTACCTTAAAATTATTCTACCATGATATTGGGGAGGGGAAGAAAAGTCCTTCAGATTTTAAACTGTTTAGAGGGAGCACAGAGCTTGGCTGAATCAAACTATAGGGGAAAAAATGCCTATTAAAAAGAGAGAGAGAGAGAGAGAGACAGAGAGAGAGACCGACCTTGTCAAGGCCCTTTTAAAAAGTTATATGTTTTTTATGGAGGTTTGCTGTTGCTTTTTTTCCCTCTAGAGCAAATGTCCTTTCTTATTTCTCAAGTGGTCTTTTCGTTGTTAGTGCCTCATCTATTAATAATCCTTCGCTGGAAGGGGAAAAGAAAAAAAGGCAGATTTCCGTCAGCCGTTCAAGCTGTTAGTCTGTGATGGACGAAAATAAACTCAAGGAAGTAAAATTAGCTCGCGTGCAGGTCAGTCAGTAGGAGCTCAGTGGTCATCACTAGAACTGAGATGAACTTTCTTAACACAACTCCAAACTGGGCAATGCTTACTCCGTTTCAGATTCACCCAGGCACAGGAGAGTTGGGCTGGTTTGCCAACAGGTTCACCGGGGTTCCTACAAAGTCTGAACAAAGCTGGGCCAAATGTATAGCTTAGGATTGCCAATTTTGGTTGGACGTATTCCTGGAGGATGCATCACATGACGTCAGCTTTAATTAAAGATGAAATTTTTAATTCCTGGAGACTCCAGGACAATTCTGGGTGGTTGGCAATCCTAGTAGAGCTCTAGCTGGAAATTAGTTGAGAGAGTTTGCTTGATGTATGCTTTGAGCAGAAGCCTAGTCCAGTGGGGCAGGCGTCAGTCTAGGACCTAGAAGATGACGTTCGATTTCCTGCTCTGTCCAAGACTTAGGGTTGCCGACTTTCTAAATCGCACAAAACTGAGCACCCTGGCCCCACCCCTTCCCTGAGCCCCCTCCCTTCCCCTTTCCTGAGGCCCCACCCCTGCTCACTACATTCCCGCTCCCTTGGTGGCTCGCTCTCACTTTCACTGGGCTAGGGTAGATTGCAAGAGGGAGTAAGGGCTCCAGGGTGGGGTCAGAAATGAGGGGTTCAGGGTGCAGGAGGGGGCTCTGTGCTGGGGCAGAGGGTTGGAGTGTGGGGGAGATGCAGGGTGTGTGCTCCAGAAGGGAGTTTGGGTGCGGGAGTGGATGAGGGCTCTGGCTGGGGGTACGGGCTCTGGGGCTTGGGGTGTAGGAGGGGGGCTCCAGGCTGGGGCTGAGGGATTCAGAATGTGGGAGGGGACTACGGGTTGAGGCAGGGGCTTGGGGTGAGGGCTCTGGGCTGGGGATGAGGGGTTTGGGGTGCAGGAGGGAACTCTGGGTTTGGGGGGCTCAAGACTGGGGCAGGGGGTTGGTGCTCAGGGCTAAGGAACAGGCTTACCTCAGGTGGCTCCCAGTCAGCAGTGCAGCGGGGCTAAGGCAGGCTCCCTGTCCTAGCAGCTCACTGTGCCCCAGAAGAAGCCAGGGGGTTGGATAGGTTGTGGGAGTCCCGGGGGTTTGTCAGGAGATGGGAGTGTGGATAGGATTTGGGGCAGTCAGGTGACAGGGAGTGGGGGGGTTGGATAGAGGATGGGGTCCCGGGGGGGTGGTTAGGGGTGGGGGTTCCTGGGAGGGGCGGGCAGGGGACAAGGAGCAGAGGGGGTTGGATGGGTCAGGGGTTCTGAGGGGGGCAGTTAGGGATCAGGAAGTGGGAGGGGGCAGATAGGGAGCAGGGACAGGCTACTTCAGGAGGCACAGCCTTCCCTATCCAGCCCTCCATGCAGTTTTGCAACCCCAATGCGGCCCTCGGGCCAAAAAGTTTGCCCACCCCTGCTTTAGACCCTGAGCATGTGAGCAAGAACCAGCCAGCTAAGCCCCTGGCAGAGGAAATGCTTGGTACCACCTCTAAGCCTCAGCCCACCCCGTCCAATGTCCACTCTCCAGCCGGTCCTGGGTAGAATCTAGTCACTATTTCTAGGTCTGGGACTAGGCCGAGATCTCTCCTCAGATGCCCTTCCTTGGCACATGGGACACTGCCCAGCCCTCACAGACCCTGAAACCAGCATCTGAGACGTCCAAGCCTCACTCCACCCAGTCACTTACACATGGCCCTAAGTGCTCCTATAGCCATGGGCTCTCTAGGCTTCTAGTTTAATCCCTTAACAACAACACGGCGGGGAAAACAGGCTTAGCAAAGGAATTTCTTGACCACAGACGCTTCGCTCTTCAAGAGCTATCGAGAATTCAAAACAAGTCCGGAGACACCCTCCCCTCAAGTCTCCTGAGGGTCCAAGGTTTGTGAGTGTTTCTGGCTGGGCGGAGTCCCTTCTACCCTCTCTCTCTGGCAAGTCCTTCCTCCATGTGGTAACGGACACTCTCTCTCACACACACACACTCACAGCTCAGAGCAACACCCTGCTCATAGGTAGGGTCTGTCTCTTTGCCGTGTGCTCCCCTGCCTCCCCCCTGAATCATGCTTGCCCCATCCATGTAGAAAAACAATTGTTCCCTGGGTGGACCAGTAGCTAAGATGCATTCAAAATTGATAGCCCAGATTTATTGTCTTGATAGCTTCTCCATGGTAGTCCTTCATGCACGGCGAAGCCCCTTTCCCAGGTAGGGGCGCCTGTCTGGAACCGAACACAATGGGCTTCCTTTGGGCAGGTCCAGACACGCACTTGACACTTCAAACAAAATGGAGCTCAAAATTTGACACAGACGTAGCCCACTTTGTTCCTTGGCAGCAGCAAAGAAACGGGCCCCTCACATGACAGACCAAGGTTCTCTCAGCATCGCAGGGTACTGGCCCCTGCATCTGAACCCTGCACAAGAACGGGCCCTCATGTGAGCACGTCCTGCCAACCCAGCCACACCAGGTATTCGGGCCATTTCCATGGAACCGGGCAGTGATTAAAACACTAACGATCAGGATGTTTCAGAACCCCCAAGTTCGTTTGCCCTCCCCTGGGAGTGAAGAGAACTTTGTCACTTGGGTTGCTAAGCATTAGTAAAGGACTGCCAGTAAATAACCATCAAAATCTGTCAGTAAGCATCAGGGAGAGATTGCACACGTAATTGCAAATGGCAATTTAGATACTTATCTTTTCCTGACTTGCGTGTGAGCTTCCAAACTACAGGGCTGATCCTGCCCGGTGCTGGGCAATTTCCACTAGCCTCCTCAACCACCTTTTAAATCAGGGAGCGCTGATGACTTCCAGTACCTTGTCGAGAGTGTGGAAGCCTTGAGAGTAGAAGGAGAGTTTTAAAAAATGACTGTTCTAGTCCTAGGTCTGCAACGGACTTGGGCGAGTCATGGCACCTCTGTGCTTCAGTTTCCCCATTTGTAAAATTGCAGTAATACCCAACTAGCAGAGACTATGTTGAGGTTTGTGCAGCACTTTGAAATCCTCACGTGGCAGCTGGTATTAAGTATTATTTCACCTTTTTACCCTAAAGTCTGGATTCTTTTCTACGCAGCTAGAAAATTACACCTGTGCCAATGTGACGGGTTGGGCACCTTATTGGCGGCTTCTGCTTGAAAAAAAGACCCCACCCCAACCCCCCACGCTGCAATATTAGGGGATGGTACCAGGCTAAGGTGTAGTGTGGGCAGACTGCACCATCTCCTTCTCTCAATGGGTGACATTCATTCCCCTTCTCTGAATAATCAAGTTTCATATGGGGAAACCCAGGAGGGGTGATAGGGTCTTCTCCCTAAAACCCATGTGCAGACCTTGGGGGATGCACTTCAGCCATGCCAGACCCCTAGAAAGAGGTGCGGGTCACTGGATCCAGTAATCCCCAGTAACCTCCTGCGTGGATAGGTGGTGCCGAGACCCTCTGCACAGCCGGTTGCCCCCCGCTCTCCGCCCCTAACCACAGAGGGGCAATGCAGGTTTCCAGCAGCATTGTTAGGCCTTTGCAGGTACTCTCTCCCCTCGTGTGAATTTCACCCCAGCGTTTTAGCTCAGGTCTTTGCTCACAGGCCCTGGGCTTTCAACCACAAAGGAGGGCCGGAAGAAAAGGGGCTGGCGTGTTTTCGGTGCATTTTCCAGCCTCCCGGCTTGGAGTGTCAAACAGCAGCAGTAAACCATCAGAATATTATTTCACGAGCTAATGCGGGCTATTGCCAAAGCCAGCGTGAAATACATTCCACCTAGCGCCGTTTAATTTCCGAGCCACCAGCCCTCGGCTAGCTGCCAAGCTAGAGAGCCCAGGCTGCAGAATGATAGCAGAGGCTGCTTTATCTGCAGGGAAATAAAGGGAGACCAGCTGAAAACAGCTGAGTGGAATATCACCATAGAAACCAGGCACAGAGAAACAGGCGCTGTCTCTCTCCCTGGCTAATTTCAACAAGACAGCCAGCGGAGAGGCTGAACCTTTGGGCTGAGGGTGGGACAGGGCGGGGCAGGGGAGAAAGCCTGGGGATGTGGTGGTGGGGAACCAAGCAGGCGCCTCAGAAGAGGGGCTGATTTTTCCTTTCATGGGCAGAGATGGTATTTTTAACTGCAGGCAGGGCTCCCTCCCCAGCCGCCCACCAGCCCTTCCGTGATGCAGAGCTACCGCTCTCAGCCTGCACTTTGGCTCACCCCGCACACCACGGCTGTTAATACACCACCTCCTCGGTCGTGGCTCACGCAAGCAGGCCAAGCATTTCGAACCATCGCCCCAGGAGCAGCTCAAGGAGGAAAACAAGCTGAGCGGCTGAGTTTGATTTCTTTAAACAGGCCCAAGGAGGGAAGAAAACAAAAATCAGCTACTTCAGCTGCAGATGTATTCTCTTTTCTTTGCTCCTTCACCTCACTAGCGGCTCAGGTTCCCAAAAGATGTCTAAGCCAAGCAATGTCCTGATCTCTCCAACCGGCTGCTGGGACAAGACAGCATGTACAGGGGGAACAATTACATTAAGTAATGCTGACTGAGTAATCTTTCAGAACGGTGCCTCTCTCCAAGAAGAGATGCTTCGCTGTCTGCGAAGGAGTCTCAAAGTCCTGTCTGTTTCTGGGGGAGCACAGTGCATGCTCTTTGGGGGGCCGAGGGGAGCATGCCACCTCTTTTCATTGGCTCTGTAAATTACTGTATAAATAAATAAAGGTGCTAGTCTGGAGCAGACCACAGATCCATCTCCTCTAGCAGCCTGGGTCCGGCCCTGACCCAGGAAAGCAGGTGCCTAAATCCATTCCAATTCTGGAAAGCACTTAAGCATGTGCTGAAATTGACAGAATTTAAGAATTACGTGTTTTGCCGAAGGACGGCTTCAAGGAATAAGGGCCTCTGACAATGGCCAGTACCAAATGCAGCCAAGGACAGTGCAAGAAACCCCCGGGGGGACAGTTCTGGAATAACCTGCCTGGAGGGAAAGTTTCTTTCTAGTCCCAGTGCTTCAGCCTTTGCATTAGGCCCTTCAACATGACAGTTTCTACCCCTCCTTTTAAAAATTCAATAATTCTATCTAGTGTAACTGGAAATTTTTGTAATTACTCATAAATGTAATGTCAGTTTTTTGAATAAACTGCTCAGTTCCTGGCCTCAGTGGCACCTTGCAGCAATAAGCTCCCCATGTTAATTATGTGCTGCATAAAAATAAAGCACTACCATGTAACTGCTCTCAATTTGTTGCCTTTCAATTTCATGTAATGAGAGAGAGCGTGTGTAACAGGACTGCCTGATTTACCTTCTCTGGATCATTCTTCACTGTGTATACCTCTCATCTCCCCCGTTTATATATCTCTGCTCCAAATTAGACAACTCCAGGCTTTTCCATCTCTACAGGCCAATAATTGACATGCCTCCAGGATTATTTTTCTATCCGATTCTAATCCTAAAAAGTTGGTTGGCTAGAAGTGGGTGAGGTTCTGTTGCCAGAAATGTGCAAGAGGTCATACTAGATCAGCAGCTCCCAACCTTTCCAGACTACGCTACCACTTGCAGGAGTCTGATTTGTCTCGTGTCCCCGCAAGTTTCATCTCACTTAAAAATGACATGCTTACAAATCAGACAAATATACAGAAAAGTGTCACAGCCACAATATTACTGAAAAACGGTTTATTTTATAATTATATAGTGAAAGTAAATCAGTTGGAATATAAATATTGTACTTGCATTTCAGTGTATAGTACCTAGAACAACATAAACAAGTCATTGTCTGTATGAAGCGTTAGTGTGTACTGGCTTTGCTAGTGCTTTTTATGCAGCCTGTTGTAAAACTAGGCAAACCTCTAGATGAGTTGATGGACACCCTGAAGACTTACGGACCCCTGGTTGAGAACCACTGGACTAGATGATCACAATGGTTTATGAGTTGGCTTTTTTAGGATTGTTGCTGTGTATCAAGCAGAGGTTTTCATCAAGCCATTCACAGTGGCACCCAGATCTCTCTCAAGTGTTTACTGTTCATTTAAAACCCAGCCACGTGTATGAGAATTCAAATTATTCCTTCCAAAGCATAGAACCTTTTTTGCTATTATCTAAGGAGCACATAATAGACTTGATTTTGTTTGTTTGTTTGTTTGTTTGTTTGTTTCGGTGGCCAAAACAGAAGGGAAGGAAAGAAAAATCAGCATTGAAATCCATGTATAATTATGCTGCCCATTCCCCTAGCTTGGTTAGGTCCCTCTGGAATTCTTTAGGCTTGACTAACCTAATTATTGTCACCTGCAAACGTCAACCCTTCTCTCTTCAATCCCTGTTCTGGATTATTAATGAGTATATTCAACACCAGCCCTAGTATAGACCCCATGCAAGTATGGAAATGACCAGTGATAATTAACCCATCCCCAATCCCCGTTCCACTCTGCACCCAAAATGGAGAGGCCTATTATATTCTAGATGACACCTTATACTGCCCATTATTATTAAGACTGCACATCAGACTCCATGATAGCAGGGAGGGGTCTAATTATGGGCTTGCACAGTGTCCCTGACTGGCTGAGGCCTCAAGGACTGGACCATCTTTTTGTTCTCCCAGGCTCCCTGGCCGCCCCTCTGCCTAGGAGCCGGACTTGCCGGCCACTTCCGGGAGCCACATGGAGCCAGGGCAGGCAGTGAGCCTGCCTTAGTGCCGCTGCATCTCTGACCAGACTTTAGCGGCCCAGTCAACACTGCCAGGGTCCCTTTCACACTGGGCGTTACGGTCGAAAACTGACACCTGACAACCCTATTCCTGGACCATGACTGGTGCTCTTGTCTAGTGGAATACAAACAGACAAGTGTAACATGCTTAAAATATTTTGGTTTGGAGCTATAATTTGCCACGCTTGGTCTCTGCACAAAGGTGGTGATTTATTGATTGACTGATTGATTGATTATGTTTAAGCTAAAGGCTTTCAGCATTTAAGTTAGGAGGGCTGCATGAAAAAGTGCACTTAGCCCAATGTTTTTTAAATTGACATATATATTTCTTTTCCACCTCAATAGCTCAAAAATGACTCCGTTTCGAAAGGCCAAAGTTGGCATGTACGGAGCCCTTTGTCTCAGTGGGGAGAGCGGCTTTCTGAACTCTGGGGGAAAAAATCATTAGCTGGAAAGTGAAGTTGCTGGTAAGTGTTTAAAGTTTCCCATGCCCTTTGTGACATCACAATGCACGTGCTCACCGCTTGGCCTGATAGGCCCACTGACTGCCGCTACAGGGACAATCTGCCCGAGTGAACTGAAAGCGTGTCAGTGAAAGGCAGAAGGTAAAAGCTACCACTTCTCCCCAAACTAAGAGCCTGTTCTGGGAGAGGTGTAGAAAGTATGGCGGTTGCCCTGATCTAGCATCTTGCTCGGCAAATTTCTCTGCTGCAAATGGAAGGTGTCAGGATAAGAAATTAAAGCCAAGATTTTGAAAAATGACTTTTGGTTTTGAGAGCTCAATCAACGGACTGCAGAAGGTGCAGAGCAGCTGCCTCTGAAAACCAGAGATGTTGCCAGTTGGGCACCTCAGATTCACTGGTTACTTTTCAAAATCTTAACTAGGGTGACGAGACAGCAAGTTTGAAAAATTGGGACAGAGGTGGGGGGTAATAAGAGCCTGAATAAGAAAAAGACCCAAAAATTGGGTCTGTCCCTATAAAATCAGGACATCTGGTCACCCTAATTTTGACCCAAGGTCCCGGGGAAGATTTTCAAAAGCATCCAATGGCAGGTAGGGGTATAATTGTTTGTGCCTTCCCCAATCTCTTCCACTGGAAATATACACCCATGGCAACACAGAGCACTGTAGAAGGTGATTTGTAAGGGGAAAAAAGAGGGCTATTATGTATGATCATTTATACAACAGTACAGACTAAAGTCCCCCCCGAGATCAAAGGTACATTGAGCTAGGGCTGTACAAACAAGCCTTAAAAATCTCAGCACTAAGGAGTTTACAGTCTAAAAACACGAGTCACGGGGAGAAAGGGATACAGACAGAGCACTCCGGGTGACGACTGGCAAATGGCATGCAAGTTCCAAGAGGGCTTTTTCCAGTGGTTATGAGGTTTTTTTTTACTGGGGGCGGAGGCAGTGGCTTTGTTTTGCTTTATTTCCTCTTTGTGTCCTTTTTGCCTTCTGTATCAGGGAGAGAGAAGGCCTGAAAGTTTGGTCATGTCTCACTTGCAGTTTCTTTCATGGGTCCTTGTCTTATAAGCAAGGAACTTATTTGCTGAGAAGGGCATCAGGTATTTAACACACTCCAGGCCAAACAAAACACAGAGCCTCGGGGCGGGGGCAAAGGTTGTTTCCACGTGTGCTGATCAGAACCTAGAGCAGTGGTTCTCAACCTGCGAGCCACTTGCAGCCCATTCAGCGCAAGCTGCAGCCCATGTGACACCTCAGGGCCATACAAGTAGTATTGGATGCAGCCCACAATGGTGAGTAAGTTGAGAACCACTGACCTACAGTAAAGCAAATAACTATTCTGGAAAATCCACTCACTGTATCCTCATTCCCTCCGTGCACTGAGGAAAGAGGCTTGAGGGGGTAAAGGAGGAGGAAAAACTTCAACATGCGCACCTCCCGAAGGCATCTGTCCTACAAAGATCAGAGGCATGAAGTAGAAGTGGCCTTCTTCTAAGCCTCCCAATTTGATGCTTACTTGAAATAATGAGTGCAGCGTTTGAACGCATTCCCAGTAAAAACATCAACGGATAATAAAAAGGTCAGTCGCTATGGTGTAAATCCAGCCTCACTTCTGCGTCCTGGAAACACTGTTCGAAGATTCGTCGTCCAACCCTCGTCTTGATTAGATTCATCTTCTGCTTAACTACCCCCCATTGGACTGCAACTCTGTGAGGACCCTTTTGACATTTCACGCATATAAAAGCTCCCGTAATACCCCTCCCTCCGCGTGTTTTTCAAAGGCATTCATGAAGGCGTCAGTAGTTGATTCTTAACCTTTCTGGGTTTCTTTTTTGTTTGCTTGTTTCTTTGCTGAAAGAATCGTTTTTGTAAACCCGTTAGATGTTCTAAACTGGATTTTAATAGCTTGGCCTAAGGCCAGCAATAACCAAATGTCATGTGACCAAAGCATGTGCTCACATGTAATTTGTCCTCAGAACGCCCATAACACACTTCACCTTTCCAACAGTACCTGAAACGCTCACACCGTTAGTTATTCAGCAACATGTTTCCCCTGCAGCTCCTTCGACTACCCACGTAGAATAAAAATGCCCTGCTTTTCAGGTGATGCTAGAATACCGCTTTCCACAAAACCATCCTGTGAAGACTTGGTGCAAAGAGGAACTTTGAAGTTTTGAGGCTGATCCAAATTCCCTGAACCTCTTTGGTCTCCTCTCCCTGTCTAGATCAAGCGTTTCCCAACCTGGAACGCACATCCCACCTCTAGTCATCTTGGGAGGAAATAAGAATTTCTAATGTGGAGAAGTTTGGGTTTGGGGGAATGTAATAGTTTGATTCAAACTATTTATATGCCCTCCTCCTATACCCACACACTTCTACACTCTAGATCACCTCTTTAGCAGAGGGATGAGGGCACAGCAAACAGATTCACACAGATTCCAAGACCAGAAGGGCCCACCGTGATTATCTAGTCTGACCCTGCAGAGAACGGCCCCAAAATAATTCCTCAAGCAGATGTTTTAGATAAACATCGATCTTGATTTTAAAAATTGCTTGTGATGGACAATTGTCCAGGATCCTTGGTAAATTGTTCCAGTGGTTAATTGCCCCACTGTTAAAAATGTACACCTTATTTCTAGTCGGAATTGACCTAGCTTAAGCTTCCAGGCGTTTGATTGTGGTATGCCCTGTGTCTGATGGATTGAACGGTGCACTATAAAATATTTGTTTCCCATAGAGTTACTCAGAAATTAATCTTCTCTTTACTAAGCTAAATAGATTGAGCTTCTAGGGTATCACTATAAGGTGCGTTTGCTAATCTTTAATCTTTCTCATGGCTCTTTTCTGAACCTCAGAATATGGCAGTGTTCCAGTAATGGTCTCAACAGTGCTAAATGTAGGAGGTAAAATAACCTCTCTACTCCTATCCAAGAGTCCTCTGTTTATGCATGCAAGGATTGCATTAGTCCTGGTGGCCACATCACCATCCTCGGAGCTCACATTCAGATGACTCTGCCCCCACGACCACCAAATCTTTTTTCAGTCAACATGCTTTGATCATGGTCCAAGTACTACCTCTAAAACGCCCTGTGCTACCTTGACTACAGACAAGTTTGGCTTGCCCAGGACATTACAACAATCTGTTATGTGCCACAATCTGTGCCCCGCCCCATAGGACACAATACATGCAATGACAACAGCTCTTCTATTGCATCTTCCTGAGGTTGGACGAGAAAGTATCTTATTTCTCCATCCAACCCCTGAAATCACAAGATGTTCCTAGCTGAAAAAGAACTGTGTAGACCTTCGCACACCCTACTCCCACTCCAGCGATGTTAACAAGGGAAGAAATGGCAGAAGCTAGGATGACCAACAGCAAGTGTGAAAAATCAGGACAGTGGAGAGAGCGGGGGTGTAATAGGAGCCTATATTAAAAAAAAAAAAAAAAGACCCAAAAATCAGGACTGTCCTTATAAAATCAGGACATCTGGTCACCCTAGCAGAAGTATCTATAAATAGGCAAAGGCTTGGAAGCTTCACTTTTAATGTTCAGCCATGCTATCTGAGCCCAACATCTTCATATGCCCAATGCTTCGCCAACTGTCTCCTGTCCCATTCCCCCAGCTTGACTGGCAGAGAGATTTAAAACTGGTTTCTGCCTGTAAGAGAGTAAATCTCTTGAATGGAAATAGAACCGCTGATCCCAGTTACATTCAGTCCCTCATACAGAGCTGTGAGGGTTCTAATATGCCCCTCCTCTCAACCCCTTCTCTTTCTAACTGATTCCTTCCTGGAGAGCTTCATAATCCACAGTTATCATGCAGCCTCTCTTGCATCAACCCTCAGTCCTCTCTTTCTCCTTCACCTTGTCAGGTCCTCTGTCAAGATTTGTTGAACTGTCTCCTTCAGACAGAAGAGGCAGCCTCCTCTGGGCATGGTATGTCTGGCCAGGAAATGCCTGATCTACCATGAGAAAACTGGTTCTGTAGTCAGATTTCCAAACCAAAAAAGTCTGGATGAAGGGATGGCTCAAAATCCTAGGACATCAAAACTCTCAGGGAGACTAACTGTTCACACGCTATGAAGAAGTGATTCCAGCCGGTAACTGGAAAAGTATATGAGAAGCAAACCAGGCCTCCTGAGAACCTCATTAGTAACCCTTGACTGATCCAGTTGAGTTTTACATAGGCCCACGAGCCTCAGACCCAACAGGTGCATAAAGGGCTGGTCAGTACACCTCAGCAAGTCCACCATTTTCAGCAATACGAAGAGTTGTTAGAATGGACTTGGACGAACTCCCAAGCTAAAGTACACAGGTCTGGTTCTGATCTCTCTCCCTGGAGCCATTCTCTTGGCTTCACAGATAGACACCTATGTGTGAGATCAGAATAGGGCCCCTCTCAGCGTGGGAAATATGTATTCCAAAGAAAGATTGAAAAAAATGAAATCCAGTAAGAGGATCAAATGAATCAGCCAATTACGGCAGACAGAGCCATGTTTTAGGAAGATGAGGGTAAGATTTGGTTCTCCTACTTTGACACATAGGAGCAATACTAGGGTCTTTTGCACTGTTAACTTTTTTTAAATGCACATTTTAACCCTAAGCTGGGAGGTGTTCAAAGGCAGTAGAGAATTATCAGGACTGCTTCTGCTTGTTGTTTCTGTAACACAGAGATAGTGCCATTGTTCAGCTGTGCAATGATTGTACGTTCCATTTCCATCAGAAACCACACGGCCATTTCTTTATGTAGGATGCCAAGCTCAGATAACAAGGGGCTGCCAGCCACAACTCTTGGACTAAAATGACCAGACAGCAAGTGTGAAAAATCAGGACAGGGGTAGGGGGTAATAGGAGCCTTTATAAGAAAAAGCCCCAAATATCCAGACTGACCCTATAACATCTGGTCACTCTATTTGGGACTGGTCTTGCTGAAGAACCAGGGATTCCCCCCCGCCCCCTGCAGCACCATTCTGCAATTTTTCCTCAACATTGTTTAGACTCTGTTTTGTGCACATTTGAACTCTGTGGGTAAGGCTCCGCACACTTCAATAATAACCATCTTACAATTATACTGTACCGCTCATCCCAAATGACCCTAAAGTGCTCTACAAGGAACAGGAGTCGCTTCAGTGACTATAAAGAAACAGCCACCTCTGGGGTAGAAGGAAGCAGCTATTCAACAGTACTGCCACGGAGTGGTCCTCTGACTCTTTTCCCGCCTCCTAGGGAACATACACCACCCTCCAGGTGTCATTCACCACCACCACCAGGCCTCATCATATCCCTTCAGCAGGCCGCCACCTGGAGAGTTCTTTATATACAGTTTACATTCAGTAGCCAGCTTCCCCCACTTGCTTCTGGGGAAGGATACGGTATTAGCAGCAGCCAGTTCTGCCTGTCCCTGCCTTACTCCTCTCCTCCCCAGCACTTTCTTCCTGCCTACCTACATAGACCCAGCTGCTGGGGTTTCTTCCACCCAAGTAGTACCTCAGCTGTATCTCTACTCTACTAACTGGCACCCTCTGCCGACTGCCTGTCTTTCAATCAGACCCCTGTTAATGTATCCGGGGAGATTTGAGTGACAGGGTGCAGAGCCAGCTGCCAACTCTGCACACCCTGTCACAAAGGCACCATGGTAGTTTAGGACAGGAAGTGGGGAAGACCCTACATGCAATTTGCACTGAAGAGCAAACTTCGGACGATAGCACCTGGGGAGGGTCTGAGGCAGGACACTCGATTAACACCCCCACACGGCTGACAAGGATGAAAGTTGTAATGACCCCCAGGGGCCAGGAGAGGGATTTTATGTCTTCATGAAAGACTCCATAGATTTAAGGTGAGCTCAGGCTAAACAGAAATTTCATGCTCCCCACCATGGTTCACCATCATATCTTGCTTTTTGGGAAAAGATGGAGCTGTCTAATGAGCAGTAGTCAAGACCCCTGGGTTTTGTTCCAGACAGTTCTGCCACTAAATCACTATGGGACTTTATGCCACCATTTTCCTAACTTCCATCTGTAAAATGAGGATGACAATACTCAGCTACTGCTGTGAGTACATAACTATATTCACCTGGGAGATTAAATAAATGAGCCTTTGCAGGTTACTCTGCAAAGATGACCAAATGCTTCACTGAGACTATTTAGAATCAAACACATTGAGATACAAGTCATAGAATATCAGGGTTGGCAGGGACCTCAGGAGATCATCTAGTTCAACCTCCTGCTTAAAGCAAGACCAATCCCCAACTAAATCCAATCAAAGGTCTGAATGAACAGTAGTACTGGGTCAGACCAAAAGTCCATCTAGCCCAATATCCTGTCTTCTGACAGTGGCCAATGCGAGGTGCCCCAGAGGGAATGAACAGAACAGGGAATCATCAAGTGATCCATCCCCTATCGCCCATTCCCAGCTTCTGCTGCTGCTGTAGAACTGCTACGTATCATCATCTTCATTATGAAACACAATGAAGACTGTGCTCCTCATCGGTTAGCTTCTGCTCAGTAAATGCTCAGCACAACCGTCATGGCACCAGTTGGGCCTGGCCTTTAATACCCCGGCAATGGATTTCACACTAGGAAAAGCGTGCCTGGCCTCCTTACCCAGGCCCCATGAAAAGTTTCCTGTAATAATAATGTCAGGGTTCTATTTTGTATTGTGGTAGCACCTCGGAGCCCCAGTCACGAACCGAGACTCCACTGTGCTAGGCACTGTACAAAGACAAAAAAAAGATGGTCCCTGCCCCAAAGAGCTTACAATAAAACCCTGAAGGTACTTTTCATTTTCAATCATTAATTAACCCTGACACATTGCGGCACAAAAGTTAAAATGTTCTGTCCAAACTCATAGAAGGTGTCTGTTGCAGCTGGTTTTAGAACTCCCGGGTTCCTACCTCTCAGCCCCATACTCACCCCACTAGACCAGTTACAGTCTATAACATGTGGATCTTAATCTGCCATGTTCTCCTGGTCTGGGTGTGATCCCTGAGCTTGTGGGAGTTTTACACAATTGCCATTTGAGATATTTAAAGCTGCATTGCTAGCAAGGACAGCTGAAAGAACAGAATCAATTGCCTGCAGCAAGTTCCTTGACCCTCACTTTGAAAAGCTCCCTTGCGCAAGAGGAAAAAATAGAAGTGTGCTAAATGGTCCTTACAAAGAGAAAAGGGCCAAATGGCATCATGCTCATTTATTCAGCGCGTCAGGGCCGTCTGGTCTGCAATACGGAGGAGAGAGAAAGTCAGTAAAATCCAGAGCATATTTCAAAAACTTCCCTTAATAAACTTGTAGCAGATCTGCAGCCTCCATTCAAAATGCCAACTCAGGTGATGACATTTTAGGTTTCACACGTCAGTCATCGTCTGATGTCATAGAATCTCAGGGTTGGAAGGGACCTCAGGAGATCTAGTCCAACCCCTGCTCAAAGCAGGACCAATTCCCAATTAAATTAGCCAACAGATTTTTGCTCCATATCCCTAAATGGCCCCCTCAAGGATTAAACTCACAACCTTGGGTTTAGCAGGCCAACGCTCAAACCACTGAGCAGTCCATTGGATTGATCCATTCTTCAACGCCTCAAATTGACCAAATCATTCAATTTTTTTTTTTTATCATAGTGCTGCTGATTGGGGCCGCAGGGGGCCACTTTGCTTACCCACTGATCAGTTCAGGTCTCTCCCATACTACCCGCCCTTTCTGCCACTCCCCTAGAAATTCCAGAGGAGAATGGAGTTTAGTTTCCACGGCTCTTTCAATCCTTGGTCCTTCTGCTTTGACTGACAACAAAGGGAAATATATGGCAATTGTGGGGCGGGGGGCGGGGATTTAAAGAATTTAACATACCTAGCAATAAAGTTAAAAAGAGAAGCTGAAAAAATTTAGTTAAAAAAAAACAAAAAGACATTAGATCCTGCAATGAAAAACACATCAGAAGACTTCAAGAGGTGGAATCAACTGAGTTTTAGCCTACAAATCAGAATAAGTGTTATAAACATTGTCTTCTGCTCCAGATCTTAACTCTGTGTTACAAATGCTCCCTTCAGATATTGTGGATCGTTGTTTCACCAAAGAACAAACAATTTCACAATTCAGCTGGCCCAGTGACAAAGCAAACCAAAGTGGAAGAAATACCTTCATGGGAAGATGGCAGTTTGAAACTTCCAAACTAACTGTGTGCTCAGTTATTGGCTTTCTGGTACCATTAAGATTTTGGGCCGGATTCTTATCCATTCATTTTGATGGAGCTATACCAATTATTTGGTTTTGGTGAATACCAGAACCTAAACCAATACCATGAAAGATATTGCGTTCAATAAAAAGACACCTGGCTACAATCACGCTTCTGCTGTTGGAGCTTAGCTACGCTCATCATCAAAAATCTCATCGTAAGGCTTGCCTGGAAATAACACACAAAAGCAGGGGAAGAACAGATTTGCAGATAGATACATATGTCTGTAACGATTCCTTATTTATCCTGCATGGGTCAAGAACAAACAAACACTGGTAACGGCACCTTTGCAACATACACTGAGCTCCAGGGAGGGTTTGTTCAAAACAGAATTTTGGCAGTGCCTCCATCACAAACCATTCTACAAAGCCAACAGTTATGTTACAAAATCATCAGGCCCACAAATGGGTACGTATTTTTGGTTCAGAACAACTCTAAACTGCCTCTCCAAAAGACTTTGATGTGGAAAGATGGAAAGACATATGCAGAGGTACCTAGGACTCATTGATGGGATAATAATTACTCTGCAGTAATGGACAGTAATTTGAAGTTACAAGAGTTCAGGATGCTCCATTATTTATATGGCATTTTCAGTGATACTTCAAAATGATGGATTCAAGTTTATGCCAGCAATGTTGGGACAACATGGGGAATATACTTCATATGAGCAAAGAGATCTATTAATTCTAAAAAAAAGTCACTACAAAGATTGACAGCTAAAATATTTTCTATCTAGCTGTTCTATGCAGGGAACAATATTGCAGGGTACGGCAGCTTTCCAGATCCAAAAAGCTTTGCTTGGTGCCCTGCATGTAATCCCTAGGGAACTGGCAAAGTGATACAGCCAGCAGAAGTAGAATGGCTATCACTTCTTCCTGTCTCCCCATTATATGAAGGAGCGATGTTCAGATTGCAAGAGCCACAAGCTTTTGGAAGACATTTGGCTTCCTGGACCTATTTGCATGGATCTTGCACCAAGGCCCAGAATTTGATACCCTTCCTCCTCATTCCAGAAGTGCTCCGCTTCATTTTGGTGGAGTATGGTACTACTGAACCTCAATAAGGTCATCCCACTCTGCCCCCGAATCCTCCAGCAAAACCAATACAATCCTGCTATATGAAATATACCCGTTTTGATATTGTTTATGCTGTTTTAGGTAGTTAAAGGTGGTGCAAGTGCAAAGGAACAATGAGGTTTTTGAAGACACGTATTTGACATTTGTTTAAGGGAACGTCGGGTAGAGGAGTGAGGTGGGACAGTGAGATATCACTAAGACTTCTCCATTTGATATTGTACGCAGGCCCCAATGCTGCAACACTGAAGCCAGCTGAAGTTTTGCTGCTGACACCACTGGTGCAGGATTGGGTCCATGCAAAGCACATGTTCCTGTTCCAAGGTCCCCTGAAGTCAACAGGAAGAACAGCTGCAGCTCCCATGGACTTCCATTAGGTTTGTGGATTTACACCACAGCTCAGCCCTACTCGCTTTGCCAAGGCTGAGCGGGGAGGGTATGGTAGAGTAGGGAACAGAACCTAGGACCACAGTCCTTTTCAATGTCCGAATTTAAAGGGCAATGCAGCATGTTGGAACAGGCTAGCAGGAGGTATATATTTAGAAGGTTTGCCAGTCAGAGTGCACACACAAGCTGGATAAAGTGGGTGTGTCTATGCAAGAGAGGGATGTGGGGGTCTAAGCATGTAATCGGGAGTCACATATGAGCTGGGAGAGTTGTGAGTGATGAGTAGTGAATTTCTTTTCTTTCCTTAAGCAGAACCTGTGGCGACGTACCATGAGCTGTTTGCACGAGCAACAAACAACACGCACGCACAGTGGCCGAAATCAGAGGCAGTGGCCTGGAGCTGGACAGCAGAGAGCAGAATGTGTGGGATGTATTTATTAGTGCAACACAAGGGAAGGGAGAAATAAACCCCTCTGGCTTGCATCTGCAGTGTGAGCTGAGTTAGTCCATCAATCATACAAGACTGAGTCAGCTGTACTTTGCGTCTCCCCTTTGGAACAAGCAGCAGTCAAGCACTAACATGAGACTCACTAAATCTTGCAATATTGCACGGTTAATGTCAGGCTGTTATGGACCTTAAAAGAAAAATGCTCCACACGGCACTGAGTATCCTACTGACAGCTATGGAACCCCTAATTCCTCCGTGACAAGAAAAGGGAAATCCATATTAACACCACATGATTTCATTCCGAGAAATCTAGTTTCAGTGTATACCTAAGGTCTAGATCAGCTTGTTTAATGCATTTTAAACACCAGTGCATGATAACACAGAGTAATCGTGTCTTATTTTACATATGTTTCCTTCATTTGGATTTACGAATTAATGGAGCAATAGTCCGAGTTTTTTCTTGAATTAATCTGAACGCTTAAAATAAAAACTAGACTGATACTGTTCACTGTGAATATTTGCCCATTTGTTTTCATTTCTCCACCTGTGTAGCTAGCTATCCAATGCCACATTGTATTTATTTCAGAGAGACTTTTTCCGCTGTCTCCAATATAAATAACAGTCACTTAACAGTGGATGCTTTCGTTAGGATGAGCCAGTTTTCATTGGCTCATCACTAAGGCTTTTTGACTAAGTTTTTGTCAGGGATATTTTTTAGTGAAAGTCAGGGACAGGTCACGGGAAATAAACAAAAATTCACAGCAGCCTGTGACCCGTCCCTGACTTTCACTAAAAACATACCTGACAAACTGGGTAGGTGGGTTCAACGCTGCTGCCAGGACTCCCGGGTTCCCCACTGATGTGGTGGGTGGGAGCTCTGGGGTCCTCCTGCCCCTGGGGCCAGGCTGCTGTGGGGTCCCCTCACCTGGGCAGCTGGTAGCTGTTGGGTCCCCACACCAGGTTGGGGGCTGGAGCTGCAAGAGTAGGGCTGCTGGGAGCTCCAGTGCCAGGGCAGAAAATATCACAGAGGTCAATGGAAGTCAAGGATTCCGTGACATAATCACAACCTTACTCATCACTTGTGGAGATATTCTCCTTTTGGGTGGAAATTTCCCATTTTGGTTTCAGCTGAAAGGAGATGTTCTCCCCTGACCGCCTAGTTCTTTCTGTTCCTTTTCTTTTGTTTCTTCTTCAATACCCATCCTCTAGCTTTGGTTTTAAAGCAATATATATACACATTTCCCAGTGGGGAAAATAATTGCACATTTCTTTCCTTTAAAGAAATCAAGTAGGAACACAGAGATCTCTCACTGGCATGTAAATTTGGCTTATTTGGGAGCGGGTCCATAACCCATTTTGAAAAAATTAGCTGAACTGTTAGGGGCAGTAACTACCTATGATGGTGTCTGTATTGGGCCTAGCCCAATGGGGCCCTGATCTCAGTTGAAACCTCTAAACTTTCATAATAATAATTGAAGTACAGGGGCCGAAACTTACAACTCTGTCTCAAACAGGCTGGAGGAAACTTGATCCGTTTTCAAAAAGACCCCACTGTAAAGAAAAGCTTCTTCCCCTTGACCAAATGTGCAGTAGCTAAAAAGAGGGCGTCATTCTCCTGCAATGGAATACAAGCATCTCCCCTTTGAAGTTACTTGTATCCTCTAGTGGAAGAGCAGGTCGCAGAGGCTGGAAATAACACTTGCTGGATTCATTGCTGGACCAGACACTGCTTTAAGGTCTGCTATCTGGAAAACCAGCAGGACTGGAAACAGACACACAGATACTGTGTCCAGCCCAGCCTGAATACCTCCCGCAGCAGCACATAAGGGTGAGAACTACCGCAATGGGGCCAGGGCAAATTCCTCTGGCCCAGGCATCATGCAGGGCTGCTATAAGCAGCCCAGTATTGTCCCCATTGCAAATCCGAACACAGGGTTCATGCTGGAGGCAAGATTAGAACTCAGAGGCGAGTGTTGGGGCATGGGGTAGAACTCCACCACACACCACAGTGGGGCTTCTGGGCTGTTTCAGGCTGTAGAGCAGACCTCGGCATGCTGCCATAAATTAGAGCACCCCCATAACTGCTCTAATATACCAAGGTACTTTGGGCTCCTGGGGCAGCCCATGCTCCTGAGGCTTACAGTGACCTTTGCTTCTCTCCTCCAGCTGCATCTCTTGGAGGTGCCACAGTCCATCTCAGCTAAAGGCTTTAAGCCTTTCTACTGCCGAACAGCATTTGTCTCTAGCCGTCGTGCATCACAAGATCTCAGCTCTTAAGTCTGCTAGGCCTCAGAGGGTAGAAAAGTTAGTCTCAATCATCCGGAGACATTTGCGTCCCAAAGCACATGGGTGCCGGATAAAGCATAGTACCACAATAAATGAATAAAGCGAGTCGGACTCTAACGAGATATCGAAGAATCTCCTTTCACTCAAGTGTGGCGCACACAAAATATGTGACGGGGCGGAGGATCCTCCCTGGGGAGGATCCGCATACTGTACGTCTGCAATGCACTTGGGTTTTCAAACTCACGCCAACGAAGGGCGGATGCTCGGATAGCAATGCTGTGTGTCCCTGGGCCCGGGCGGAACAGTACGGGCTAGCCTGCGGGTTACTTCTGCCAATGTTTGCCAGCGCTGAGAATTCAGCTGCAGACATTGTGCACAGCTCACACAGGTGGCTCTCAGTAAGCCAGCATGTCACAGGCCTGGGCTTCACCGTGCCCACCTTGATGGCACATTGAGATTGTCCTGCAATGGCTTTCCTTTAGGGCCGGCCCCTAGGGAGAGGGTGAACTGCAAATCAATAGATGAGAATGGCTTCACAGAACACTTTGGCTGGTATCCAGGCCTAAAATTAGCCATACCCGCTTGGTTTCAGTTCCCATGTGCCAGTCTATCACTCCGATCCTACTGTTCCATGTTAGTAAGCCCAGAGGACTGGGATGAATTGTGACTGGGAGAAGACAGAATTCCCCATGGTGGAGGCAGCTGTGGGATCCACCACAGGAAGCGGAGCCATTCCATTGGGTATGTCTACACTGCAATGAGACACTCGAGACTGGCTCACATCAGCTAAGTTGGGCTCACAGGGTTTGGGCTGGAAAATTGCAGTATAGATTTTCAGGCTCAGCTTCCGCAGCTGTGTGGACAATATGGGTACGTCTACACTGCAATTGTATTGCCCCCTTTTGTTCCCCACAGGGCAAGCCCAAGTCAGCTGACATGGGCCAGCCAAAGGTGTTTTACCAAAGTGTAGACGAACCCATATTGTCCACACAGCCCTACTCTCTCCTCATTGATGGAACATCCACACTAAAGCTAAAGTGGAACAGGAATGGCCTGGTGAGCCAATGTGAAAAGGCGCAGTCCCTGAGTGCATTGAAAACTGGGTCTCAGACTGAAGCCTGAGCCCAAAGCCCCTATTGTCCACACACGAATCTGGCTAGCTCAGGTCAGCAAGCGGAGACTCGGGCCCAAGCCCTGTCGTGTTTGCAGTGAGGATGCAGCTCAAGCCACCGACCCGAGTCAGGTGGTCTGTGTTGTGCAGCACCGGACGCATCCGTAGAGTTGTGAGACCTGGACCAGCGTTACAACACAGTGCAGTTGCTCAGGTGCAGGCTTGGAAACGCTTGAGTCCACTAGCCCGGATCTCACAGCCCCAGGTTTACAACGTGGCATAGACGTAACCTCCGCCCTCTCACGAACACCAGGCTGTTTTCTCCTGCTCAGCCCCGCTATGGCTCTTTGCATTTCACCTTGTGCTTACATGACAGCTGCCACCCCCAAAAAATGCACTTTTCAGGGAAACAGAAACTACTAGGGAATGTAGGTTGAATAATCATTTGTGCCGGGGGGAGAACAGAGGGGAAAGAATTGTAAGCACCAACACATTTTATTGGATCTGAGTGAAGTTTTTTTGGTTTCTTACTTCAGTGACCACAACCCAAAAAAAAAAAATTCAGTTTTGTTCAAATCTAGCTGATCTTTCCCCAGCTTTTTCCACTCAGCCACTGAATAGGAAGATCAATGATCCTCAGCTCTAATCAGTTCCTCTGTGGAGTGGCACACAACTCACCGGTGGGTTTCATGTGCACGTGCAGCTCTCCACACCTGCTCCATGGGTTCGGGCTTGAGAGTCACACCAGATGCCTTTATTTAGCTGTACAGGGCTAACCTAAACTATCCAATGAGTGTGGGGGAGTCGTCAGGGTGCAGCAAATGGAGGCAGTGACTCTTCCTCACAATGGAAGCAGGAAGCACCTGCCAGTCACAGTTTCCTGGAACTGCACCCCTTAAGTGGACCACCAAAGGCACCCACCTTAGGCTTGTCGCTCCTGGCTGGCACCTCTCTTGGGCAGAAACCTGCATCTCACTCCGGATTTTAACACTGCACATCTCCCTGCCTTGCACTGCGACATCCCCAGCAAGCCAGACTGCCCCAAAGGCCTGCACTTTGCCTTTTCTCCAAAGGCTATGACCCGTGTATCACCCACGTTTAGAAGTTACCAAACAGCTTCTTCTAAGCAAGCACATTTATTCTTAAAGTGGGAGCATTAAAGAGATGACATCCTAGAATGTAAAAGAGTCTACACACATACTACAAAGCTTAGCAGAGGTCACTCAACTCCAGCCTGGCACTCTGGAGGTTCTGTCCTTCAAACCCCACAACTGGGTTTCACCGTGGTTACAGATTCATGTGTCTTAGATCCAGACCCAAGGCTGGGCAGATCACCCCAGGCCCGGGCCTTTGATCTTGAGCTGCTGTAACAGGCAATCAACAGAAAAGGGCCTCTCTTCAGGGCGTAGCTAGAAAAGGCTGGGGGTGGGGAGGTTCTGTAACTGCTGGTGTGGAATTTGCCTTAGCCACTCTCCAGGGTTTCCCTAGGAAATCCACTTAACATGTATTGTCCCAAGATGTCCATATTTATCCAGCACAATTCAATATGGTCTCTGAACTCCTTTACATTTCAAAAGTCTCACATCTGTCCCATAGGAAACTCCCAGCCCACCTGAATACAATAAGGCCTTCCAAGGATATTGCAGGAAATCGCCATGTCTGTCAGACCTCCCTCCATCTTACAGGAGCAGAATCAGAATTTCACTCCCCTACCTAGGGCTGAATTAGGAGAAGCCTCGGGAATATTTTGGTGCATTTTCTTTTTAAAAAAGCTGCATTTGTGCCACTAATGCAAATGACATTTTATTTAGAGGCTTCAGTTGGGTGGCTTCTTTTCTTCGGTTTCAAAGGGCTCTCACCTAAGAGGCTCGAACGATCTTGGAATGACAGCTCCAATGCAAGGGAGAAAATGAACTGCCATGGTCAGGCTGAGGAAGTACCAAACTCCTCTTCAAGTATCCCATCCTCTCAGTCCACACGAGAGCCAGTTCCAATGTCTTTCCCACTGGGGAACTTTGCTTTCCGGTTCAATTCATTTTTGCTGATGTGTCCTCAGTACCGCTCAGGCCTCTGGAGGTCTCTGGCTTCTCTCTTTTACAGACACACACTCCACCCTGTTCAAAGCCCAAGTTCTAAAGTTTCTGCATCCAGCTCACACTGCAGCTTAACTCCACGCTGCTGCAGACTCCGGCTGCTTAGGCATCGCTTAGCGGCCACCTGGCTGTGTTCCCTGCAGGATACGCTGCCTATGAGTATCAAGGCCTGGCCTTGAATCGCACCAGATAGAAAAGAAAAGCCTGGAGATTTCAATCTCATCTACCCTGAGCACTGCTTAATCAGCAGACTGCATGAGAGACGAAACATTTGGCACAGCTGGGGAAAGCTAGCCCTGCCTGGAAAAACCTCACGCACCTTCCTGGATTTCAAGTTTGAAACACAAAGGGCAATAAGCCATTAAGGGCAGCACTTGTAATTGACATGGAAGACGACAACTCCACTGAAAAGCCCTAGATCAGCCATTTTCTTGCTGTCCCCTTACGTCCAAGTATCACAACTAATGTGTACCTAATAGGCATCTTTTTCAGTGGCACCTCAGGAGGCCCACTGGGAAGGGCAGGGGACTGGAATTCAACAGGTTCCATCCGTGGCTCTGCCCGTGGGTGGTCTGGGAGCATACCACTTCACTTCTGCATGCTCTAGGAAGAGTTATCTAGAGTTAGGGTGACCAGACAGCAAGTGTGAGAAATTGGAACGGGGGTGGGGGAGTTATAGGAGCCTATACAAGAAAAAGACCCAAAAAATCAGGACTATCCCTATAAAATCAGGACATCTGGTCACCCGAACTAGAGTGCCTTGCAGAGGTGGTGCAAATAGAGAAACCAGACTTCAAGAGAAAAAAACTGGGACCATGTTGTGGCAAGGGGGACGTGGAAGAGGAGTAGATGGCCAATATTTCCCTTCCCCCCACCCTCCCTCAAACAATGCTGCAGCATCTGTGTGGGGCTCTTAAAATGGCTGTGGAAGGATTCTAGTGGAAACAAAGTGAGATCTAGTCTTTTTTTATCCTAGTTGAAACACTTATCTAGACAGCCCTCGCCCTTCCAGCCCCTGTCTGGATCGGTCCGTCCCTACAGTAAACAGTCACTCCATCACACAGAGAGATGGGCCTCTGAGTACAACGGGCAAAAGTTTCCCTAAGAACCTCCATTGCAGCCCCAGTCCCTTGACTCTGCCACCCCATGCATGACTTAAGCCCAGTTGTCCTGGCACTCGCTTCTCCATTTGGGCAATGAGTAGCCCACTGAAGGCAGGCAGAGACGATGCCGGTCACTGCCGGCACACAAGCTCCGTGGCAAGGACCGGTCCCAGAGCTGGGCACCGCGGTGGGGACCAGCCTCAGGGGGGCAGTTAGGGGACAAGGAGCAGGGAGGCTTATATAGGGGGTGGGGTCGTGGGGAGCAGTCAGGAGCAGGGGTCCCAGGAGGGAGCAGTCAGGGGACAAGGAGGGGGGATTCTGAGGGGGGCAGTCAGGGGCAGGAAGTGGGAGGGAGTGGATGGGGGCGGGACTAGGGCAGGGCTAGGGCGAGGCTTCCCCCATAAGGGTGTAGGTTCAAAAATAAAAAATTCTGCTAGGGGTGCATGATCAAAGAAGTTTGGAGACCCCTGGTCTATGTGACAGAGGGCTTGGTATGAAAGTGTGAGTCAGCACTCTGTTCACAGCTGCTCCAGTCAGGCAAAGCAAATTGGAGCAGAGTAAGCAGAGTAAGCCTAATTTGTGGGCGGGGCAGGGCAGAAAGGCTAATTAAGCCATTAGCCAGAGCCCACAAATAGGCACAGGAAGGAAGTGAATGGAGAGGAGTGAGGGGGAAAGCAGGCAGTAAGAAGGAGAAAGAGTTTGCTCTTCCCAGCTTGTTAAAGACACTACGTATGCTGTGAAACTGGTGGGACTCCTTTATAAATAAACTTCACCAGCACCCGGGTCTCTGCATAGTTCATAGACCGAGACAGAAGCAGGACCTCGGCGGCCCTGTTACAGTCAATGATGAGGTTATGCATTGCCAGTGCAAACATCCATGGTCCACTGGACAGCATAAAACAAACTGAATTTAGAATAAAACCACCACTGAGGTTTCTATGCCCGCTGTATTAGCCATTTCCATAGCACACTTAGCTTGAAGCCCTCGCTTGCTAATTGAAATGAAACTGCTCACCAGAGTTTCCAATCCGCTAAGCCCACCCAGTGGGCACTGCCACTGTTTAGAGGCCATAGACTACCCACAGCTTTGCCTAGGAGAACATCACTTGGCTGCAAACCAATCCCAGGGCTTCCTCAGCTGGAGGTCACTTGCAGGCTTTGAGCAGCATAGGCCAGAATCCGAGCTCTTGTTGGTGAATTTTGCTTCCACGCCACCATCAGTGCAGGAGCAGGAAGTGCACCTCATGAAAGGCCCCATCGCCCTGGTACCCTCTCTGGGGACGCTGCCAGGACACATGCTCCAGTAACTACATTACTTCCCGGCACTGAATAGATGCCTTAAAAATCAGTTGTTACCTTAGATCTTTAGGCTACCAAGAGTGAATTGAAACAGTATTTCACCCGCTTGTAAACGTCTCGGGGATACGTATCCTCTGAACAGCAAATCAAGGCAGAGCAGGGAATTGAATGCGAGTTTCCTGTGGTCCAGGTTACCAGACAATCCTTCCTCCCTCCATTACATACACACAAGATTACAGCTGATGTGGAAATATAAAGCATACGCCATACCAGATGAGACCACAGGGTTACTGAATCCGGTAGCCTGATTCCAACAACTAGCAACACATATCCTTGAGGAACAGAACTCAGATATTACAAGGATAAGCCCTTCAGAAATACCTAGGAGGCAGCCCAATAGGAAGGCAAAGAACGTGACTTCAGTGCGACGACTCAGGGTAGTAAGTATTTGCTCTGGAGTACGTTTGCAAGCCCAGGGTCCAGGCTGCAAGCTTAATAGGGATGCTGTCTTCTTTCCCTGTCTGCAAAGGGCTGAGCACACCACTTGCGGTGCAGTGTAAATAATTAATAAAAGGAGAGAAGAAGATTCCCTCCTGACCCAAAAAGTGATGGGCTTATGGCCTGGAGCATGAAATTTACAGCTTGTCCTTGAGCCGTTACGTTGCCTTCTGCAGAGCTGGCACGAGCCAAAACTTTGTCAGTAAAATGCACAGCTACGACCGGGAAGATCTCTATAAGGAGCAAATATCTGCAGTACCAAGGGGCTAATATTGCAAAGTCACTTCTCTGGCCATAACCACATTTTAGAAAATCTCCAGCTGAGCCCCATTAATGTAATTGATTTTTAATGGCATTCTCAAAGAGATTAGGTTAACATATTAACAGGGATATAAGAAATTGAAATTAAGCCTCACCCTGCCTTCCTCCCCATAACAACAACAAGGGTCCCTGAGGAGTCGGGAGGTTAGAACAATTATTACAAACAGTAACACGGTGCTGTGGGCAGTGGAGGAAGAAGAGGAAGGTCTGGATAAAGCAGTCAAACCTGTGCCTGCATATCATCAGCGTCAAATGCTCCCCAACTGGCTTCAACGTCTTAAAAAAAGATTTTTAAACATTTATTTGGATCATTTTAAGTGCCCTTAAAAATAACCAGAGCTAGCTCTGATCAGTGCATCTCAAAGCACTTAAAGAAAGTCAGGACCATTATCCTCATGTTACACATGGGGAAACTGAGGCACAGAGAGGTGATGTTCCCCACCTACCATCACCCAGCAGGCCAGAGTCAGGTACAGCACCCAGGTCTCTGAAGGCCCAGTTCAGTGCTCTATGCACTAGGCTCCACTAAGGATGCCTATGCCTACATTGCAGCTGACAGTGTTCTTCCCAGCGCAGGTAGACAGATATGCACTGACCCCTCCCAAGCTAGCATGCTAAAAATAGCAGCGTCGCCAGGGAGAGCATGGGCTAGTCACCTGAGTACGTACCCAGTGAGTTTGTACTCAGGCAGGTAGCCTGAGCTGCCACTCATATGCCCGTCAGCTACTTTAGCACACTAGCTTAAGCAGGGCTAGTGCAAGTCTGTCTACCCAACAAACTCCCAGCTGCAGTGTAGACACACTCTGTGACCGATGACATTGCCCCGTCTTGCATCTCTCATTGTGAAGAGACACCATTGCCTGCCTCTATAGTCATCTTTGAATGTATTCCAGTTAAAGCAGGGAAATCCAATCATACCCAGCTTCTTTCATCCCTTTCGCCTCTTGTGCTAATCCTAGGTTACCCTAATTTTATATCAGGTATAATTAGCATTAACTTTGTAACCGGGGGGAGGAGAAAGGGAGAGAAATGCACTTTTTTTTTGTAATGGATTTAAGGATCAAGGAGGGGTTTTATCTATTCTACAATTGGCAGCCAAGTTTAGTATTCCCAAATCCTCTTACATTGTACGCATCCAGTTTAAAACACTTTATCCATTCCTACACAAAAGGGATTTTAGACAGTGTGAAGCACACAGGTTACACCCCCACCCAACTTTTTAGCTATGCATCCCAGGGAGAATTCCTCATCTCAGGACTTTATAAAACCCTCAGCACTAAAACCTCTCTCTGTCTGGGGAGCGGTTAAATGGAGTCTGATACCAGGCAAGGAAAACTGGGAAAACGTGTTTGTTTCTATTACGTCTTTTTCAATGTCAGATTAGGGATACTCCCTATACATCAGTAAATAGGATAAAAATGTCACCTGCTACAATGTTTCAGAATTGGCATGTTGGGTCCTGATTCAGTCAAGCACTAGGCCACGTGCTTAACTTTGAGTACACGCTTAAGTCCCTTTGAAAAAAACAATAAGCCTTAAATACCTGTTTTGCTGACCTGGGGCCTTGAGCGCTAATGTAATCTCTGTGAAGACACAGGATTTATAGCCATTGCATTTGGAAACGCAGAGGTTTTAAGTGCGGTTGATCATCTATATGTGCTTATCCAGCCAAGTCTTAGGGCTATGAAATGGTTCCTTCTCTGGAATTTTGCCTGCGATCACATCAAGAGGCACGGAAAGAGCTAGGAAATGGAGCAGAAGGGAGCTAGTGGCCCAGTAAATGCACCTCCTTGGGCATCCCTTCACGACCGCACGCAGCATTGCAGGGGTGCTCCCTCTGGGGACCGCTTCCTCAGCCGCAGGGGTCCGTCCCAGGTGGTCCCATCTCTGGACTGCCTCAGTGGGGCTTGTGTGGCTTGGTAGGGGGGCCTGAGCCACACAATGGTTAAATCCCCTTCCGAGGTTCAATCTCGAAACAAAAAGGCCCTTTGCCCTTCCTGGGCTTGACTTTAAACAAAGAGTCCTTCGCCTCTACGGGTCTCAACTTCAACTCCTCCCCCTCGCCAATCCCCTCCCCAAGGCTTTTCCCCACTGGGAGTCCAAATCCCACTGAAACTAGCTTTCCACCCCTCACAGGCTTCCATCTCATTCCCTGGTCCTCATAGGCCCTTGCTCAGGACTCCTCTCCCCTTAGGGTTGCCAAGTGTCTCATCACACAAATCCAAACATCCTTGCCCCACCCGCCTTCCCCAAGGCCCTGCCCCACTCTCTCCATCCCCCCTCCCTCTATCACTCACTCTCCCCCACTCTCACCAAGCTGGGGCAGGGGGTTGGGGGCGGGGGTGGGTTCTGGGCTGGGGACAAGGGGTTCAGAGTGTGGGAGGGGGCTCCAGGCTGAGCCTGGGGTAGGGTATTGGGGTGCAGAAGGGAGGGTGAGGTGCAAGCTCTGGGAGAAAGTTTGAGTGCTGGAGAGGGCTCAGGGCTGGGGGAGGGGTGCAGCAGGGGGTGCGCATTCTGGGAGAGAGTTTGGGTGCAGGAGCGGGCTCGGGGCTGGGGTGTGGGAGGGAGGCTAAGGTGGGCTCCCTGCCTGCCCTTACCTCGGGCAGCTCCTAGGCAGCAGTGCAGTAGGGCCAAGGCAGGCTCCCTGCCTGCCCTGGCCCCGTACCACTCCTGGAAGTGGCCTACACCCCATGCACTGACTTTGCAGCGCCCACTGGCCACAAACTGCAGCCAATGGGCAATGCCTGGGCAGAGCCTGCCTTAGCCCGCTGTGCCAACGGACTTTTAGCGGCCTAAAATCCCCCGGTTTGGCTTCAGAGATCGAGCCTGATTCCGGGAGACTCCTGGCAAAACCGGGACAGTTGGCAACCCTATCTCCCTTCTAGGGCCTTACCACAGGAGCTAACCCTGTTTGTGCAGCTCTGCTTTCTGCCCACGACCCATCCCAACTATGGGTCCTTCTCTCCAGGCCCTTCCCAGGAACAGGGACCACTCCTGACCTCCTCTCTCTAGCTCTCTCCCCATTTCCACCTGAGCTATCTCTGTTCCTTATACAGTAACTCCTAACTTACCGTCCTCCCGTTGAACACGGTTTCGAAGTTATGGAGCTGCTCCATTAGGGAACACGCTCATTTAAAGTTGTGCAATGCTCCCTTGTAACGTCGTTTGGCTGCCTGCTCTGTCCACTGCTTGCAGGAGTCTGTGGAAGAGCAGCCACTTTATAAGGGAGCATTGCACAAGTTCCTCTTCTCTGCCTTCTCCCCCTCCCTCCCAGTGCTTCCCCCACTGCCAAACAGCTGTTTGGCAGCACTTAGGACTTTCTGGGAGGCAGAGGGTGGAGCGGGGATGGGAAGAGGCAGGCCTGGAGCAGAGCGGGACAGGAAGAGGCGGGCCTGGATCATCCCTTGGCAAAATCGGTGCCTGTTCTTCTTGGGGAGAAGCTGCCGCTGCTGCTGCGCAAGGTGCATCCTAGCGTCCTTGCCTGCAGCAGGCTGTGCATGTGTGGGGTAAGCTAAGGGCACCTCCCCACCACAGTACAATACAGAATGCCTTTTGTCTGCCTCCCCCCAAATTCCTTGGAACCTAACCCCCCTCATTTACATTAAATCTTATGGGAAAATTGGATTCATTTCACATCGTTTCACTTAAAATTGCATTTTTCAGGCACATAACTATAACGTTAAGTGAGGAGTTACTGAGGAGGCAACCACCCCCAGGTGACGAACATAACTAATTAGATTCTCTCCCTTGCCTTCCAGGTGGTGGGGATTAAGTCCAGCCCTCTCCCCTGGGAAGAGAAGGAACTAGAAGCTGCGTTATTCCTCTCCTGGAACAGCTATTCTGTGCAGAAGCCATTTCTATATTATTGAGAAAACAGCCCAACCTTCATCATTGCAATTCATGTTAATAACACACAATTTTAGAGCCAAACTCTACTCTCCAATACCCACACAGATGCATAGCGTTTAAGGCCCAAAGGGACCATTACGATCACTTCGTCAGACCTCCTGCATCATACAGGCCAGAGAATCCACACAGTAATTTCTGCACAAAGCCCATAATTTCCTTGAACTGCAGTGTGTCTCTTAGCACCATAGCAAGTCTTGGTACAATGATGTCAAGGGTTGGAGCCTGTAACTCACACTGACATCACGGGTGACTTTCCTTGTGTACCGGATGGCAACCTCTGGCCTTCCATATGTATAAATAAGCTTATTTGGAATTGCTTTACAAGTCCAGTGCTCCAATATCATGGCTCTGAGAGTGGACAGTAGCAGCTGTTTCAGAGAAAGGGTAAAGACACCCAACAGAGAACAGTTAGGGAGTAACTACCCTAGTTTTTTCCTAACCCCCAACATTAACAGCCCTGAAGCAGGAGAGTTTTTATCCTTTCTGGAAAAAAAAGTTTCCTCTCTAACATAACTGTGGATGTTTTCTTGGTTCAAGCAAGTGTCCAGTCCTTTTTTGGATCTGTGTGGGCCCCAGTTATTTCTTGCAGCAATGAGTTCCACAGGTTAATTATGCATCACTTAACTTTACACTGAAAGTGAGCAAAGCCTTTGCACGTTCCCTATTCTTGCCTTATGAAAGGAGAGGTTGGAACACACAAATTTACCTTCTGTATGAATTGTTATTTTCTATATCTCCACCACATCCCATGGTAAATGGGCCCAGTCTTTTCAGTCTCTCTTCATATGGAAGTTTCGCTGGCTCTCTCATCATTTTCATGGCCTACCTTCTAAACCCACAGTTTCAGCCCAGCAATAATCACATGCTCATACCCCTTCCCAGCACACTTTGATCAGCAATGGGTTTTTAATCAGAACCTCATTCCTGCCCCAACACTAGCTAGCTGTTGAAACCAAGGTGGCCTAACCAGACTGGAAGGATAAGTGTATCCACTTACAACCAACAGGCACCTTCAATATTCCTCCATAGAAATACCAGAGCAAATTAGGTCCTTCCATTCAATTACTGAAAACCAACAGGCAGTGCTTTGCCTGACTGGCTAGTTACAAGAGAATGGAGACAAACCTTCTGCTCATTGCCTGCTACTGATTTAGATAATGCTGAAACACCAGGGAGGAAGGTGATGTTTTAAAAAATAAAGGGATTAAACCAGCCAGCTCATTTGCAGGAATCACAAAAGGCTTTTCAAATATCCCAGCTCTTTTTATATGCCTGCCATATCACCTAGAGGGATGAGGAGCTATTTCGGCTTGAGCTCAACTAGGATTCCTGTTGATCCATTGTTTTCACACTGCAGAAGTGGAGTTTCCAAGACTTCACAAATGGCCCAGCCCAGAATTAGCTTAAGGGACCTATGCGCTGCCCCATTCATTCTACTGTCCACTATGTTAAAGACATTTTGCCTTTATGCAGTGGCCTTTCAACCGCAGATCTCAAACATCACAGGGTAAAAATCACACCTTGTGTAAGCAGACAGACACAGGAGGGCCAGAGTTAACACCAACTACCCCTTATATGATGCTTTTCATCTGGAGTTCTCAAAAGGCATTACAAAGGAGGTCAGTGTCATTATTCTCAGTTTATAGACAGGGAAACTGAGGCACAGAGAGGAGAACGTGACTTGGCCAAGGTCACTCAGCAGGCCAGTGGCAGAGTCAGGAACAGAACCAAGGTCTCCCGAGACCCAGTCCAGTGTGCTGTCTAATAGATTGCACTACATGTTGCCATGACATTGCAGATTAACGTCTTAATCATCTGAGAGCCAGAGGAATATTTCCTGGCTCTGGGGATAGGTACGTGATAGCCCAATGACACTCTACCACAACTCTGTCTCCCAGAAGCCCTGGGCTCCTTGGCCCAGGCTGGATCAACCCCACTTCCCACTCTCAAGTTGTGGGGTTATTGACAGTTTGGAATGAATGAAGTGAAAGTCACTTTTCCCCAGCTCCTGCTCCTTCTTGGCACATCATAGAACCACAGGGTTAGAAGGGTCACAGGGGTCAGCTAGTCTAACCCCCCTGCCAAGCTGCAGGATTTGTTGTCTAACCATCCAAGGCAGGTGGCACTCCAGCCTCTTTTTGAAAACCTCCCATGAAGGAGCTTCCATGACTTTCCAAGCAGTCCATGCCATTGTCCTACTGGTCTTCCAGGTAGGACGTTTTTCCTGAGATTTAATCTAGATCTGTTCTGCTGGAGTTTGAACCCATCGCCTCTTCCCCTGACCTCTGTGGCAAGAGAGAACAATTGTTCTCCATCTTTCTCAAGCATCTGAAGCCTGCATTCATGTCTCCCCTTCATCTCCTCTTCTCCAAATGAAACAGACCCAGTTCCTTCAGCCTTTATCTGACTTGCATTCCATCCCTTTGAACATCTCTGTCACTCCCCTCCGGATCCTTTCCGGTTTCTCTACATCCTTTCTATACAGCGGTGACCAAAATTGGACACAATACTCCAGCTGAGGCCTAACCAGCATCAAGTAGAGCAGTACTGTCACTTCTGGTAACTCGCATGCTATACCTCTGGTCATTCGCTTTTTTTGCAACACCATTGTAAAGTGCTGATTCATGCTGAGGTCGCGATTCACCACAGCTCCCAGATCTTTCTCAGCATCATCTCCCTTCAGAAACCCTTGAGGAACTCAGTGTTCCCAAAGCATCCAAAACCCTTTAATATCTAGGACGAGGGCTGATCCTCAAGCCCCACATTCTCAAAAGTGACCTCTAATTCTAAAACTGCCTGGCCTTAGATACCTGGAAGGCTGGTTTTCTGAGGGGTTGATTACGCACAGCTCCCATCCACTTCAACAGGAGCTTCAGCGTCACTGGTGGTCAGGCCCTTAGATGCCTAATATTCTGAAATGGAGGCACCCAAAATCAGAGGTTGCTTTTGAAAACTTTGGCCTGAGTGGCTTGGTCATGGCCAAAGAGCGAGTCAGTGTCTGAAGAGACCACCGGAGACCTCAGTCCCACACTTCAACGCTAATCATTAGACAACACCTTCCTCCCCTGCAGTAATTTTTACTCTAGAGCATTGAAGATCATGCATGTTAGCATGTTTTAGAGTTGCCCTTTTATGCTTTTTTGCTCTCTGAATCACTAGCACTGCTTACACAGCAATGCTAGTACATTCATTCATAGATTCACACCTCCCAAGGTCTGAAGGGGCCATTGTGATTAGCTAGCCCAACCTCCTGTGTAACACAGGCCAGAGAACGTCCTAAACATAATTCTTGCAACAGATCTTTTAGAAAAACACCTAGTCTAGACTTAAAAGTTGTCAGTGATGGAGAATCCACCATGACACTTGGTAAATTGTTCTAATGGTTTCAGAGTAGGTGACCATTTTAAAACAGAAAAACTTCAAAAACACACTCCAATGAGAAACTGCTGAACTGGAATTAATTTGCAAATTAAACACTATCAATTTAAGGTTAAATAGAGACTGGGAATGGCTGGGTCATTACACAAATTGAATCTATTTCCCTTGTTAAGTATCCTCACACCTTCTTGTCAACTGTCTGATATGGGCCATCTTGATTATCGCTTCAAAAGGTTTTTTTCTCCTGCTGATAATAGCTCATCTACATTAAATAGTCTCTTGGAATTGGTATGACAACTTCCACCTTTACATGTTTTGTGTGTGTGTGTGTTGTTATATATATAATCTTATTAATATGTGTTCCATTCTATGCATCCAATGAAGTGGGCTGTAGCCTACGAAAGCTTATGCTGTAATAAATTTGTTAGTTTCTAAGGTGCCACAAGTACTCCTGTTCTTTCTAATGGTTTGTTTCCCTCAATGTTAACAATTAATGCTTTATTCCCAGTCTGAATTTGTCTAGCTTCAGCTTCGAGCTATTGAGACAAGTTATGCCTTTTTCTGCTAGCCTGAAGAAATATCAAATATTTGTCCTCCATGTAGGTACTTACAGACAGTAATCAAACCCCTTAACCTTCCCTTTATTAAGCTAAATTGATTGAGTTCCTTGTGTCTATCACTCTGAGGCTTGTTTTCTA
This sequence comes from Dermatemys mawii, assembly GCA_007922305.1. NCBI lineage: Eukaryota > Metazoa > Chordata > Testudines > Dermatemydidae > Dermatemys > Dermatemys mawii. The sequence continues at coordinate 5,403,036 of ML677396.1, read as the reverse complement.
ACCCTATAATCATTCTTATGGCTCTTCTCTGATCCCCCTCCAAATGTATCAACATCCTTCTAGACTTATGGAAACCAGAAGTGGACTCAGTGTTCCAACAACAGTTATGCCAGTGCCCAGTAAAGAGGTGAAATAACCTCCCTACTCTTACTCCACAGTCCCCTATTAATGCATCAAAGGACTACATTAGCTTTATGGTCATGCTGGAAACTCATGTTGATTATCCACCACAACCACCAAATCTTTTTCCCCAGAACAGACTCCCTCATCTTATAAGTATGGCCTATGTTCTTTGTTCCTAGACATATATATTTATTAACACACGTTTGCTCGTGCCTAGTTTAAGAAGTGATTCAGATCCCTCTATATTAGTGACCTGTCCTCTTCATTATTTATCACTTCTACAGTTTGTGACATCTGAAAACTTCAGCAATCATTTTATGTTTTCTTTCAGGTCACTAATAAAAATGCTAAATAGTATATGCCCAAGAACTAGTGTCTGCCCACTAGAAACACACCCATTTACACCCCATTTACAATTACTTGTTGAGACCTATCAGTTAGCCAGCATTTAATGTGTGTCATGTTAATTTTATAACTTTCTAGTTTTTAATCAAAATGTCATGTGATAACAAGTCAAATATATTAATATATTACATTGACATTATTACTTTTGTCAACCAAACTTGTGATCTCCTCAACAAAAAGTATCTAGTTAGTTTGACAGGATCTATTTTCCATAAAGCCATCTTGATTGGTATTATAGTACTCTCATTTCATTCTTTATTAATAAGTCCTACATCAGACTTTTCATTATCTAGCCCAGGCTTGATGTCAGACTAACTGGATTGTAATTACCCAGGTTATCCCATTAACCCTTTTTAAATATTGGCACTACATTAGTTAGTTCCAGTCTTCTGGAACTTCTCTGGTGAGCTGGTCCCTGGCCCCTGATCCGGTGAGTACCTCAGTCAGTTTTTTTTAAAACTCTTGGATGCAAGTTATCTAGACCTGTTTGTTTAATTCTATGAGTCTATGAAAAGCATCTAACTTTAGTAGCAGCTGTTTTACATTCTGCTGATACACCAGTGGACTAGGAAGCCTGGATATGACTGTGATGGGTTGGGATCACAGAAATCCGCTTAGAGGCTGCCAACTGATGTACCAGGGCTACTCCTGCCTCTGTTTTCCTGCCCAAACAGCTTAGGACATCAGTATCCTGCCTGGTTTGAGTCAGACTCACTAACCTGCTGCAAACCCAGACTCAGGTCTGAGCCATGTCCCCCAGCAGCCATGGGCTTGCCTGGAAACAGGTTAGGAAGTGTTCCTGCCTTTAGCACTCAGCTGCTGAACTCCAGGTGGGGTCCAAACCCTAAATAAATCCGTTTTACCCTGTACAAAGCTTATACAGGGTAAACTCCTAGACTGTTCATCCTCTATAACACTGATAGAGAGACATGCACAGCTGTTTCCCGCCCCCTCCCCAGTACTCATACGTACTCCAGGTGAATTAATAAGTAAGAAATTATTTTATTAAGTACAAAAAGTGGGATTTAAGTGGCTCCAAGTAGTAACAGACAAAACAAAGTGAATTACCAAGTAAATAAAACAAAACACGCAATTCTAAGCCTAACAAGTAATAACACTGAATACAGATCAAATCTCGCCCTCAGAGATGTTTCACTAAGTTTCTATTACAGACTGGACGCCTTTCTAGTCTGGGCACCATCCTTTCCCCTGGTATAGCCCTTGTTCCAGCTCAGGTGGCAGCTAGCGGATTTCTCATGATGGCAGCCCACTTTGTTCTGTTCCACCCCCTTGTATATCTTTTGCATAAGGCGGGAATCCTTTGTCCCTCTCTGGGTTCCCACCCCTCCTTCTCAATAGAAAAGCACCAGGTTAAAGATGGATTCCAGCTCAGGTGACATGATCACTTGTCACTGTAAGATTTCATTACTCACTTGCCAGCACACAAGTATACAGGAAGCCTTACAAGAAAACAGAGCCACTTACAGCCAAATGTCCTGGTTAACGGGAGCCATCAAGATTCCAGACCACCGTTAATGGCCCACGCTTTGCATAATTACAATAGGCCCTCAGAGTTATATTTTATATTTCTAGTTTCAGATAAAACAATGATACATTCATACAAATTGGATAAACACATTCAGTAGATTATAAGCTTTATAATGATACCTTACAAGAGACCTTTTGCATGAAGCATACCCCAGCTACGTTATATCCACACACAGTATATTTTATAAAAGTATACAGAGTGCAACGTCACAATGACATCCTCTGCTTTTTTCTTCAAATATAGAACAGAAATATTTCTTGAACACTTCTGCCTTTTCTGCTTTTATTGCTGATAATTCTACCATTTCCAATACTGTTATCAGGATTATTTTTTTCCCTAATATACTGTACCTAAATTCCTCCTTATTGTCCTTAATTCTGCTGGCCGAGCCATCCAGGCTCTCCTCCCCTTTGTCCCAATCCCTCACCAGGAGGTGGCAAAGGGGGGTCCCAGCTGTCAGCCCCCCTGCATGACAGCCTGCTCTGCGATCCCAGCAGCAGGCTCAATTTCCCAGCAGGGAGTCAACCAGCAGTGAAACTGACATTTTTGTCAGGTTCATGGCTGCTATTATTTCACGTTTGGTCTTTGGCTTTGTCAGCCCCAGAGCCAGGAGGCTCCAGCTGTGAGCCCTTTGCGGCAGTCAGCACCCTACGCTCTGGCTCCCAGTGCCCCACAATGCCCCTCTTCAGTCAGTGCATGTGTCCTGGTGAAGACACGCACTACCAGCAGAAAGAGGGTCATATGGACACCAACAGCCGATTTAGTTACTGCTGTGGCTGTAGGTCAACCTAACTTAAGCCCACCTAATTTTGCAGTATAGACAAGCCCTAAGTTACCATTAAGTTTTCATTCGGTGGTTGGTTCCTCTTTATCTGTGAAGATGAGGCCTAATATAGAATTCCCCCATGTTGGAGGGAACACTTTGAGTCAGTTACTTAGGGAGCACATTCTGCCTCTGGAGAGTAACAACTGTCAGCTGACTAGATTCTTCCACCAGGGCAGGTAATAGCTCCTTTGCCTCCCTAGGGGACAGACACCTGCATCACCCAGCATTTTGGGAACCATCACAACTTAGGGATAGACCACAGCAAACCACCCCAGCACACCGACCCCCATTGTCTTGGCATTCTTTGGCTAATTGACTGGGTAGAGATGATGTTCTGTTGTTACCAACCTTCTTTTTAATGCCATGAAATGTGCAACACTGCTGCCTAGATTAATGATCCCGGCCTGCGTTACCAGCTCACCTAAGGACCCTACTGCAACGGAGAAACATGCCTTCAATTCAATTGCTAGTGGATTCCCCCCAGCTCCTTCCGCAGGCAGCCCAACTGCAGGGTCTGTGGGCGAAGCTCTCCGATAATGTCAGGGGGGATTTTGTTTCAGTGTTGCTAACAGAAAAAGCTGCAGAGAAGTTGTTAACAGGCACAAAACATGGAAAATCGGCAGGAGATGAAAATCTGAAAAATGCTGCTGTCATGTTTCCTCACCCTCTTTGGAGAAAAGTCATTTGTCACAGACCTCCTCCTCCTCGCTCGTTCTTGCATAAGGCCCATTATTTATCTAGTCACAGCCCAGGTAGTCAGCTCCTCTTGTATTTGCTGCTAATAAAACAAAACCAAATCACCTTCTGCTCATTAGCTAATTCCCTTCAGAGACTTTCACCTGAAACTCTCATCTTGCCTCAATAGGGGAGGAGGACCAGGCAGAAACTCCAAGAAAGGCTGCACAACTTCTTGTGGCATGACATGGACGAGTTCAAACTAAAGCCCCAAATCTGCCATTGATCTGCATGGCCAGAGCCCTGCACTCTCATGGCACTCCACTTACTTTGATGGAGCTGCACGGATTAGACTGCAGGACTGGGCTCTAGGATGTCCCAGGTCAGTCATGTTCTGTGTGTTTCCAGGAAGCTCTTCGGAGCTCTCATTTTCTTCCCCCTCTCAAGGCAGACAGATCCTCAACTGGTGTCACACCATTGAAGTCGATGGAGCTATTCCATGGCTCTGTCTGCACCTGGAGCTGGGGAGGGCACGAATCCCAGTTTGTGGAGACATACCAGTGCTGGCTCTCATCAAGTCAGTGCGCTAAAAATAGTAGCATAGCCTCAGTAGCGTGGGCAGCCGCAGCACGGGCTAGCCAGCCCAAGTAAGTACCCATGGGTCTAGGTGGATGTGCGCTGTGGAGGGCTAGGCCAGGCAGCCGCTCACCACTGCCCATGCTACTGTGGCCGCACCATGATCTTGAATGTACTCCCCCAATGAAAACGTAGCTAGATGAACTGGGAATCACAGCACAAGCTCCAAGTGTAGATGTGGCCTGTGAGCACCCAGCACAGTGGGGCCATGACCTGGTTGGCTCATAGGTGCCACCACAATATAAATATTCATCCCTACACGTTTTTGTACCAGCTGAGGTCCTGGCATGGCCCACAAGATGGTGCCATGGGGCAAGTCTCCCACCCAGCATAGAATCTCTCTTTGGCTTTATTTCTGAGCCTCACTGTACACAGGGCTCAGGAAAGGCTCACCTTGATTTCCAACACAGCCATATGGTACAACCCACCTCTACGGCTGCCTTCTTACCAGGATCACAGATTTCACACAACAACTCTATGCTGAGCAGGGGGCAGGGAAGACAGAGAGACATCAGTATGATTTGCATTATGGGAATGCCAAGAGATGTCAGCAAAGACTTGGTCATCATTGCGCTGGGCACTGGTTGCTCCTAGGAGCTTCCAGTCAAAATACACAAAGACAGACAAAGGGTGGGAGGGGAAATAGAAGCACAGAGATGGGACATAATTGGCCCAGCTGGGATCAGAACACAGGTGGCCTGACACTTAGTCCAATGCCTGCTCACTGAACCACACCGCCTCTCAAGTCTTCTTGGATTTATGTCAATCAACTTGGAAGGAGCTCAGATACCATGGTGATGGGCACAATCCAACCCCCTTAGATCTAGCTCCTGAAGGTGGAGTTTTGCCTGCACAGAGGCCCTTCTGGCCGATTACCAAGTGGCTGGTACTTTGAGGGTTCTCTTGGATTTCTTTCTTTATTATTGGGGCCTTTGGTCTCTCGCCCTGCTTCATTATTCCCTTCCAGGCACCAGTGAGAGATCTGAGCAGGGAGTTCACTCCGCCTTCGCTGGCGATCACATAGACCCCCTTCACCTCGTCACATTTCCTATCTGATTTCATTTCGCAAGGTCCCACTAGCTCTTCTGCGCCAGCAAGTCACCATCCGTCATGAAAGCACAAAAGAAATTGAAAAGAGGGATCAGACCAACTAATTCTGTATAGGCTTTGCTCGTAGTGTGACTCACGGACAACTTTAATAGCAATCAGCCATAGCCCATCGCCACCCGTACAATGCAGTGATACAAAGAGGCTTACTTGTTTCCTTCAACAAATTACCAAGATTAAAGTCCGCTCCTGTGAAAGTATCCATTCCCACTGATGCTTGTGCTCAGCTTTGCCTGCTACTGAAGCTATAGCAAGGATTAAATATTTACAAAGCACAGACAAATCTACATTTCCCCTCTTCTGGTCCCTTTGCCCCTGAAGTACTTCAGGTGTGAGGCTCATTACACAAATCCAGGGAGCATATCTTTGAAAGAAACTGTTGATGCAATGCTGCTTTTGATCTACTTTTTGTGCACACACAAACACCAATTGCCAGGGCAACTGCATTCAGACACACAAGTCCAAGCTTTTCGCATGCATAAAAACATAGGTATGAAAAACTGTAGCCACAATTATAAGAGCCAGGTTGATGCCCCATTAAAGGCGTGACACCATGAGCTCCGTGCCATGATTATAATCCACAAAAATACACCCTAAGTAATAGTAGGACTCTAGGAAAATGTGAGTAAAAGCTACTGAAGATGTAAAAGTCTCCTATGCAAATGATCTTTTCCGTACATATCTCTATGGCTATGTATACATACCAAAACTAGGTTAATACAAGCACTAAGGTTGAAAATTCAAGCACTCAGTTTTGAAAGTGTCAGACTTAACATTGCCTGTGCTATTTTAATTTGCCCCGTCCTGTATGTATGCATTCAGATAGTCTATAGTTACATGACCACATCCTATTTCTTCCACAGGATGGACCTGCTCTGCGATTCAATCAAGGCTGTGTAGTGAAAAAGGTTGTTGTCTGTGGGACCCTGGCCTCATTTGTTGCAAGAAGTTGGAAGGTGTGTAAGTGAATAAGGCAGAGAACTGAAGGAAGAGAAAAGATGATTCAATGCCTAAGGCAGGTGAATGGCACCTTGGAGAACTGAATTCTATCCCTGCTTCTGCCACAAAATTCCTATATGATGCTAGGGAAGTTATTTAAAACAATTGTGTGGGGTTCCTCATTTTCTAGGTGCTTAACCTATTAATAGGAATTGAGCATCTAAATCTAGCAGGCAGTTTTGAAAATCCCAACCTACACGTATGCATCAAGAAATTCACTTTTCATTCTTTTACAAGCCACTTTGCAAGTACTCTTCACCCCCATGTCAAACAAACATCTGTGACACTGGGGCAGGGTATTTCTCTCTCTGGCTGTATGATCAGAGCTCCACAAGACACTGACCGGGCATTTCTCTTTTGATAATGTGTGTACCTTCCTCCTAATAATTGTCAGATTCGGTAACTCTGAAGAGAATTGGGGTTTGGACCCTAGATCGAGGTAGGAAGCTTCTTGCTTTCTGCTGCTTGATAGTTGCTGCTTGCCCTGCACTTAGACAAGAAAGTACAATGTTCTGCGACTTGATACTACTGAGGTACCGAAGCCGCTGCTTTTCACACCTGGCTACAGGAGTAGTATATCGCATTGGTGGATTAACTAGCCACATTGAGGACAATCAGGCCGTTACTATGCATGGAAACCTTCCCAGCTACTGTTGGGTTTACCAGGGCCACTAGAGTGACGCTTCCTTGGAAGCGGAGACTGACACAGCTCCACTAGAACATACCGCGTGACATTTGTGCACCGCGTGACACGCTGTGCGAGTGTACCGCTCCTTATGCCACGTGGGATGCTCAAGCAGACACAGTCAAGTTTCCCTCCATTGGCTATAGACGATTATGCAAAATTGATCTGCTGACATTTTATGGGGAACGCAGCCATGTTTCCCTTTAGTATCTGCAGCTTAAAGTGGGAGAAAGCTCCCATTCTAGTGCCCAAGTGTGACTGTATGACAGGCTATAGCTTGTTCTTAATTGTAAGAAACAGCAATGGGTTCATGCAGCATGCTCCTTCTATGGAGCAGAGGGAGTTTACCATGTCTACCTCATTAAGGACCCGTTTCAGAGCCTACTGATGTCAAGTGGAATCTTTCCACTGACTTCAGTTGTCTCTGGATCAGGGTCTGATTCAAAGGAACATGACACTAAGCCTCTGGGAAAGACACTGCTGCATCACACAAGGTGGTTAGCTGGCCCCAAAACATTGGGAATTGCCATTACAGGACACATTGCAGGTAGGGTGACCAGACAGCAAGTGTGAAAAATCAGGACGGGGGTGGGGGAGTAATAGGAGCTTATATAAGAAAAGACTCCAAAAATCGGGACTGTCCCTATAAAATTGGGACATCTGGTCACCCTAATTGCAGGTGTATAGGTGGATGTAGGGGTATGCAGGCCTATTCTCAAGTTAGTAAACTCATCTGGTTCTGATTCACTTGCTCAGGTGCATTTTGTTTTGACTTCTTTGTTAACAGTTACTACTAGAAAGAAATGTGACAGGACCTAAAACACACCAATAAAAATATGCAAGTCAAATAACAGCTGCTATTAAATACGTGTGGCTCCTTCTAATCATCACAACAATGCAACTTTCCTTGGCACTTGTCTGCACCCGGAGGCGCTTAAAACACCCCGCCCCCCACAAAAAAAAAAGAATCCAGGGGAAAGAAAATCATCTGAAGAGCAGAAATCTATTTGTTTCCCTTGCCTTTATTAACAGCAAATCGGCAGACTTTCCTGAAAGTAAATGAGAAAGAGACACCACAGCACTTTTGTGGTAAGACACTGACTGAGTGCTTTCTGGAATGATAAAACAAGCCATTTTAGGCTGCAATCTATTAGCCTCCAGTTTAGTTCAATACGATATTGATTCTGGCTGCAGATACCAGAAATGTGATTTATTTTCTAATTAACAAGTTCTAATGTCTAATTTTGACAGACAAAATGTCTATCATTGCCGGCAGCCGACAACAACCTCCTTAAAAATGTTCCAGGATTTGAGTTCTGGTGTGGAAGAGAAGAGGCCGAGAAAGGGGTACGGCACTTGGCAGAATTTCTGTTGAGACAGGAGATCAGCTCACGTTAAAATTCACATAAAGGCTGGGTTTGATAAAAGCCCAGCACAAACTAGCCCTCTCCCTATGGAAACAGCTAATGAAAGCAAATCTGCTTTTTGCTTTTCTGGGTTTAAGCTGAAAATGAGATCAGGTTTTCCAGTGTTCTTTGTAAAGATAAATGATGAATACAGGATTAGCAGAGGCGATGTCTGTGTGTGTGTGTGTGTGTGTGTAATTTTCTGTATCATATGTTTTCACAATCTCACAAACCTGAGCAAACAAAATCCGTATATATTTAAAATTCATTTGAAGGTGAGCTTTGTTCTACTCGCGCTCTGAATGGAGTCGATCTTTTTATCTTTGCAATGAGAGGGGTTTGGAATGACCTAAGGGTTGTCTAGTTTGACAGTTGTGCACTTCCCATATAAAAGAAATTAATCCAGCTCACAAAGTATCAGTACATAGGGTAAGAAGAAAATAACTTGGCAATGACAGAGTTTGCCATATTAGTGTAGCAGGAGTAATTCTGTAGCACACATTCTATAAATATATGAAACTGCATCAGCTGCCGATTTACTACAGTAGGTCATTTTTATTATTTTCTGATGTGTCTCACAACACACACTACACAGCAACAGCATTTTTAAATAAACTGATCTGTTATCACCTTTCATAGAAAAGAAAAAGCCAAGCTGAATTCATGTCACCAACAAGCAAAATCTTCCCTGAAGAAATAATCAGGGTTGTTATTGGTAAACATTCTTCCTCAGTGACCTTTCTTTGAAGTCCTCTTGCGGGGATGTCATAATGATCTCTCTCTCTCTCTCTCTCTAACAAAATGGCTTAGCTTAAAGCTTCCGGTGAATATGGTTTATTGGAGAAAAAAATGAATAATCAAGATAACTGAGCTAGTCAGTGATGCCCAAACAACCCTAAGTTCTTGCCTTTTAGTCTAGAAAATGTGGGGTAAGCTAAGAAGAACCTGTTAATCTAGGAAATTTAGACCAGAGTACAAGAGCCTTCATAGAAAAATTAATTTAATATCCTGGGTGATGTTGCAGATCTTTCAACACCACTTTTGTCCCATAGGTTCCTTCTTTTCATTACTGGTCTTGCAAACACAAGCCCCAATTCAGCAAGGTATGGACACTACATACCTAACTTTAAACACATGAGCAATCCCATTAACTTCAATGCTTGAAGTTAGGCACACACTTAAGTACCATATCAAAGAATCAGGGCCATAAATTGTAATATTTACAGGTGATGTGAATGTCTTCACTGGAGATGGCTGTTATACTTGATGTCACTCCGTTTGCACTAAGTCTTCCCTGCACTGTTTGCTTGCTGGGAAGTCCATGTACAAGACAACTTCAATACAACCCAGCTGGTGGCACTACTGGAAACCAGAAGCCTTGACATTAACAGGATTGTACTTCAAAGGATTATACATGTTTGCAGATGACAACAGGATTCCTTATTACAGCTGTCTAATCAAACTGGTAATCCACAATTATATTCAGAGATCAAACAGCTCTGCAAGTACTTGTAATAGAAATTATTGCAATAAAATGCCCGTGTCGTGCCTACAGCATTACACATTCATTTATGACTCTATAGACGTGGCACGCACCAGGAGTATTCCTGTAGCTAAATCCTGAGCAACTCAGTCACAACCAGGAAGCATTTAACATGGTGTGTTCTGATTTTGTGTTCAGGTCTTTAAAAAAGTAAATGAAAACACCTGCCCATATAAACAAAAATATGGCCCTTATTCAGAAAAGCATCTGGATTCAAGAAAGCCCTTGTACTCTTAACTTTGAGCACATGTATAAGTACTTTTGAAGTCAATCAGACTTAAGCACATGCTTAAATGCTTTGTGGAATAAGGGTGAATTTAAACATGTGCTTAAGGGCTTTCCAGAATCGAGGCCTGTTTCTCCTTTTTTTACAAGAGTACAATGAGCAATAGGATGTGAAACATCCTATCATCATCAGTGACCATAGCAACTGCATTAATTCAGGTTTCATCCTGGTGCCCTCTAACAAATTCCTAGAAAATGAGCCTGATTCTCTTTTGGCTTCAGTGAAAATGGTCTGGTTTTACACCAGCATCAGGAGAATCGAAGCCTACACATTTATTTTCTTCTTAATGCTTAAAAAATTCCCTTCAATATCTTGACAGTTACATCACATGGCACACTGAATAACAAACAGAATTAGAATGCATCTAATGAATATATATATGCATGTACTTTCATTCCACATCACATGCCAAGATACAGACATCAGAGAATGTATATTCCCCTTGTGAATATATTCATGGTGCCAGAGAGAGGTATGTAAAACAAGCAGATATTAACACTAATGGGCTGATTCTGCAGTCTTCTATAGGCAAAACTCCCACTGAAATCAATCGTTTACCTGTATAAAGACTGTATAATCAGGTCCTTAATTAGGTCTTCAAAACCTTAACATCGATTTTGGACTTTAAGGGTACAGTTCATAAATCTCTATGGGTTCACAAGAACTCTTTAAACAAAGTTACTTTTCTAATCTCTCCCTGGCTAAACACGCTACAGCAAAGTACATAATTGTAAACTCTCATCACATACAACATAGGAACAACGCATGTTCAGCAAAGATACAAACACACCAAGCCCAGCAGACGTTTTCCAGCTAAACATGTGCATTACACATTTCAGGAGGTACAAACAGAATTTTTAACTATAACTCAGCCTCTTTCTGTTATTCTTTTTAAAGTCACTTTTTTGTAATGGGTCAGCTTCCTCTCTGGTGAAACTCCATTAAGTCTGATGGAGTTGCAGCTGTTTCAATAAAGAAACTTTCACCCATCACCTTTGTCAGTGTTTCCTTTTGAAACCATTCCACTATTTCAAAAGAGGATTTATTGGAAATAGAGTTTGAGTGCCTATTGGTAATTAGAACCTGGAAAAATGGATCTCTCAGAGCATCTGGGCAAGATATGACAGTATGGATTCTAACAAGTCTTCAAAACCTCTTTTTAGTTCAGTTCAAACAATAGTTCAAAACCAGCTCATTCAGCACAACAGCTATTATTTAAAGACAGTGAGTTCAGCAATGCACAACTTTACTTCCATACATATTTCAAATTCTTCACGGATCCAAAGTTAAAAAACAATATGAAACAAAGCAACCTTAATCCCTTAGCAAACTTGAAGCAATGGTAACAGTCACCTACCCTGTGAGGACAACGACAAAATCCATCACGTTCCAGCCGTTTCGGAGATAAGAGCCTTTGTGAAAAACAAACCCCAGAGCGATGATTTTTATACCAGCTTCAAAACAAAATATTCCAATAAAGTACGGCTCAGTATCATCCTGAAAAGAAGGGGACAAAATTAGAGGTGTCAAAGAGGGAGACACATTTCTGTGTTTGCCTCAACTTTTGTACAACTGACAATAATGTATTCAGTGTTCAAGTTTCTTGCTTAAGTGAAAACCCATATATATTTGTGTTACCAGACCTAAGGACATAGTAGTACAAAAACACCTGTTCCATGACGATTTTTTTACATTCAAAAATAAATTGTGATTCAATTCTCTCTCTCATTTTCCTTTGCCATGAATATCTGAGCATTCGAGTTTCAGACGCCCAAGTAGTCATGAAAAGGGAATGTTAAGATCAACTATTCACCAAAAGCAAAATTTCAAATTTGAGGTTTAAATCTAGACTGCAAAGTTCTTCCCACTTGGGTGACTTACAAACACCATGCAGTCAGGGCCCAGAAACAAAAGCACCTGACACATAGGCAATCAGACCAGTATGGACTACAAATACTGGGAACATATTATTTGCAAATGATCTGCAAACTGAAAATTCTTTGTTGGGGAAATAGGTTGAATTTTGGAATAATTTGAGAATATTATGACCTGATGGTGCATAATTCATTTTAATAAATGTCAGGCAAAATTCAACCAAGATTACTCTTTGTGAATGAATGATTTAGCTTCATTTGATTTATAAATGCCCTCCCACTTCTTGTACATTAATCCACTCCTCCCCCATCCTCCTCCAAAACCATTTCTTCCATCAATTCTTCTTTCAGTAACTTTCTACTCCATGGTGTCTCCACAGCTTCCCTTAGCTGAATTGTTACCTCACATTTATTTTTGTTTAACTTAGTACTTGATCACAATTCAGGCAAAATTCCCATTCACTTCCCTTGGAGTTTTGCCCAATTAGGAACAATGGGATTGGGTTCTTAGGCGTCTCAACCTTGCAATAAGCTTTCCTGGGCTCACATGGAGTTCACTGCATGACCAGAACTTTATACTGTCAGCTCACGGGGAGTAGGGGCCATGTTTTGTTCAGCACCATAGACATTTGTGGCACTGTAATATTAGTTAATTTTTCCTTTACATAATCTAAGTATCAGAAAATTATCTTCAGTGTCAAAGAGGAAAGGCTGTGGCTGGCAATAACACATAAGCTGGAGATAACAAAGGCAAAGACATTAGGTACAATTTTCAAAACACCTAAGGATATGTCTACACTGCAAACAAAATCCCGCACAGAAGTGAGTCTCAGAGCTTGAATCTACAGACTTGGGATCATAGCACAGCGCTAAAAACAGCCGTGTAGACCTTCCTGCTCAGGCTATGAAGCCGGGCAAGGAGGTTGGTCTCACTGAACAGCTCCAGCCCAAGTGAGAACATCTAAAGTACTATTTTTAGCTCTATAGCACGAGTCCGTATCTGTAGACCTGGGCTCTGAAACTTGCTGCTGGAAGGTGGTTATTCTTTCCGACGTACACACCTTCAGTGACTGGGCAGCCTATGTCCCATTTTCAAAAAGGACAGATAGTCGGGAGCCTAAAACCCATTGACTCTGAGTGGACTGTAGGCTCGCTTCAGTCCCGGTATATTGCCATTTAAATCAATACAATTCCAGTAGGGATAAGATCCGGCCCAGTATTTTGGGGCAGGAACAGCAGCAGTATTGCCTCTCACAGGTTAAGAGCTAAGGAAGTGAGTTTGATACTCTCAGATTTTCCATACTGGGTATACAATAAACAGCTGAATTCTCACCAGGGCAGGAAGCAGGGAACCACCCACCTCCCAAACAGATGCACACACATGCTGCAAAAGCAGCATGACCATACATCCACATTTGCACCAAGGATTATTCACGAAGGAAATTTGAAAGTAGTAAGAAAGAATGGCTACATCTGAAAAACTCAGCAATCCATAGTTTTCCCAGAAGTTCATGCCCCAACCCACCCAATCTATAAAGGGACAATTATCATAGGGATGTGTGTGCAGTTCCTATTGTCTGGGGCAAAGAGCAGAGAGGGGTCAAACATTTCAAAAGTTCAAACTCCCCCTCCATGCAAAAAATCTCACATTTGTAGTGACAAAGATTCATCATTTTTCAGCCAACTAACAGGGCACTTATCCCCCTGCCCCCAAACTCCAAGGATGGAGTTTTGCAACACATCAAAGGGAACTAGAGGCTCAAATCCTATTAAAATTAACAGGAATTAAGCATCCAAATCCCCTAGATTAGGGGTTCTCAAACTGGGGGTCGGGACCCCTCCGGGGGCCATGAGATTGTACATGAGTCTGTAGCTGGCTTCCTGTTATTCACATTTTTTTCCCCTTCTTTCATTTAAGTTGATGATTCCCAACTTTTGTCATACCAGGATCCCCACTGAAGCTCCCAAACCCCTCTCCTAGTTAGCAACAATGAGGGAGCCAGCACCTGACTTTGATTTATGATGGCTACTGCTTGCAGCTCACACCGCCAGACAGAGATCCTATGATTCAGAGAGGGGGAAAAAACCACACTTCTTCCTGCTTCTCTACAGCAGAAGCTGCATTTGTTTGAAGAGAATCCAACATGGAGGACAGCTCACATAGGCTCCTATTCAGCAGCATGTCTAATACACCAGACCCACAAAAGAGGGATGCTCCTTGAACCATGGAGAAGGGGGAGTGCATGGGGGAGAGAAGGGGAAACTAAGGCACAGCTGCTACCTCAAGCTCCCCTTCTCAGCTCCCCACTGAACACACAGACCAGATATGAGTCAGAGACCATTTCTTTTTCAGGGCCTGGTTTCCCAGACGCACACAATAAGTATAAGCATTGCTCCCCCGACAAAGTAAGGGTTCGCAAAGTCCCCTCTGGGCTTAGCCCACCCTCAGTCGCAGGACCCTCTACAACCCTGGGAGGAACAGTTCCCTGTCTCCCCCACCTCCCCACCAGCAGGGTCGACCCCCTCAAGGCTTTCTACCCCACCAGCCATTCACCTGGCTACTCGGGAGAGCCCCCTCAGGGTCCTCTAGTACCTGGCTTTTCCCTCAGTCCCTCTGGAGAGCCCTTCCCCTACTCTGAGACTCTCTTCCAGCAGCAGCAAGCCTTATATCTGGGGTCCTGTAGGTCACATGCTTATTTTGAATCAGAGGGGTCGCCGTGTTAGTCTGGAATTGCAGAAGTGACAAAGAGTCCTGTGGCACCTTAAAGACTAACTAAAATTTTAGAGCATAAGCTTTCGTGGGCTAATACCCACTTCGTCGGATGCATGCTTATTTTGAGTCATGTGACCTGTGACCGCCACCCCCCCGCTTTAAAAGGCCATCGCCCATAAGACACACTATGGTGTCTACGTACACCAAGGACCAGTGCTCTACTAGAGGGCCTTATAGGATGAGTCTCTCCCAAAGCTTGGGGGAAGGGGAAGGAAGTTCTTGGCAGCTTCAAGGGGGCTGGGGAAAAAGAGGGTCAGAGCTTGATTATGTCTTGGCTGAAAAGAACCCACCCCGCTGGGGTGGAGGCTGGGAGAGGAGGTCTCTTCTGATGTGGCAGGGGCTCTCTTCTTCAGACCCCCTTTCACCAAGTGCCATGGTTTCAGCCCAGTGAGACACGTCTCTTCCCTCTAGCTGACAACTCAGCCATGCTGCTGTCAATCATGGAGATGCCTTCAGATCCTCTATCCCAGCAGTGCCCAAACTGTGGGGTACGCCGGGTAGGGCCCAGGCCAGCCCCCACAGGGGGCAGAGAGGGAGCGTCCCCCCCCCCCCCCAGCCTCAGCCCCTGGCTCCCAGCCCAGCTGTGGCTCTGCTCCCAGCCCCAGCTACCAGCCCTGACTGCAGCCTATCCACAGCTCTGTTCCTGGCCCCAGCCCTGCCCCCAGCTTCAGCCCCGGACCATGGCCCATCTGCGGCTCTGCTCCTGGCTCCAGCCTCAGTCCCCAACCATAGCCTGGCATAGGGCTCTGCTCCCAGCCCTACCCCCAGCCTTGTACCCTGGCCACGACCCTATTCCTGGCCCCAGATCCACCCCCAACCGCAGCCCCTGGCTCCCGGCCCAGCCACAGCTCCAGCCCCACCCTCAGCCCCCCTTACCTCTGTCTGTCTCCCCCTCACCACCTGAGAGCTGCAGCCTCAGCTCCCCACCGCTGCTCCAAGGGGAAAGGGGAGGGATGGGGGGGGCATGGCGTGAAAAGTTTGGGAACCACCAATGCAGCCCCATTCAGTCTTTCCCTGGAGGATGGGGGGAATCCACAACCCTAGTGAGACACTGGGGTGGCATTTGATGTGCTCAGAGGGAACACCGACAACATTCCCGACGAGAGCACAATTCTGGTGAAGAAGCGGTGCCAGCAGGCTGCTTATTGCACAGCCGTGACTGAGCTGGACACAGAAATTAATAAATAAGTTTCAGGTCAGAAACAAGTTCCCTTTCTGGAAAGTTATTGCTGTGCCCGGTTCATTTCCTAATGTCGTTCCTTGGGCTCTGGCTGACAAATCAAATAGGTTTGGGCGTGCTGGTAAAGAGAGGCTTTGTACAAACAGGTTAATCTGAGCAGCTTGCATTTGACTGCCCTGAACGCCTGTGGCTGGGATAAAGAATGAAATCCATTAGCCCAATTAGAAATCGGTCCTGTTGACTAACAGAGCAGCCAGCTTTGCCCCCCTTCACATCACAAACATCCCCAAAACCCAAGTGTGTGGAGTCTTCTAGAGCATCGCGAGGTAGAAAGCCCCTGTGTCTTACAATCAAGCATGGACAATATTTACACTGAGGTCCCTATGCCCCCACACCATCTTCTAGCACAGCAGGGAGCAAAGCAGTGTGTTAGAGCCAGAGGAGGCCCTGTAACGGGAAAGCGAGACCAGGAAGAATCCACCACGGCATCACATAACTGCCACCAACCTTTCTGTGCTGCTTACATGACAGAGCCACAAATGGCATGAAGCCACCATGAAAGAGGAATCAAGGAAGATCCTTCATGTGTAGGCAAGTCTAGCCAAGAAAACCAGCCTTTGATAGGCCGAAACACTGCAGACAGGAAAGCTGACTTGGACGGCATTAGCTTCTCCCACAGGCCACATGAAAACCCAGCTGAAGGATCACCTGGACACAGGTGAAGGGAATAGGACCCTTTAGCTGGACTTCCTTTGTTGAGGGAAGCCCTGAGCCCTCGAAGCAGGGAAACAACTAGAGCTGGCTGGAAAACTTTACACCAACAAAATGTGGACAAAACTAAATGAACCTTGGTGGAAATTTTTGCAATTCTTCCCTTCTCCCACCTGCCCTTCTGACACACTCTACAAACTACACATGGGGGGTCTAAGAGTCCATAAGGCTCAGGTTCTTTGTACAGTAGGAGTATTTACCTGGCCAGTCCCCTATCCCTTCTGCAGTGCTGCTTGATTCCCATTCCCAAGGCGGGAGTGGATCATTGTTTTGGCTACCAGCCGTCATGGTTCAATAAACATGGGAGAGCGGAAGATGTGGCTCTAAACCCTTACACCAAAAAGACCAGTTCTCAGTCCCATTGAAATCAATGGTGAAACTGCCACAGGATTTGGCCCCAGGTATTAAAAATGAGAGGGCAGCTCTTCCCACTCTGTGTTTTATTGCGTATCTAACACTAGTGTTTTAGCATTTTCAAATGAGACAGCTTATGCTCTGGAGGAGAAACACTCAAGCTGCATCACAACTGGAGCTGGCTGGGATATTTTCACCCCAGGATGCCATTTCTTCCAAACTAAAACTGTTTGCAAAACGGCCTCAGCTTCAGTGAAACACCCAGCTTGAAACACTTTTGGTAAAAAGATTCTCAAGCTGGGAAGCTTCATTTTTTTCCAGTCAAAAGGACTCTTCATTTCAAAATTGTAGAACATTTTCACTGAAGAAAAGAAGTAAAAGAAAGGGGAAAGTTTGAAATGAAAATAAACTTCAGAACTGTTGAGAAAAAATATTTTTTATTGACCTGAACAAATAAATAAATAAATGAGCCATGGCTGGAACAATTTAATTGGGGATTGGTCCTGCTTTGAGCAGGGGATTGGACTAGATACCTCATGAGATCCCTTCCAACCTGGATATTCTACGATTCATGTCTACACTGCACACTACAGGTATGTCCACACAGGGATAAAAACCTGTGGCAGGCCCACGTCAGCTGACTTGGGCTCGCAGAGCTCGGACTCTGGGACTGAAAAATTGCTCTCTAGATGTTCAAGCATAGGCTGGAGTCCAAGCTCTGGAACCCTTTGTTGGTTCATATTCTTAGGACCGCCAAGGGAAAAATCAGGCCTTTATCCAGTCCTTAGGCAAAACTTCCACTGAAGTCAGATGGCTCCCAGTCAGTGTTTTCATCACAAAACCATCCTTCCCCAATTAATAAATCCCAAGATTGATACCAATACACTATTGCAGAATGGTAAAACGGTTGGACATTTATACGAGTTCCTATTTTTTCTTTCGCTCTTTCCAACTCGGTGTATGTGGGTGGGGGGAAATCAATACACATACAATTAAGGAAGTTCAGAGGTTTGTGGAGTGCCTAGCACCATGGGATCATGGTCCATGAATTGGGCTTCGAAGCACTCTGGTAATACAAATAAACACTAGCAGGTCAACTTGCACAAGAAAACGTGGGTCCAGTCAATGACCCTAGATAAGTTTCCAGTCCTATCACCTATGACTGCATTCCTTTTACTAAAGAATTATTCAGCTCATTGACACTGCTCAGTGCAAGGTCCTCTTCTAGAGATCATGTACTGCAAAGTCTAGGCAACTGTAACAAGCATAGATCAAAATCTCCTTAATTTCCTGGCTTTTGGGCTTAAGCCTAATGTTACTTTACACGTATAAATGAAATGATGTAAACTAAAACACAGATGGATTCAGATTTAGTCCCTCAAACAGGCACATTCATTCCAGTTTGGAAGTCGCTCCAGTTTGTACAGAGTAAGAAAACACGAAACCAAGTGTTGCCTGTTTTGTCATCGGGTGATAAGAAAAGGAAGGACTGTTTTGAAGCTATTCTTACATTATTTCAAATGGAAAGTAATTGACTCATTACCATGAAGCCTGCTGGTAAATTACTTTTCTTTGTAAGCTGGTTTCTTTTTGGCAAGATCGTAACATTTTCTAAATCCAAAAGAGTTAGCATTGAGAGTTCCCCCACAACACATCTTCAGTAGGATGATATCTGAAGAGTAAAGAAAACCCTCTATTCTGTACAGAATATTGGGGGAAATGACCCAAGAAGGTCATTCAGTTCTACATATAGTACTGAAGTCTTTGGAAATCTCTTCCCACCTTGGTCTGTAACAGCCTGAGTTTGATGGTCTTCAGGGGTCCAACGTTTCTCCCTTGACTTTAAGAAGATGGGCAGGGCTAGCTAAGAGTGATGCATAACTCTGGTGGGGGTCATATAGAAAGCGTCTATTTTCTTTTTAATACAGTACTCATGTTGTGGCTGGGTTATTTGTTTTGGTCTTAGGGTAACTGATGAGTCTGTTTATTTATACATGTACAGTAAAAGCTCTCTTATTGGGCATGTTGGTGGAATGGAGCATGCCAGCAAGTCAAAAATTCTGGTTAACTAAGAGGGAGTGTGGGTGCGGACGGGGGCTCAGGGCTGGGGATTGGGGCATGGGACGGGATGTGGGGTGCGGGCTTTGGGAGGGAGTTTGGGTGGAGGGGGCCTCAGAGAAGGAGACTGGGGCATGGATGGGTTTCAGGGTGCCACAACTGAGCAGTACTCACCTCGAGCAGCTCCCCACAAGCTATGACATGTCCCTGCTGTTCATAGATAGAGGCACGGCCAGGCAGCTCTGCACTGCCTCCATCCGCAGGTGCCGCCCCTGCATCTCCCATTGGCTGCAGTTCCACAAAGCAGGGCAGGGACAGCACACAGAGCTCCAGTGGCCTTTCCTCTGCCTAGGATCAGCAGGGACATGTTGCTGCTTCCAGGGAGCCACACTGAGCCAGGTAGGGAGCCTCCTGGCCCTGCACCAAGTGGACTTTTAATGGATATTAGAAATGCTGGTTTCTAGAGCTTTCTAGTTGGTAAAGTGCTAGATAACACAGCTTTTACTGTATCTTTAAAAGATTGCTACGGGCATCCAGCATTGGATGGGAAGGTTTTTTTAAATCCCAGAATAGTAAAAACCTAAATAAATAAATGCAACTCACCAATCTCTCAGACATGGGTGTCTTGTCATCATCTGGTAGATGCTGCTCCAAAGCCAGAACAATGCAATTGGCTATGATTGTAGCTAAAATCATGTATTCAAATGGAGTAGGGCCAATAGTTAAAGAAGAAACTAGCTGACACAAGGAGAATTTCAGCAAGAAGAATAATTCCCTGTATTCTTATTACACGTTTACAGATGTTGATCATTCAAGCGGCACTGGTCTCTCCTGAAAACCCTTAGCCAGGCGTTCTCAGAATCATTCCCCAGTCCCTTCTAGGGGTGTCTTTGGGAAGTTTTTAAGAAATCAAATTCCCTTCTTTGGGAACCAGCGATTCAGATTTTGTCACACAAAATCCCTCTATAAATTCTGGGCTTCTCATCTTTTTCCGAAAGCAAACAAGAAGTTTTGATTTTTTTAAAAAAGACTGAGTATAAAGTGCCCCCCAAGAGACCACAAAATCGGATGTACTCCACTGAATTATGGGTTAGTAATTCTCTGACATTTAAATCTAAGTATGCTCTGTAAATAAGTGACAGGTTAGGAAACTTAGATTTCAAGCCTCTCTATCTAGGTCTGAAATAGGAATTACTGACGGATTGGCAGGCCAGATCAAAGTGTAGAGAAAGATATTCAGTTTCCGATAGGTGTAGACAGCTGCTGAAGGGAAACCAGCTTCACATGGTAGTAAAGCCAGCTGAAAATACTGTACCTCTGCCTCTCCCTTTCTCTTCTGACCTGCAGATGAGCAAACCCTTGCCTGACTCCAGCACTGAAGAGTAGCTCAGAGGGGTGAGTGACAGACACTTCAGCACCATGGAGAGCTCCCCTGGGAACAGGGTCTGGTCTACCCCTCACAATTTCACAAGTCAGCCCTTCCATGGAGCAGGTACCTTGATTCACCTCAGAGAGCATCCTTGGCAAGGGCCATATATTTAACTCTCCGCTGGACTGAGCTGGAACTGCCCCAAGAAAGTGGGGTTTGCGGACATTTTGTAGCTCTGCTTTCCCTGCTGACTCTGGGGTTTCTATATTCTGTACATTTCCTTTCCTTAGTGGTAAAGGACAAGGAGGGGAAGGGGCGAAACTTTCCCTGGGGCTTTTGCAGCTCGTTTATCCCAGGCTGGATTGCAGCTGCCATCCCTGTGTTTCCCAACGTTAACGGAGAGATCATCGTGGGGAACATACGGTCACCAAACCGATGCCTTCCACTCCCACCAGCCACCCTCGGCGTTCAAGCTGGGGAGGTTTGAACAGCAGCTGGGCTCCTGGCAAGTGTAAGGGTTGCTAGGAGGCAGAGAGGAGGCCTTGCTGCTGCTAGCCAAGGATTAATAGGTGTGTGATTGCAGATGAAATGAAAACAACAGGCTCCCCCGAGATTCCCCAGTGCAATGGTGCACATTCTCCACTGCACGCACACACCCTAGCAACCTAAACCTCAAAAGAAGAGTCTGGCTCCCTGTGCTGAGGGCTTAGCTTCCCACCACCTGCATCACAACGGAAGCAGAGACCCCCTTCCCACTGAGGTCTCTGCAGATCACTCAGTCAGGGAACTGGTTCTGGGATGAAAAGTGGCTGGCCCTTTTGCCTGGACTGCCTCTTCGTGCCCTGCCTCACTCCGCCACAGAGCCTTTAAACAAACCAAAGCCCAACCCTCAGCTCTCCTGATCGCAGGTATTCGTGGCACCCCAGTCAAAGCGAGGCAGCTAACGGCAGTCCTCATCAAAACAGCCTGGGCAAGGTGGGGTGCTAAAAAAGCTGCAACAATTGTGTATTGGCGAGATGTCAGTAAGGAGAGCTTGATCACTGCTATCCCTAGCACTAGCTTAAATACCACAGTGTCACCATTTTACCTCATGTCGGCCCTCCTGCACGGGGGGGGGGGAGCGAAAATGTTCAAAGAAGAAACATCATTTCCCCTCAGACGTCCTCCAGATCCCTTTGCCTTGCTCTAAATAGCAGGGAGTGTGACACTATGGACATGCAGCACACACACAGGTACATGTATTTCACACCCACAGTACACACGCATGTACTAGAGTCCAACACCTCCCCCCCTTCTATTAGAAACAAGTTATAATATGGATACACCTCCCCTCTATCATCCCCATGCAACCAGCTCTAGATTGGGCACACACACCACCCAGTGACAGTATCCCTAGATCACACACACACACACACCTCTCTATGGTACACCCAGTCACAGGCACTGCCGGATCTATTTTATACCCAGACACACCCACATACCCCAAGCTGTTCTTACCCCCGACTACCCCAGAGCGGTTTGCTCCCCCAGACCCCTCCTCCTCCCACACCCTTCCCAGATCCCTCCTCCCCCCCCACACACACCCCTCCTCCCCCCACACCCTTCCCCTCCCCCAAAAGGATATGGCCACTCCGTTATCCTCTTGGCGTATTTCCGTATAACGTTATCCTCGCTGAAGATGAAGAGGGACCGGTTGACGGTGAAGCAGTTCTGCTTGACGGGGATGGGGTTGTAGAGCGCCATCGTCCTGGCCCGCTGGGCCATCGACTGCTTGTACATCCTTTGCCCGGGCGGGGGGCCCCCTTGCCGGCCGCTGCCTCGCCCAGCCCCGGCCGGACCGACGCCTCCATAGCGGTTGGGCAGCTCATCTCCGAACCGAGCCATTCTGGCGACGCGCGGAGCCGGGCGCTACAATCCCCACTGGCAGCCGGGGCAGGGGGAAGACGCATCCCAGCGCCCAGGACTCTCCCTCCTGGGGCCGCGCTGCTGGGAGGGCAGGAAGCGGGAGTTGGGGCGGGGGGCGTCTCAGCTCCTCCGGCCGCAGCTGGGGCGGGGAAGCCGCAGAGGGGAGGCTAGGGACCGGCCGCGCCAGGCGGCCAGGCGGCGCGCCCCAGCCGGCGGTAGCGAGTGGAGACGGCTGCGCTCAACTTCCCAGCCAGGTGCCTTCCCTCCAGCCCAGCCTCATGCCGCTCCCGAAGCCAGGCGGCTCCCCCGGGGCAGGGCGCCGGCTCTCCGGGCTGGGGTGGGGCAGGAAGCCGAGCTCTCGTCCTCCCTCTCCTCCGGCGGGGGCCAGGGCGGGCAGCCGGAGCGCGGAGCGGGAGAGCCGCCCGGAGGCACCGGCCGCTCGAATGGAAACGTTCAGAGTAACCAGCCCGGGGAACCGCCGCCCCCTATAAGAGCCCGGCCCGGTGACTCCCCTCAGCCAATCAGCTGCGGCAGCTCCACCCAGGCCGAGGCAAGGGCGGGGGGGGGGGGGGGGGGGGGGGGGGGGGCCCGCCCCCCCCCCCCACCCCCCCCCCCCCCCCCACCCCCCCCCCGGGGTCCGGGGGGGAGGGGGTCCAAAGGGGGGGGGGGGGGGCTTGGATCCGTGCCATAGAGATGCCCCAAGACATGGTCACCCCCCTCACCCTGACATGATGCCAGCAGAGGAGGACACACTAAGGTGGGCGGGGACTTAGCGAGCCTTGCGCCCCCCCACACCCCGGGCCGGGGGACGGCCCTGGGGCTGAAGCGGGGCTAGTAGCTACAAGTTTTGGGCGGAGGGGGACGAATGAGAAGGCGGCGATCACACGCGCGTGCGCGCCCCTGCCAGCTGGGAGCTGTCCAGCTGCTGGAAGGCTCGCCCCGAACGCCTGGGTCCCCGGCGCGGGCTTTGCCGCACGCTTCAGCGGGACAAGTCCTGCCGGGACCGCCGCAAACTCCCCGCCGGACAAACACAGGGGCCGACGCCGGAGAAATCGGAGTCATTTAGCCCAAGGGCTGGGCTGATCCTGGTGGGCTGGGAAAGGGAGACTGGGAACCCTCCCTCCTAGGCTCACCACGTGCCCGGATTTTATAGGGACAATCCCCATAGTTGGGACTTTGTCTTATAAAGGTTCCTGTTACCGCCTACCCCCACAGCCATCCAATCCGGATTTTTCACACCTGCTGACTGGTCACCCTGTTCCCGGTGCCTCCCTGGGACTTTAGGAACACAGCCTTGCCCGGGGGCTGAGCCTGTAGGGACCGGTATTGAAGGAGTAAATTGTGGGGGAGAGACTCTTAGATCAGCTGGAGCCCAGGGCCTGGGCCTACCAGAAACCCTCGCTGGCTTCTAGGGGGTTCTGCTTAACCCTTGAGGGCAGGATAGGGTTCCTGGTTTTTCTAACCCGTTTGTTGTCCATAATAAAAACGGACTGGGAGGCATAGAGGGGATGCCTTGTGTGTGTACACATCTCTGTACCTGTGATTTAACACACACCTATCTGAACAGGTACAACTGTTCCGTTCTAGAGAACTTGCCTTTCCCACGGGTGTGAACATGGGCTACCTTTAACCAGGTATTTACCGATGAACTCTTTTAATCCTGTTGAATTCAGCACCCTCTTTTCTTCCCTTTCACTGCAGGTCATGAAGCTAACTTCTCTTATTCTTGCAGTTTTCTGCATCCTATGTTGCTGTCTTGGGCTGCTGGGGCGGAATCCCTTCTTTTACATCTCCACTAAGCCTGACATGACTAGTAACTCTAAACATGTACCCTCCAGAGAAGTCAGTCAAGACATTTTCACTTCTCCCACAAAAGGAAATCCTAGATCCGGCTCCTTCCCAGCCTCAAATGGATTTTTGCCTTAGTCATCCAAGCTGTCTCAGTTCAAAAACCAACCCACCAGTTAGGCAGGGCTGCAACGCTCACATCTGCTGGGGACAGCTGCTGTCTGCTCACACGTGACTTTGGAGAAGAAATTGGCTTCTTCCACAGGGCTTTGGAACTAAAGAGGCTTTCTTGTGTACCTGGGTGGAAGCCTGTGTAATCATTACTGGCAAGGTATTGTTTTAGAGCCGGGGTATTGACATTTAAATCAAGGGAACACAGAAACAAATAGTAATGAAGGAATAACATCATATCCTGCCTTGGTGATAAGGCAAACATGGCATCGTCCTGCCACGTGTGCTTCATCCTGGTTTCTAAGGTCTATAGGGAGAATGCTGATAAAGGAGCTTCCAGCGTAGAGACCTCCAGAGAATTAATGAATTGGCTGCCTGCCGGTAGATGAAATATGGAAGTGGCTTCCCAGCACCTACAATCTAGGCCAGGGATTTTCAAAAGTGTCCAATGCACTGGGTGCATGTTGGGTGCTGTGCTCTTTGGAAAATCTTGCCGTCATTGTGCATGAGAAAGCCTTAAGGAAATGTGGTCGTATATTCTCTCTGCTCAGTCTCCCAGAAGCCCCAAATGTGGTACTGGCCCCTTAAAAAATATCTGACCCCAATCTCTCTTGAAATCATAGTTGAACCTGTGGATAACTGCAAGGTAATGTTCCTTGACAAAAATAGCCTCAGGTCATATGTCCTCATGGGCTTGATGAAGATGATTCTCAGAGAGGAAAAAATAAAATTTGGCGAGTCATCCCATATAGCTCAAAAATATAAATAAATAAATAGTACGTATATAGATTTTACATCTTCAAAATGCAAGACATCACCTTATTGATTGCCTGGCAAGGAATTATTATCCCCGTTGTACAGATGAAAAAGTCAAGGCTCAGGGTGGTTATTGCTTGAGCTTGTTGGGAAATTATTTTTCTCCCTGAAAAAAAAATGGACAAAACCATTTTTTTTCATTTTTATTAAATATTTTCCACCAAAAAAATTTGAATTTAAAAGCCAAAACACTCCAAAGTGGATTTATTATTCATGTTTATTATGAAGTTACCATAATATTTGGGGAGTTCACCTAGTACCTAAAAGCTTGAACCTTTTCGTTGTTTTCATTTTTTCAATGAAAACCCACTTATTACTGAGACACATTTTGTCTGAACAATTTCACTTCCAACAAACCCCCATTTTTGGATGAAACATCTTTTGATAGAAAATACTTCAACCAGCTTTGGGTATGTGGTGCTTTCTAGAGGTGGTCGTCACCTCCAGCTCCTGATGCCTTCCCCAGGAGTGGTGGATCTACCCTGCCTGAAGGGTCTTATCCCCCATGATAGTGCAAATCAACTCAGAGCCAGAATTAGAACTCCCAAGTTTCTACCACCCAGTTCTGTGTGGACCCATTAGGCCATGCTGCCTCTCTCCATGAGGAAGTCAGCGTGGCGCTGCAGTTAATAATACAGGATGTTTGGGTACATTCATAATGACTAGAAAATAATGCAAACATGTTGCAATGACATTAAACTTATACCTGGATATTATATCGTACTTTTCATAAGTAGATCTCATTTGCAAAGTAGAGCAATATTATCTCTATTTAACAGATGGGGAAATTGAGGTGCAGAGAAGTACAGAATTTACCCCAGCTCATTCAGGAGGCCCATAGTTAATCTGGGAATAAAACCTTGGACTCAGACTTCCCAGTCCAAGTGTACTAGCTATGAGGACGCACTACCACCTCCGTTATGCCCTTCTGTGCATCTGCATGGTCTGTTTTGTTATACCTCAGGAAAGACCATGCTGAGAGTCTAAAGATCCAAAAGGCCAGCGAAGCTGTCTGGAGACATGGAGGGACTTAAGTATAAGAGACAGATTGCAAAAGCTAGAATTATTTAGCCTTGAAAAGGGAAACAAGGCGATTTAGCTTGAGTACATAAGATTATGAAAAGAACAGTACAAAAATATTCTTACATTTTACCTGAGCCAGGGGTCACTCAAGGAAATTAATGGAAAGCAAATTTCAAGCCAATAAGGAAATATTTAAACCACGGTGGAATCTACCACTACAAGAGGACAAAGCATTAAATAGTTTTGTTCTAAAAACAAACCGGATCATTTTATAAATAAAGTTTTACAGTTACCGATGTGAAGATGATGGTGCTTCTCCTGCTTTTATGACACCAGTCTATTGGCTTTCCCATCAGAGAGGAATTCTTCTTTCTGCCTTCCCTCCATCCTCCACCTGGAGCAATATTGATCCAGAATGGCAAAGCCTACATTCCAATGGCAAGCTAAAGAGAATGATGCAAAGTTACAGCCACTGGGATATAAAGGGACTAATGTCCCCTATTTAGTGGGATGCGATTCTTATGGACACACTGGACGCTATTCGCCATGACTACAGAGCAGATGAAAATTCCTAATAAGTTAGGCCCCAACTTTAGGGCTTTTTGGTTCAATCACATTGAAGCACCATAGGTCACCTGCAGCTTGATACGCTCCAGATGCCTGAGCTTGGTTGTCTGTCTGGAAGCAAAGGGGCTGGGAAGGACACCATGCCAACATCCTCTTATGGGTGGTCACCAAGATTGTAGTCTAGCAGGTAGGTCTTTGCAGAGATGGTAGCAGAAAGGCGAAAGGGAACGTAAACTGAAGGAAGGGTCATTAAATTACAGACTCCCATAAGGATTGTCCCACATCTTAAATGACTGCTCAGAGAGAAGGGAAATGTTCCTTCTCATATGCCCTGCTTGGACTCAGATGAGGCCATGGGGAAGCCACAACTGAGCGTATTATCTGGCACTTCATTTAAGTACCACCACCAACAACCCTCAAACAATTGGGCCCCACCTAAAGATGGAGCAAAACTTTATTCCAGTCTATCAGCAGCTGTGGAGCCAACGTGTGACCTCAGATATGGATCAGCCAAGGATGAGCGGCTAAAATCCTCAGCATTTCTGAAGATAAAGCCAATAATGCTCCCTGGGTCAAAGCCAACAGCTCACATTCCACATTCAGGACCCAGTGGCATGTTGGGTAAGAATGAGGGTCTTCCCCTGTGTTTTTGGCCACAAATGTCTGTTTGCCTAACTGCTGTGGATGCAACGGCTACCTATCCCCTGGAGAGCACAGCCCTTCTCTGATGCAATGAGCTGAGAGCTTTGGGGCAAAACCTGCTGCAGAAGCGCAAACAGGTTATTCCTAGCTCAGTCAGAGCATACATAACGCCACTGAGCAAAAGGACTGGAGAGACCGGGGATGGGAGGGATTCCTATCGCTCTTTAAATGGTATCAGAGAGAACAGAACAAAATAAAATGTCCAACACATTGAAAAGAAAACCATCTGATGGCACTGTTCCTATGATTCCCACTTCTCAAGGCTCAGAGCAAGGTCCTATTTGGTTCCCCTCTTATTATTTGTATTACATTCACCCCTAAGGTCCTCAGAAATTTGCCTGTGAGGCTCTCATCACTTGCATGTAAAGTTCCACAGTGGAAGAGAGAAACTCTTTGCTTAACTTACTGCCACCCTTATTATTGAACAGAGACAGACGTGACTCATCCTGCAATGTTTCCTCTTCTCGGTGGTGGGGAAGCTAATGTGCTAATGCATTAAGGGAGCAAAGAAAAGGTCCCTGGCACCAGAACATACAATGCAACACTTCCAAGGTTGCCACTGCTGGGATTGAGGCACCTACAGGGAGGCCAGAACCCCTAAGTCCTCTGTCAGCTTTCAGAGGCCCTAAGAGGGAGAGAACACAAGCAGAGCAGGACTTTGCGGAGTTCTCTTCTTCCTGATTTGGGAAATTGGTCTGTGCATTTTAAACTCACAGTCTAAGACCAGAAAAAAAGTCGGCAGCCTGATTTTTTGAGACCCACAGCTCCCAATGACTTCAATACGGTGTCGGAGGTACTCTCCACCTCTGACAGCCACTCACTGATTGGACACTCACCTGCATAACGGCACATGTCTGGAATTTGCCCTATTTAAAGACTAGTTTTGCATACAAGGAAAGAGTCCCGGCTTGAGAGTAACTGAAAACAGCCCCAACAGAGGTGTGTTAGCCAATCAGCTGTGACTGCTGCCGCTGCTTTAAAGCAAAAAATCCCCCAGCCTCCCCTTCTGCCACTCTTATGTGCAGGAATACCTTCCTTCTCAGGTAGCGCCCCTGAAATCAACAGCTAGCTACTGCCCAAATTGAGGAAGAGTTTCAGAATGGAGCCTTTACTCAGTCAATCGGCTAGCATATGGACATCTATGCTTGCTGATTAGCCTCCATTTTGGAGCCAAGTTTTCCTGGAACTCTAATTTCAATCACCATTTTAAAAGACATGCACACAACCCCAACCAAAGCTCCTTCCCCTCCCCACCTCCAGAGCCCTACTTTGTCCAAATACCTCATCCTAGAGATTCCTTGATGTCCCCGACAAGGCCATTCGCCGTGTATATAATATTTAGTGGAGATCATGTACTCGGAACTTAAGATTTATTATCCTTTAAGATAAGCAGTGTCCCTGCTTTGTCTTGATCAATATTTATCTCTTCAGTCAATCATTCTTGACGATCACCTCAGGACAGACACATAATTTTAATACCGTCTCTCTCTCTCTCTCCCTCAGCCTCTGATGGCAGACATGCAAGATTCTGGTTAGGTTCCCTGGTCCTATAGCAGTCGGAGCATTCTCTGAGGGAGCCAATCCTGCCTGACTTGCTATGTTCTTCTGCAAGGAAATATTCCCCATGGCACCTTCTAACCCTTCTGCTGATGACGTGATTTTCTTCGTTAGTTGGAAATTGTTCTAGCGCACTGGGCCTTCTACGCTAGGAAGAACCACAAGTTGCAGTGTATTCAGTGGAGACGATGGAAAATAAGAAGGATCAATTTCATATACAAGGATCACTTCCCCACATCCTCAGGGCCAACACTTCCTTTGCTGCAGTCCTTAGAGCGGGGAGAAATATGCAGGCGGCGGAGAGAAATTGTACTAAAAAAGTGGATGCTGTGATTAGTTTTGTTTGATTGGGGAGAAACATAAGTGTCAAAGCTAAGGAGAACCAAAGCTGGCATAGCAATGACTTGGCTGAAAACACGAAAACCAGAACAAAAGCCAGTGGTCTTACAGAAGTTTGCACGTCCAGCACTTGTCTTGTAGTTAAGGAGCTTCTAAGTACCTAAATCCCTTCTGAAAATGAGAATCAGGCTCCTAAATCAGCAAAGTGTCGCAACACCTAGCACAACAATGCCTAAAATAGCTTTAAAAATCTTGGCCTCAGGGCCTGACCCAAAGCCCATCAAACTCAAAGAAAGTTAATAGGAGCCAGTTCGGGCAATTATTATCTATGTCTCAGGTCCGCATCTGTAACACGGGGATGAGGAGACTTCCTTTTGCCCACCCTTTGTCTGTCTTTTCTATTTGACAGTCTTTCTCCATGTGCATGTGGTTAGCACCCAGCACAACGGGGGCGCTGATCTGAGCTGGGGCCTCATGGTGCTACTGCCATAATTTTTAAAGAGAGGAAACAGAGAACAGCAGGGTCTTGTTCTGTGTCATGCAATTCATGGGGAGCTGTGACCCTATTCAGATTAGAATCAGATCAAGAAAAGCCATGTTATAACCTCCCTAAAATTACAGGAAATAAATGATGCCCATCCTTCTTTCTTGTAACATAGGGAAAAATTCACGCCTGTAGATGTGTTAAAGGGACCGTGGCAGTGAAGTGCTTAGGAAATGCAGACTAATGTCGGCTGCTCACCGTCTAGAGTAGGGCAGATTCTGAGAGGGACAAGGGGGAGGTAAGTGGCTACCTCCATTAACTAATTTTCAGTGCAAAGTGAGCACTTTTTGTGCCTTGGAATATCCCCTCCTGCAGATTACTCGTGCTTTGAGAACTGGACTGAGGGCTGCATAATACGGACAGTCAAAGAGTCCCCCAGGCTTATGACAGGGTTATGTATGGAAGAGCAGCTCCACCTTCCTAAAAATTCTATTTTGTAACTATTAGCAATGAACAGAGAGGCAGAGTCCAGCTTTATGACTGCACGTGAAGCTAGGCGCGCCATTAAAATACAGCTAGTAAGCAATCAGTAACGCTTAGGTTGGGTGCCCGTTGGTTAGACAGTTAATAGTGGAAGTTACACACCACACTCCTGAGTAAATTAAGTATTCAGCTGTTTTCCCAGATTCCTTTCGTCAGTCATCTTTGGCCCAGGTAATTAGGGCTCAGTGTTTAATTAAGCTCTGGTCATGTACAGAACCATAGTTTTCTGTCTCGGGCTCACGGTTGCTTAAGATGCTACAATAAAAGAAGTAGCCAAAGGGAAAGAAAAGGTTAATCAGTTCAGAGCATGAGATACCCCTTTTGCATCAGCATTAAAATGGGGGATTATTTTTCCCTCGTTTCTTCATTGATGGAAGAACACCAGGTCACAAGACAGTAATGAGTCAGCACATGGGCCCGTTATCCTCTGACAGTAGGCTTTGTACTTACACATGTGGGGCTAGGATCGACCCTTCTGGTTTTTTCCTCCCCCATGGGGATAAAAAGGAGAGAAGACCTCAGTTCTTTGGCTCTAGCTTTGGCAGGAGGCGAGGTGTTCAACTAACATGGCTTCATCCCCAACCCAGCCCCTACCCCTCCAGCAGCCCCATGGGGGCTCCGTGGATGGCGGGTGGTGTTAGTGAGTGAAGGGGCAGGAAGCATAAAAGGGAGCCACTCTCCAGTGGATCATCCTCCCAAAGACTGGGGGACTCGCTGGCTGTGAGGACTTTAAGAGGATGCCTACTCCACCCTCTCAAAACACCTTCCTTCCCCAAAGGCCCCCTTTCCCTACTGGCCTGGCTAGAGGGAGGGAACGGTCAGCAGGGGCCTGGAGTTCGGATGGAAGACTAATGCCGAGCACATGGGTCTCCCGCCCCCTGCAGAGGCACCAAGGGATAGGGGTCCGACCCAGTGAGTAGGGGTCATCTGCAGGATGGGAAGGGCATTGCTCCTTGCCCTTGTGCGGGAGTGGAGATCCAGCTTCCCCGAGAGGAGGGTTTGATTGAAGCTTAGCCGCCGGAGTCTCAGCGTTTCCTGACCATTGGTGGGTACAAAGCAGGGGCGTAGTCATGAGTGGGCCCAGGATCCACTTCGCAGCCAAGCCCACCCACATTTGAGCCGGGGTGTCGTGGGAACAGCGCCCCGCAGTGTCACATATCCTCCAGGCCGGAGCTCTGTGCCCGCCCTTCGGAAAGCTCCAGCAGCTCTGCAGGGCCATTTTCTGGGCGTGCCCAGCACGGCAGGTGAAGCCCGGTGTTGGAGGGCCCCAGGGCTGGGAAGAGGGCGCGGCGTTGGGGGGAAGCTGAACTAGCAGGAGCTCGGGGTCTGCCCGTTGGCCAGCGAAGGCTGCCTCCAGGCTCCCCCCTTCTGCATGGGCAGAGCTGCTCCTCGGCAGCATTGCGGGGCCAAGCCTGTGCTTGCTCCAGGGGGAGGGCCTCAGGGCACATCAAACACCTCCCCGTTTGTCACAAGCCCAGCAGGAAACCAGGGCAACCCCGGCAGTTTTACAGATCATTTGGGTTTTTTAAGTGAGTTCTAACACTAGACGGGCCGCCCTGGGGACGGCGGGGCTCTATTGATCCATGACTGGCACAGCGCCGACAGCAGTCTTGCCAGCTGCCCTCACGTCACCCCGAGGGGAGCTCAGGTCTCCCTGCCCCTTCAATCTTCTTGTTCTCAGGTGCCAAGAAGGTGCCGCTTGTGAGGGTGGGGTTTGGGGAGGAGGACCCTGTCCCACTCGGACGTGAGTCTGGAATGGCCAATTCATTACGCGCAGGCCACAGACTGGCCATCAGCTGAACGCTCCATCACTGATGAGTGGAAGGCAGAAGGCTCTGGATCGCATTACAGCCCCCACTTGGCATGCTGCCTCCCTGACCCCCCCACACCACCACACACAATTCCCAAATCCCTCCATTCTGGTTTCTTAGAGAAACCGAGGAAGAGTTGTTCTGCAAAATTGGAGCATTTGACAACAGCTCACAGCAGCCTTGGTATTTTTATTATACTCTAGTGCCCTCTATTTCAGCACAGACAGTACTGACGCTCCTTTTCACCTCTCACATCCTCAAAACTCCAGCTGAGCTGACAAAACAAGAGTGATGTCAGGATGGGCAGGAAGAGGAGGACTTCCGACAGGTTTATAGACAGGGAGGAGTCCCGACCTCGCAGTGCTCTTCATCCCATAGGGCCTACAGCACAAAAGCGGAGGGCTGGCTTTAAAAGTTAATCAGATTTATGGGCCTATAGCCTTTGATTGATACACGAGGGATTTAGGTGGGAAACTGCCATTGGGATAAACCTTGATAAATCACCTTCAGATTTCTGGGAGAAGAGCTCCTATGTTGGGAAGGTCACTTCATGGAGCCTTCGGCTAAGTTTATATCAAGAGCTGGAGTTAAATGTACGTAGAGACCATTTCAGATAATTCTGGAAGTTGTTCTGCATTGTGGACAGATGCTCAGAGAACACCTCATCAACTCCTCACCCCCTGAGAGCCATTCTGCCTTTGTTTATTTAAGCTCAAGTTGTGAGTCGCAAAATGCTCAGACCATTCCTGGGTTGAAAGAAGCTTTGAGAGTCCTCTCCCAAGATTACACAGAGGGGAATACTAATGTTTGGCTACGCTTACAACATTGAAGAGCTTAGTAGCATCTTCACTGCACTGATGGGAGAACTTCTCCCAATGATATCCTGAATCCAGTTCTGCGAGCAGTGGTAGCTACCTAAAGGGGAGACACTCTCCCTTCAACGTAGCACTGTCTACACTGGGGTTAGGTTGGTTTAACGGTGGCACTCAGGGGGTGTGGATTTTCCACCCCCCCCCCACGCAACATAGTTCTACTGACATAAGTTAGAATTGGAAACCAAGCCTAAGAACACTGCCAGTTATAAGGCAAATGCTCTCTCACCCCAGCAGAGGAAAGTAGATAGTAGCCATTTAGGAAAAACCTAGAGCTGAGCCAGCACAAGAGGAAAGGGAGAAAGTCATCCCTGCTCCGTCCTACACTAAGAGAAGACATTCTTCTAAGTTACTTGGAAGGAATAGTGTGGAAAGTTTGCCTTGCTCTAGGCTACCTCAGTGCCAGTCTGTCAAAGAGAGAGAAACGGATGGTCTTGGGATTCATTAGGAATGGAATTTGTTCGAAAGAATTCCGTTATGTTCCAAAAATATATATATATATTTTAAACTTTTCATGAACATTTTCTACCTCTTTTGGCCTAGCTGGATAGAGCTGCACCAAGATCACCACCAATGCCTAGAACTGGGCCAGTGGTAAGGGCACTAACCTCCACTCATATCTACAGTATAGGCACTGCAGCAGCACAGATGAGGTGTTGTAGGGCCATAGCGTAGATGCTTCCTACCATGATGGAAGGGAGTCTTCTGTCCCTGTAGATAACTCACATCGCCAAGCAGCGGTAGCTAGATGGATGGAAGAATCCTTCCATCAACTAGGCTGTATATACATCGAGGGTTTACGTGAAGCACCATAGCGGTGTCAACCTACCTTTTAAGTGTAGGCCAGGCCTAGGACTTGGGACACCTGGGTTCTACCTTGCTCTGCCATGTCCTATGTGACCCTGGGCAAGTCTCAACCTCTGTGAGCCTCAGTTCTCCATTTGTAAAATGGGCATGATAGCACTGCCCTCCACACAGGAGTTTTAGGACTAGAAATGCATTTAAAAAAAACCAAAGCAGCTCACAAATTAGGATCATATAAGCACCCTAAAGAGTTTGTCATCTGAGCTGCAGATGTGGTCATCTCTTCTCTGACCCATAACACCCCAACCATTAGAGCGCAGCATCATAATAAAAGGACGTTACATCTCCAGGGCACTTCTGTGCATGCCCCAAAGCATTAGCACAGATCTCCTCAATGGCACTGTACTTGTATTACATAGGTTGCTTAATTTGTTCTCCTTACATTAGAGAAGATATCGAGACCTTCCTGGTAGGTCAAAAACAATTTAATCAGGAACCAGTGCATAGGGACAGAACCAAATGTTTATCCCAAGGGAAAGTCAGATGTCTGGAGAGTTCACCTTTCTAAACCTAGCTGCTTACAGTTCAGTGCGTGTTAGAGCCTGAGACGCTGACCCAGAAGTGAGGGATATTATCTAATAGTCAGCAGCAGGGAGGCTGACAAAGTATCGCTGCATGACACCAGTCGGACAACATTGCCTGTGTGGTTCAACTCTGGGTGAGTAGTTAATGGATGAAAATGCAGCTGACAGCAGCAGCCCTTTCTGCAATTCAATGGCCAACGTTCATGAGATTCTAGTCCTTCATGAGTGGTGGGGAGATCCCATGGTGATAACAGATGACATAGGGTCAGGAAGTGTCCATTCTGATCCTCACTGGAGAGATAGTCTAGTTCCGTAGGGAGAGCGGGGGACTGGAAGTTAAGATTCCTAGGTTCATATCCCC
This sequence comes from Dermatemys mawii, assembly GCA_007922305.1. Lineage (NCBI taxonomy): Eukaryota > Metazoa > Chordata > Testudines > Dermatemydidae > Dermatemys > Dermatemys mawii. The sequence goes on along the minus strand of ML677396.1, from coordinate 5,368,090 downwards.
AATCCATCCCTAACTCCTTGTGTGACTATGGGCAAGGAACTTTGCTTCTTCCAAAGTTTAACTACCATTATAGTTAAGAAAAACTTCCTAACTATAAGGATAATCAAGCTCTGGAATAGGCTTCCATGGGAGGTTGTGGAATCCCCATCACTGGAGCTTTTAAAGAACAGGTTGGACAAATACCTGCCAGGGTTGGTCTAGGTTTACTTAGTCCTGCCTAAGCATGGGAATGGATTTGATGACCTCTCGGGGTTCCTTCCAGCCCCACATTTCTATGATTCTTTGTGTCTCAGTTTATCCATCTGCAACTGGGAATACTGCTTTCCTACTTCACATGGGTGTTTGGCCAGACTGAACTGGCCTGATTCAAAGTTGCTTGGCACCATTCCCTGCAGTAGGATATGTGGGCGCTCAACATCTCTGAAAATCAAACCCAGGTTAGAAATGTCAACAGTGTCTAAGTCCCCTTTTCAAAAGTGACTAGATTCAAATGGTATTTAGCTGCCTAGTGGGATTTGTAAATGTACCTAAGTGTGTTAGGCACTTAACTTCCATTGAAGTCAAAGGGAGTTACATGCCAAGTTTGCTTAGGCATTTTTAAACAAACAAACAAATCACACTAGTCATTTAATATCTCTGAAAATCTGAGCCTCATAAGACTAAGTCTCAAATATCAACAGGGGTTAGGCTCCAAAGTTACTTAGATGCTCTTGGAAACTTGACCCTTGAATGTTTCTAACTGTTTGCAGCTTAGCATGTTGAATAGGGCAAAGGATTTTCACATTTCAGGGCACTGGGAATGGCCAACACAAACTCATGGCCCAATTCTTTTTGGTGAAAAAACACTATTGCACCATAGCTTTGTTAGTTTGGTCTGGGTAAGTTACCCACACCTAAGAAAAGAAAGAAGGATGCAGTTACCTTGTAGGACCTGAACAAAAAATACTACGGTTTCCTCCTTGATACACAGTTCAGGTTACCCCCATCTCTTCCCCTTTAAACAGGACTTGGGGCATTTAGACCTGTCATGAATAAGGTAAAACTGGGTAACTCCAGGGCAGCACCCTGTCCTTTTCATGACAGAGAGAAACAAAGCTATCCAGTCCTGGTAGTCTGCCTTTGATACCCAGCCGTTTGATATTTTCTTTAACATTTAAGCGCCTATCTGATCATCAGATCAAACATTTCCTCTTGTCAGTCAAGTATTCTAGGACCTTTGGGCTAAAGAAAGCAGAAGCCAGTATCTCCCTGGGTCAGTTTCATTCCATATGCACAGCAATTTGCTGCCGTATTTTCCCCCTAACATCTTCATGTTCTTGTCAAATTATGTGGCTCGCTGTTCAAATTATTTCAGGGAGGGGAGGAGGAGTGAGAGAGAATGTAGATAGCTAACTCTTTCAGTAGAGAGATATTTGCAAGTTAAACATGGTAATTATGACTCACAAGCATTCTAGGGAGGTATAGATGACTTGGACAAGGCACAGGGCTTTAAGTATCTGCTTGACACTTTCTGCTGGAATGCTGAAATTAAAGTGATCATCTTATGGCCAAACCAAGCCTGAGCATAACTGACAGCAAGCTGAATGATCAGTACAAGAGCCAGCACTCCCTAGAGCCCTACACCCAGCAGGTAATTCAATTTAGACTGCAGATGGATCACCTTGTGCTGTGAGCCTGTCCAATCACGCCAGCTAACCAGGGCTGGGAATCGGCCAACATTGGGGAGTGTTGATAATTCAGCAGACAGTGCTTTTTACTGCTGAGTCAGTCTCAGGGGCCCAGCCTTGCTTTAGGGAACTAAAACCTGAGGTTTGGCTCACTTGTGCTTGCTCAAGGCACATTTCATGAGACTGACAGCCTTACCCCTAACATCCTGGGGAAATCCAAACTCAGCGGATTGCATCTGATGGAAGCTTCATGGGGATTGTAGGTATGGTGGGCAGAATGCAGTTTTCTTCTCCACTTGTGCTTCCAAGCTGTCGCACAGTGTTGCTGTGCACTGAACACCTAGGAGACTACCATTTTGGCTACCATTTTCCTCTGGTAACAAAACCAGATCAAGGCTAAAGAGCCAACCAGCTCCGGTCTTTAAGCATGGCCCAAATCCCCCCACTCCCTGACTAGTATAGCACTGTTGTTACCAACAGTCACTCCCAAAATAAGCCACATCCTGCTCAGTTACAGCTGGGGTCCTCAGATTTCTTAGCTGCTCTGTTGCAGGCATTGCTAGAGTTCTCCTGCCATGAAAGAGCCATGGAAGAAAAGAGGGGGAGGCAGTAGGAAGCAAATAAGTGTATTTTTGCAACATCAGCACCACCAAAGCTAAAGGGACACCTCTTTGAAACTAGAGAATGGGGAATCCGTTCAGGAAAGACAAGAATGCCTCCAAGTCAGACGGCGTTTATTTCAGGAACCAAAAGCTTTCAAAAGATTCTAAAACAGCTGGTTAATTGTGCCCCCCTTCACCCAATTATCTCTTCAGATCTTTGCACTGGGAAAAACTGAAAATGCCCCAGAATCAGACTTTTCTCACCGTTTTTCCAGCCCAGCTAGAAGTGGGATGTACCAGAAATCTCAGAAGTAAGGTTGTTCTCAGGACATTTGCAATTCCCCTGTTGCTATTTAACACATGCTGGAATCTGTCTCCATACAGACTTTAGACAGCCTGGAGGAAAGGCACCACAAGGGCTGCAGAGTGGAATCTGCAGTAAGCTGATGCTTAGGATGACAAGAAACCTGGCTCTGGGTCCCTCACTCTGCAGGCTGGGTGTTTTGAGGAGAGGTGGAGCATTGATCCCTGTTGTGTGAGGAACGCTTCTGCCAAGGCTGGAATCAGAGCACTCAAGTCCCCCAAGCTTGGGAGTCCCTGGTGGAATTCTTGCATGGCCCATCGATGATGGGTTCTGGTTGTTGTTATGTGGGATTGGTGGGAGAATTGCTGAACCTCTGGACTTTGTGATGCAGGCGAGTAGGTTGGAGGGATGGAGAATTAAAGAAGTGATCAAAGGGGTACAAGACACCCTGCCACCAGCACTGTTACCTTCGATAAACTCTCACCGAGCAAGTTGGCCTGTTGGATGAGACTGGAAGGATGAGGTTGCTCAGGGCTACCTTCTGAACCAGACAGGAGGTTTCCCTCTGGTTTGGTCTGGTAGTTGAAGGGAACGAACTGCCAGCCATTTCATAGAATATGCGGGCCAGCTGTCGGAGAAGGGGAAGAGTGGACTTTATCCCTCTAGCAGGCATTGGTAGCCTGAAGGTTGGGTACTGGGCTCTCAAACACACAGGAGAAGGGAGGACCAAGGATGACTGGCAGAGTCAGAGAGTTTAAGGCCAGAAGGGACCATCAGACCATCACAGGCTACCAACAACACCAGCACACTAACCCCAACCACCAAAGGATCACAGCCAACAGGAGAGTAGACTAGGATGTGCCACAGGCAGAGAACAGGAGGGACTGAGGTGCACCGGTGCCCAAGGCCCCTGCAATGGCAGCAAAATGACAACGTGAGATACACGCAGATAATCCTGGCAAGTGTCGTGCACCCACACACTGCAGAGGAAGGAGAGGGAAAAAACCCAAGGTCACTGTCAATCTGACTTGGGCGGGGGGAATGGCTTCCTGGCCCCACGCGTGGTGATCAGTTAGACCATGAGCAAGAGAGAGCCAGCCAAGCCCCTGAAGAAGACAACGCTCAGTGACATCACTGCCCCATCTCCATGTGTCCATCCCTTACGTTTTACAGAGAAGAGAGATAAAAACCCACACAAAATACATTGCAGGGGTGGAGAAATCCCTTCCTGACCCCTGAAGCTGGTAGGCAGAAACCTTGACACATGAGCTTTTAGGAACAAACTGGATTTCTTACGAGTTAGCGAGACAGGTCTGGAATGGTTCACTGAAGTTAACCATTGTATTTTGCACCTCTCCCTCTTTCACAAGCAAAGAAGTCACAAGGTTTTCTAAACTGAATCCCTTTGACAGAATTCAGATCCCTTAAAGCAAGACTGTTGTCCCAGAGAAAGGTGACGTTTCAAGCCTAGCTAATTGCACCCTGCCAAAGAGGCTTATGGAAGGAGTCATTTTCAGTGGTCCCATTTTACATCCCATTCCTCTTCCCAGAGCGCTTGAACTACCTCAGTCCCACCCTACCGGAACACAAGCTGGCGCTGCTGAAATGTATTTCTCTAGGCTAGATTCACGGTCCAGCGACAGACAATGAGATCATGCAGACAGCGCCAGCTACAAGCCATAGGAGAGAGAAGGCACAGTATGAATGAACTTCCCTGGGGCACCCAATCAATCTCAGCAGCTGTTTATTGCCTCACATGCTATAAGGCCAGGGAAACGAGTGCTTAAACAAGCCACAGATCACTTGTCTGGCTCTTCTGTCTGCCGTTTCTGAAAAATACGATGAATAAATGGCAAGGAACTTCCTGGTGGGGGAAAACCTCTGATTTGTGTGCACTTCCCAGCTGAGCATCAGGGCTGGTCGTGCAGCATTGTGGACCATGCCTCTAACTCAGCTATTCAGTCACTCCTGGGGAGAGGAAGCGGGGGTCAGTGGCACTTTGCCCTTGCTGCCCCAGTGTGAGATAAGGAGAAGGCAAGCACCAAGACAAACTGTCTGGGATTCGTCCTCTGGCAGGAGCAGAAAAGGCTGAGTCCTGTTAAACGGCTCACAGCCAAGCAGGAATACATGGAGCAGTTGGTTGGATACCTTCCTCCCTCCCATCCCATCTTCCAGCCTTTAGCTCTCTACTATCTCCTTGGGTTTGGAAGATGGTGGAATGTTACCTAGCACTTGATCTCCCATCTCTTTCCTTCCCACCTTGCCACTTCCCCGCATTGTTTCTTGCTCTAAGGACGTCTCTCATAGTGTTTTAGGTCTTGTGTCTGCCTAGACACAGGGCCGGTACAACCACTAGGTGAACTAGGTGATCGCCTAGGGTGCCAAATGGTCGGGGGTGCCAAAAAGCACGCTCGGGGGAGGAGGAGGTGAGCTGGGGCAGGGGGGCACCAGGAGGGCCACCCGCAGCAAGTAAAGGGGGAGGGAGCGGCGCCCAGGGGAACCGCTCCCTGCCCCAGCTCACCTCCACTCCGCCTCCTTCCCTGAGCACGCCGCCCTGCCCTAATTCTCCTCCCGTCCCTGGCTTGCCACGCCAAACAGCTGATTGGTGCCGCAAGCCTGGGAGGCTGGAGAAGTGGAGCGGCGCCAGCATGCTCAGGGAAGGAGGCGGAGCCAAGGTGAGCTCAGGTGGGGAGCTGCCGCAGGGGGTCTCCCCGGGCGGAGGGGGAGCTCCCCAGGTGGAGGGGGCAGTGAACTGCCGCAGGGCTCCCCAGGCTGGGAAAGGCGCAAGGTGGAAGTTTCTCCTAGGGCGCGAAATATCCTTGCGCTGGCCCTGCCTAGACATTAGCTAGGTTAGTCCTCCCAACCTCCTCAAGAGAGGATTACTCACCATAGTAACTTCATAAAGGAGAAGAGAGGATAGAGATCTCCAAGGAACCCCAGCAAGGCAACGGTAGGAACGGGAACAAAAGCAGTGGCATGCTCCAGCTCTTGGACCATGTTGAGCCCCAGTAACAGGCTGTCACTTCTGGAAGTCAGAGTTCAGTCTAAACGTGAAGTGAACGGGATGGTCTCAACTGGGTCCTCAGAGTACATACATCCAGCTCACAACAAACCACTTCACAACCCATCGTGATTGGCCTGACAGGCTCTGGACTCTAAGAGCAGGGGGTGCTGTGAGCCAGAACAGAGGTACATTCACACAGCAGGCTAGGGGCCCAGAGTAGGAATAAGGAGGGGTAGGCAGGTCAGGGTAGAAGTGAACTAGAAGAGATGACCGGGTGGGAAGGCAGCTTACATGGACACATGCCCACCTCCGTGCCTTTGGCACAGCTCCGTGGAAGAGATGGGAAGGAAGAGGACATGTGCTTCCTGATTATTTGCTATGTCCCCCTAGCAGTAGCTGCAGGTCTCCTGCATTCTTACAGGTGCTTCTCCACTCCTCCAATTTTAACCTGATTGTGCTCATCCAACTCCCTTTTGGGAGTCCTTCCCACGGAGTATTTTAAACCCACACGAGAAAAGAAACACGGTCCTAAAGAGGCATTGCCACTTTTACACAACGGCTTCCTCCTCTTCCAGCGAGGAATATACTCTGCATTGACATCAGCGTCTAAGTGAATGAGAAATAGGTGTCTCCATCAGGAAAGTGCCAATCAGACTAGCAAAGCAAGATTGTTGTTCATCCCTTGGTTTGGGTAATATCTGAGAGGGTGCCCAAGAAGTGATTCCTCTCAGGAAGGGAATTGGGGTTGTTAACCCTGCCGGACTGGCCAGGAGTTTCCTGGAATCAGCATCAATCTCCCAGTGCCTTCTGAAACCAATTCGGGAGATTTTAATTGGCAGCTAAAAGTCCAGCTGGCAGCACAGCGGGGCTAAGGCAGGCTCCCTACCTGCCCTGGCTCCATGTGGCTCCTGGAAGTGACCGGCATGTCCCGTTGACTCCGAGGCAGATGGACAGCTATGGGGCTCTGTGCACTGCACATACACACACTTAGAGCACCAACTCCGCAGCTCTCATTGGCTGGGAACTCCGGCCAATGGGAGCTGCGGGTGCAGTGCCTGCAGGAAGGGGCAGCGCTCAGAGCTGCCTTACCGCACCTGAGCCTAGGAGCCAGACATGCTGGCCTCTTCTGGGAGCCGCTGAGGTAAGTGCTGCCCAGAGCCCGCACCCCCTCCTGCATCCCACGCCCTGCTCCAGCCCTGAGCCCCCTCACTCACTCAAACGCCCTCCCAGAGCCTGCACCCCTCCCACACCCCAACCCCTGCCCCAGCCCAGTGAGAGTGAGGGTGGGCAAAAGTGAGTGACGGATCGGGGGGGATGGAGTGAGCGGGGGGCAGGGCCTCAGAGAAGTGGAGAGGCAGGGGTAGGGCATAGGGTGACCAGATGTCTTGATTTTATAGGGACAGTCCCAATTTTGGGGTCTTTTTCTTATATAGGTTCCTGTTACCCCGCACCCCCATCCTGATTTTTCACATTTGCTGTCTGGTCACCCTAGCGGGGCAAAGCTGTTTGGTCTGAGCGATTAGACAGTTAAGAGAATCCTACCCCCTCAGAAGTAATGTATTCCCACCCCTTCCTTCGGGCAGGTCAGGTCTTATCTCTGCTCAGACCCAAGTGACAACTTCAGTTACAACCCTGGCGTCTTCCTGCTCACGTTGTACCAACTGCACCAGAGTACGCTGCTGAGTAGCCAGCCAGCCAGGCCAGGCTCCGCAGAGATGAATTTTATCTCCTTTCCTGTCATTCCAGAGCTGAGCGATAGATCAAGTCTGGGTTTGGTATCACACAACTTCTCCACTCTGGGGCGACACTGCTCCTTCTGCCCCCTTCTTTTTCATAGACCAGCTCTTCCATTACTGAAAAGGACATTTTCATTCACTCCATTACACAAGGAGCTGTGATATTTATGCTGCAAGCCAGACACTCCAGCTGTTGCACTTAATGGAGCATTGAGTGCTGGAGATGTGGACGCAGCAAAAAAGCTGGTTTATTGGCCGTGCAAATCTTATTTCACTAACTCAAAAAAGACTTACGCTAGGATCTGAAAGTTGCCTAAAGAACTTGGACGCTCCGTTGGATTTGAAAATCCAAGCCTCAGTTTTCGTTTTACTACTCTCCAGAGTTTGATTTGAGAACTTTCTTCACAAATCAGCAATGCGTTTTTGTTCCGCACAAGGGTGCATTTTACCTGAAGGGGAGGCTACCAGGCATAACAATGGCAAATGAAGTGTCAGTAACATGCTTTGGAGTCATAGTTCAGACAACAATCCAAATCATGCAGCCAGCTGAGACATAACAGTGGTGGTCGTCGGGCATGCACTTGAAAAAGTAACTAGTACAAGAATAGTGGGGTTTAATCTTCTGAAAACTGGAGTTTCCACACATGGGGAATGTTGCAACCATTTTACACTTCAGGCAGAAATCCATTTACTTTTTAGAGTTTCTCTTTACAGCTTTGGCAAATTATCAGCCATCTGTCTTACAAGATCCCCCTTCTACTAACTAGACAAAGATACGAACCATAGTAGGGGAATCTCTCTCTGGGCAGAAAGGTATCACCATTAGGAAAGAAATGGGATAACAACAGGGCAATATATACTCAGTTATCACAAAGAAACGTGAAATGTATAACTGGACCATTGAAATCAAACCCACAGACACAACGTGGATTTCTTTAACAAAACAATATTTCTCATTGAAAACTGCATATTTTAGAGACTACAGAGAAGTTTGAAGACAACTGGTCACTTGAAAAACAAACAAACATTCACTACTCTCTTCCTTCTGTAGAGTAAAAAGATTTGTCAGGGCAATGTTGTACCCTTACAATTCCATGTAAAAGACAAAACAGTCCAGTATATTCTCAGGACCAGATTTTCAGAGGTATTTTGGCCCTTAAAGATGCAGATAGGCGTGTTTGAAAATCCCTCCAACCACATGCCTGGGTCTGTGACAGGAATCACTCACCACAGGGGAAGCCTCCTTGTGGCTTCTCTGGGGATGAAGTTCTCACCTGGTCTGGCGCCCAATTCCATCAGGTACTCAAGCTATACCCCGCCCCCATTCTCTCAACGACTCAGGGTGCTCCCTCTGTGACTCAGACCTCCAGCCACGTCACTGTTGCCCTCTCCTTCCAGGGTAACAAGGACTCTCTGTACCAGCCATTCAGTTGGCATCTCCAGTTCCTGGGGCCACTTCCCAGTGGCTGGAAGGGGAACCCAGGCCTGCCCTCTTTGCTGCCTTCCAGCCCAGAGACCCCACAAAAAGCAGCCAAGGTCTGCACTGTCCTATCCCTTGCTGCTGTTTTCCTGGGCTTCTTCCTATCCTCCAGGTGCACCCAAGTACCCTAACAGGCACCTTGAGCCTACATTAACCCTTCAGGGCTAGTGGGGAGGAAGTCCACACTCCATTACGGCCTCTTTAAGCACCTCAATACCTTTGGCAATCTGGTACGTATTCCAGTTTTTTTCCTAAGTGTCCCTTCACCCTCAGTTGAGTTGCAGTCGTCTTGAAATGTGCATTAAGAGTGGGATTTGCACTCCTGACTCAGTTAGAGGCCTTTTGCAAATACCATTCAAAATGATTGTGGTGTCTAGAGGCCCCAACCAAGCTATGGTGCTAGGTGCTGTACATACAAATAGAAAGCAGCAGAAAAGTCTGCAGCCTAAACAGACAAGAGTATTATCCCCATTTTTCTGATAGGGGACTGAGGCACAGGGAAATTACACAGCTAATATAGGGAGAATTCATGCTTTGCCCTCCTGTAGTTATATTTTTTTCCCCATATGAGGATCTCAGAGCACCATGGAAATAGCTGGTTAAAATTTACAGCCCCTCCTATGAAGCATATACTGCAAGAATTGTCCGTCCTTCACTGAATGCATCCATCTCTGGGGTGGAGCACTGCAGATACCTTAACTACTCCTGGCAAAACAATGCAATGGTTTCAGAGCAAGAACTTAAGAAGAATGCTACACCCAATTAAACTGCAAAGGTAGCTTACATTGGCAGAATGTGGCCTTAGTGTTGTAGGACTCTAATAGCCACAAGCAGTTGGACTTTTGCTTTTGTTTCCTTGTTTAAAGCCAGGGCCCTAGCACTAATGCTAGTGTGCTCCTAATTCAAAGATGGAACAAGCACCTACCTACTGAATCACCAACATGCACGTCTTCCTTCACCACCTAGGCACAGAAACAGCTTGCACCTGCTTAGTTTAGAAGAGCTGACAGGACTACAGCACAATATTCAGACAAGAAGCCTTCAGTCCAATGAAAAAAAACAACTCTTCCTGTGATAACAGAATTCAAGCTACAGTGAGCCCTTGGCAAAGCAAAATGCTTTCATGCTGTAAGAGTTCTTTTGCTTCAAGTTTGCCACAACACAAGTCCCTCTTTAAGAGACAATTCATGGTATAAATGAGAATATTCTTCCCAACCACTTTCCTCATGTATATAGCCGTGATTTTGCTAAAGCTGCAGGCTACATTTACTATTCACAAATTCCTAGGCAATTTATTCCAGCTATTTTCCTTTGACAGCTGCACAACTAGAGAGAAACTCTCTTCCCAGCAGAGCCAAAAGAGAAGGATATTTGTATCATTAACTTTGGGTAAGGCTTATCTACTTATTGGTTGTTCTGAATCATATTTACACAGAATGGAGTGTAGCCAGTATAAAGTGAAGTGAAGTAATTGCTGCCACTCAGGTGGAATGTTTTCCACACAGCTCAGGCATCGCAGTGGCTGGATTTTATACTTTATTTACAGGCTTGGCAGAATAAACATTTTTTATATAATTTCAACAGATAGCCATGTTTACTTTTAAGCGTTGCTTTAATTTTAAATCTATTAAATTTTCACTGTTGCACAAAATTACGGGTTTAAGGCTTTTTTTTCCCATTTTTATTGATTTAAATTTTGACACGAGGGAAACTATGGAGAGTCAGACAATAATTATTTAAGGATAGTAGACACAGTTTCAAAATGATACAGCTTTATAACCATTGAAAACACCAATTGTGACCATCACACATCAAAATATACATAGTAAGTATCCTTACTCCAATAAATTATCAAGCAGCACTTTTCTTATCTGTAAATTCAGACTAGCATTGATAGTAATAATTTTTTCATGTGTTTCTGTGTGCACAGTGAAATCGATGTTTACCAACAGTTATTGATAAAAATCTAATTCTTCCCAGCCTATCAATTTAGTTTGTCACACCTCAATCAGCACTGAGCTGCGTAGTAGTCTGATGTTATTTTCACATCACAGGTTATTTCAGCAGTGCCATGTTTTCTGAAGAAAGCCAACAATTCCCTTGTACATTGTTTTGCTTTTTAAAACAATGTTTGCTGATTTTTTTTAAAAAAGCTCCATTACAGACAACTACATTATCTTAAAATTATTGTGACGGATGGCAACGTCCTGCAATATCCTTCAGAGATCTTATTGTGTTCAGTATATGCATTATTGTGGGCCAAGATGGTACTTTACCTCTCTTAGGGGGCAGATGACAGAGTTCAAAAGACCATACTGAAAATGTAAGAGATAAGTATGACTTTTGGGAGAATAACTGTTAAGCAGATTTCATGGGCACTCCTTAGGGTTAATGCAAATTCCCCAACTCAGATTATGCAAAACCCCAGCTTTTCAAAGGTATGATCCTGAGGAGTCACTGTCTGATGATTGCCTGTTACAGAAGTCTAAGAAACAGCTGATCTGCTCAGTCTCTGGATCTAAGATGGATGAATGTGTAACCATGGGGAAAAACCCAGTTGTGGGTTTTGAAGGACTAAAACCTACCTGAGCTAGAATTGGAGTAATTTCTGCTAAGCTTTCAAACATCTGTGTAGGTTCTTTTATTGTTTTAGTGTGTTTACTCTGTAATGCTTTCACCTTAAGAACAAATGTGCTTGCTTAGAAAGAGTGTGGGCTAATTTGTAACTACAGGTCACAGCCCATAGAGAGACAGAAAAGTGAAGGTACTGGCTTTTGGTACAGTCTGGCTTGCTGGGGATATCACAGCGAGGCAGGGAGCTGTGCAGCCTTAATATCCCTGATCAGGAGGCAGTGAGATGTGGGTGTCTGCCCAAGAGACAGAATGACTGGGAGCAGGAAGCCTAATGTGCTTAACCAAGGTGGCTGGAAGGTGAATTATAACCTACATTGTGTGATTATTTAGACAGAGAATCGCTAAGAGACTAGGGGAGCTGTGCTTGGGTCTCTACCAAACAAACAGCCTAGGGTCTACAAGTCCAACTCAAGGGCTAAGGGTATGTAGTCCAGGACACTGGGTGGCACTCAGGAGATGAGGCTCTAAACCTGACTCTGTCATTGACTTCCTGCATGCCCCTAGGCAAGTCACTTCCCCACTGGCTTCTCCTCCCACGCTTTGTCTGTTTTGATTGTAGGGACTCTCTTTTACTGTGTGTTTGTAAGACATGGCCCCCCACCTCAGTTGGGACCTCTAGGCAGTACCATGATACAAAGTAGTTACCAATACTAACAAAGACCTCAAATCTCTGCCAGGGGAAGAAGGCATAATCTGAAGGGGCTTTCTGCAGCCTGATCTGAGAATGAATTTAACCAACAGGAGGGTTTGGTACAGCCAAAATCTGCAGCTTTTCCAGCTGTTAGTGGCCTCTTCCCAGAAGCATCTGTCTGGGCTTTCATTTCCTGCCAGCCCCACCTCCTCAGAGCCCTTCCTGCTCCAATTCACCATAGCTCTGCCTGAGCTGCATTTCTCTGCCAAGTCCTGCAATTAGAGCATACAGCTCCACTCTGGGAAACCGTGCTGACCTTCCGCCTGCCCTGGGCATCATCTGTGTACATCAAAGGCCCCTCCGTTCAGTGACCACCTTCCTGCCCCAACATTCCCATTCACACATCCCCACCACCCCCCGCCGGTAGCAAGGTTGAAGACTCACCAGCACAGCACCTCCTGTTGGTCATCTGGGAATTAGCTCTTTTCAGCCTTGGACCCCCACCCCACCCCGCCCCGCTGGCCGATGTCTCACCTGCCTCAGGCCCTGTGTCCCTCCTGGATCCCAATGCCCTTTAACTTTAGGGTTCTGCCCCAGCAGTACCCCCCTCACTCTGGGTCCCCCTTCTCAGGGGAACCCCCAACCCTCTATCCCCACTTTGCCTCAGTGGCTACTGCCAGCCATCAACTAGCCTCCCCTCACTGGGGCAGACTGCAGTCTGTCATGGCCACTCATCATTGGCAAGGGAATTAGGGCCTGTGGCCTTTGCCTGTTCCCAGAATGCACCTCTGCAGTCTCAGTACCTTTATAGGCCTCCCGCCTGGGGAGTTTATCAGGTCACACCTCCCAAGCGCTCTTGCCCTATTCCCTAGCACGGCTCCAGCTACAGGTACCTTGTTCACAGACACCTAGGCCCTCTCCCTCCAGGGCTGGGGTGACACTCTTTCAGCTCCTGGCTCACAGCCCTTTTATAGGGCCAACTGTGGCCTGACTGGGGCATGGCCCCAGCTGTGGCTGCTTCCCCAATTAGCCGTTCACAGCCTCAGCCCTCTCCAGGGCTCCTTTTAACCCCTTTTCTGCCAGAGTGTAGCAGCCACCCCACTACACACACCCCAAAAAAGAGACACACCCAACTACCAAGACATCCTGTGCATTTCCTAAAACCAGTCCTTGGACACAGAGTACATAGGTATCAAGTCCTTTTGGATTTTGGCACCAAACTTAAAGGAGGACTTTTTTTTACAGGGATAGCTTTCAGGCGGCTTCCTCTTAAAATAGAAAACCCTTTTAAAACTAGAATCTCTTGCCATACTCAGTCGTCACCAGCGCAATGGGGGTTTAATCAAAGGCTAGATTTGCTGTCAGGCCAGCCCCTTTCTCCTCTTTGGCTATCTAGGGCCATTCATGTGTAGGGTTGAGTTTGTCACCTTCTTGCCTCAGCCAGACAACAGCTGGCACGATCCTTGGTGCTGCCATAACCCTACGCTGTGGCACACAGGAGAACGTGGGGGTTGGAAGGGAGGCTGCCCTTCTCCAACGCCAGCTACAGGGGAGCCCCATTCACCTGGAAGTCCCCAGGGACATCCATCCCCTTCGGCTTTCAGAGAGGAAGGCCTGAGGGACTAAGGGGTGACGTCTATTCTTAGCTCTGCCACAGATCGGCTTTACCCAAAGCAAGTCACTTTGGGGGCCAGATTTTCGAGTGCAGCACGTTACGGGGGCTGGGCGGGGAGCCCTTTTGAAAGCCTGGCCCTGCCTGCGGGTGCTGAGAACGTGGAAAGCTAGCGCTCAGGGCTTCAGAAAAACCTGGAGCACGCCGACCAGATTTTCAGAGGTGTCGAGCACCCTGTGTGGGAGCTTATCGTGGGGTCCTTTGTTTGGTCAGCAGGCCTAGTGGGCTGGGCCTCCGACCTCCGTCTCGTCCAGGCCACTGTGTCACAGACGGGGTTCCAACTCAGTCAGATTCCTTGCCGGTAATCCCACTCCGGGGCTCACAGTAGGGCAGTCTGGAGTGGGCAGGGCCCCAAAAATGTAACAGTGGGGGATGGCCAGGCCCAGTCCACCTGCTGCTCACCCTCCCCTGGGCCACTTCCTACCACACCTGATAGCTCCTGTTTGGGACCTGCCATTGAGTTAAAGTCCTTCGCTTCAAACCCCACAATCTAGAGGGCAACACAGGCAGCCTCTAGGGTCCCTAGTTGCGGTTCTCCCACCCTCTTGGGTAATATCACAGGGGCAGGGGGCAACTTATAGCAAGACCTCAGCAGTGGGGGGCTGTTTCTCTTCCCATTGCCAAGTGGTCCTCCAGGAAATAGCTTCTCTCGGGTTTGCTGAGGCTCCATTTAGTCTGGTCCTTTCCTCAGTGTTCGACCCTGCCTGAGGTGCAGATTTCCTGGGCAGGACTGCTCCAGTCCTTCCCCTATCTCAGCCATAGCGTTGCTCGGGATCTCTAGCAGTCAAACCATTCCCTGTTCTTTACCTCAGTTCCCCCCTCTAAAATGGGGATTACAGGACCAATCTCCCCAGGGAGGATGTGAAGCGTTCATTCACGTAGGTACAATTTTATGAGTTTCTTTCAAAATGGGGGAAGGACATAAACATGCCATTATTGTTCTGGAGGGCTGCTGGCCTCCTTCTCGACCCCCACAGTGAAAGCAGTGGTATATCCACTCTACAGGCTGGCTGCTGCTTCCCAACCTGGAGGTCAGTGTTAGCAGGTTTTACAAAATGGTTAGTTTTGAAGGGGTCTTGGTAAATCTAGAGGGGATGGGGAGGGGAAGGAAAAAGCAGAGCCCCATGAAGCAAATCCTGTTTGCCACACATGCAGTAGGATTAAATTGCCAGCTCCTTGAAACAGACACTCTCTTTTTAATTCTGTGTTTGTACAGCGCCTAGCACAATGGCGCACCAGTCCACCACTGCAGATCCTACTGCAAACACAGGTAATATACATGCAGTAAAATGGTGCTGAACTGTATCTTCAACAAAGAGAAACACGGAACTGGCAGAGGAGTGGCTTCATTTTTGTTGGCATACCCTCTTTCAAGGGGGCCTGCTTGCCCAGCTCCTGTCAGAGCAAGTCCTGCACTTGCTTAATGGCATT
Organism: Dermatemys mawii; assembly: GCA_007922305.1. Lineage (NCBI taxonomy): Eukaryota > Metazoa > Chordata > Testudines > Dermatemydidae > Dermatemys > Dermatemys mawii. Next base: position 5,352,929 of record ML677396.1, on the reverse strand, counting down.
GCTATTTTGCTCTTTCACATTCCCAACTCTCCATCTTAGTAAATACAAATTAAAGGCAGTTGAGTAATGAAAGCCAGTCACCGGGGTGACACTGTTGAACCTCTGCCTCCCAATTAAAACTAACATTTCACCTCTGCTTACTGCCTGTGTTAAGCAATATTTGGTTCCTCTGTGGACTCATCCATGCTCTTATTGCTTGTGAAAGTCAGAGAAGAGACTGCGGCTACCACCCAGCTTAGAGGTCTAATTCCCCACTTTGACTGGTGTGAACTCCGTTCCCATTCCATTGTAAGATTCACAGCCCATTAATTCCCCCATCCGACTGCACCAAGCCGGCACAGCTCCCAGGGAATGCTAGGCTGGTACTGTAGGAAGAGGAGCTGTACCCACTAGGCGATCTTGTTCCTTTTGCGAGGGCACTAATCCTGGTGGTAGGGAGTGCTGCACTGCCTTTCAAGATGAGGCATGGAATACTGGAGCCAAATGTTGCAGCTGGCTCCTATCTATTTAACGGGATGAATCAAAAGCCAGGATTCAGCCAAGGCAGACCCATGAGGGCTTTGACCAATTTGAGGGTTCATTGGTTTAGATTTGTACAACGTCCTGAGCTCTGCAGCTGCGAAAGGTGCTAGCGAATGGTCTCTTGATAAGGCCCAAGGGCACAAATTCTGATTTCACTTAAGCTGCTGCAGTGACATTGAAATAAATGGGCAGAATTTGGCCCAGCATCAGCAGGGAGAGAGCTATACCAAGAAAGACTTTCCCTGATGCCATCTGGTTAACACGCACTCACATAGCATAAAATACATTGCTTAGACTCAAACCATAATAAGGTTCAGGGGCATGTGAATTTCAGGCTGATAGGTAGGTAAAGCTTTCAGAACTCTTTCAGGACACTTGGGTCTTCCCCTTGCTGGCAGAGATAGTGTCCATGGCCTGCCCAAACAATACAGACATGCACGTACCGCACCACTGGAAAGGAAATTAAAAAGGCAATAGCTTGTCTCTTTCAGCAGAGGATGGAATGTGCTGTACTATCAGTAAGATAAAGTAATATTTCTCCTGGAACTGGCAGAACCTCAGGAGTAAGGAGATGGGTCCAAATCATATTATATATATATATAAACAGCTTTCACCTGCATAATAGTTATGCAGCCCTCTCTGCTCCCCTGCTTCTCAGATTTTCCCAGGCTTCGAGATAACCGTATATAGGATTTCAGTGCCGGCTCAGAATGGGAGGTTCAGTTTTTAACGATGGGCCAGATCCTCGGGATTCATGGCAATTTACACCTGGCTCCTCTGATGCAAGTTAGCCTGGCTCCACTGTCGTCAATGCCAACCTCCCACCGGCTGAGAGGTCGGCCCCCTGCATTTTAAAAATGGAGGTTTTTAATTAAAACATATTCGTTTGACACAATGGGCAGGGCTGGCCAGAAAACAAAAATTCCATGTGAGGCAAAATGGAGGTTTCAGCTCGGGGGAAAACGGAGACTTTCAAAGCTTTTCACCACACCGGAGAACCTTTCTAATAGCCTGGTGGTTAGGCCCTCATCTACGGTGTTGAAGACCCAGACTGAAGTCCCTGCTTCAACCAGGCAGAGCAGGGACTGGAATGTTGATCTCCTTCTGCCCAGATGCACGGCCTAAGCACTGGCTGTTGGCTATTCTGGGGTGGGTTTCTCGCTGTTTCTCCTGTAGGAGCTGTTCTACTTCATAGTAAGTACACATTAGGCCAGAGAGTGAGATTGACTCCATTGCCCAATGGTTAGATCACTTACCTGAGTTATAGGAGACCCATGTTCAAATCCTTGCCCAAATCAGGCATTTGTAGCCAGGTCTCCTGGATCCCTGGTGAGTGCACTAATGCTCAGGCTATTCTGCTCTCTCTTTCTTGCTTGTTTTGACCAGAAATTCTCCTCAGATGAAAGAAACTATTTTCTAGAAACTGACACGTTTCCAACAAAAGTTTTGGAATTGGCATTTTCTGGCAAAAAACAAATATTTTGTTGAAACATTCCTGATTAGCTCTAACAATTGCCACCTCTTTGCTCTTGGTGAGTGGAGACCTTCCAACAGTCAACAGCTCCTTTGAGACTGATGTTCTTTGCAGGTGAAATGTCATTTCTGGGGACCTCCCATCCAGGCACATGAGTGGCCGTGCCAGCACGGACACAGCAGTCAAAGACATGGAAGAAGGCTCAACACAGCCTTAGTAGCAATCAAAAATGCCCGACAGCTGACTGCAGCCTGTGTGGAAAGAACTGGAAGCATCTCACATCAGTACCCAGAAAGATGTCCCAACAGCCACAAAGTCTCACCTGCACTGCCAGCAAAACTGGCCTCTTGGGCAGTTTCAGCAGGAGAGCCCAGCCCTAAATGTATGATGGAGTCTGAAAGGTCTTTTCCACCTCGGCTGTCCAAGTAGGGTGACCAGATGTCCCGATTTTATAGGGCTAGTCCCGATATTTGGGGCGTTGTCTTATATAGGCTCCTATTACCCCTCACCCTGTCCCGATTTTTCACACTTGCTGTTTGGTCACCCTATGTCGAAGTCAAACCATGACAGGTACATTAGCAAGCCAGGTTTGCAGCTGCCCAGTCCTGTAAAGATTAGGCCCTTGCTGAACGCCATGTAGCCATCTAAGGTACTTGTATGGCTCCCATTACTGCTGTGTCTGAACACCTCAGACTTTCTATTACCCTCTCACAACAGCCCTGTGGAGGAGGGGCGTGCTATTAGCCCCCATTTATGCGGGGGGGGGGGGACTGTGGAACAGGACGAACAAGCAACTTGTCGAGGGCCGACAAAGGAAAGCAGGCAACTAATCTCAAGCCACAGGCTTGGTACCCTTTCGTTTGCCTCTAAACACATCATAGGCCCAGTGAAAGGGGACCACACCCGTTTAAAGTGTGACTGATCTGTATGTCTTTGAGGACTGGGACTACGGCCTGGTCTACACCAAAAAGTTAGGTGGACCCAGCGATGTCACTCAGGGCTGTGAAAAATCCCCCCAGTGACATAGTTAAGCCCCCACATAGACAGTTCTGGACCAATGGAAGAACTGATCTGTCAGCCTGTTGCCTGTCGGGGAGGGCGATTACTTACACCGACAGGAGAACCCCTCCCATCGGCGTAGGAAGTGTCTACACTGCAGCTGTGGGATTTTAAGGGTAAAGAAGCCCAAAGACTCCACTCCCCAAAGCAGTCCAGCCACTACCTTTCACCGGCACTCAGTTGCTCTCCACCATCAAAACACATTAACTCTCCTCCCCAGGCACACACTCCACTGCGGAAGTGACAGGTCCACTCCCTCTCCCGCCCTGCAGCTCCCCATCAAACAGTAGCCTGGCACGCTGTCTCTTGTAACAAGGCTTTACTTTTAGGGCACCTCCCATCCAAACAAGAGGGGACCCACTGCAAATGCCCCCGTATCTACTCACCCCAATGGCGCAAGCCACTGTTCTCGGGGATGCATCAAGAACATTTCCCTTCGGCCCGTCGGGGGCACGGCCAGCTGCCCTCTGCACAGGCCATTTTTCTGCCTTGTTGAATATGGTTTCATTTTTGATGTCCAGTTATCCAACGACACCGGGTTTATTGTTACGATTCCCATGTCCGGTCTCAGGATCCAGACTCCGCTGTCCCAGACTCAGCAGTTGCAGCCGGAATGGGGGCCTGACAGGAGAAATATTTACCGGGGCTGTGGCGGGAGCGAGAGGCTGAGGAGAGATTTCCGGAGCATGGAAGGAAAATGAGGCGTCCCTGTCAGTCGTGTGTAATCAGGTCTCGTCCTTTATAAACACTGGACGGGCCTCGTTAGCTTTTTCCCAGCCATGTAGGGGAAGACAAGGCTCAACGAAAACGGCTGAAACGCTAGAAGACTGAGTCCAGGCCAAGCAAGCGGCACAGTAGCCAGTTGGGATTGTGTGGGGGCCGGGGGCTGGTTCCTCACACATGCCCAGACACCACCTCCTCCTGCCGCAGCTGCTCTGAGGGCGGACGGGCATGGAGGAGGCTCGGGGCCTCCAAGGGTGGAGGTTAACCCCGTTTTTAACTGAGTGAAAACATGTTGACAAGCCGGTGACACCTGCGGAGGAAAAATCCCGACCACCCGACCCCAAAGGCAGGATTCCCTTCAGCTCTGCCCCTGTATCCTCCTCCGCCAGGCACTAGTGCTGTGTGGCCCCTCCCCGCCCCACTCCCGCCACCAGCCCTGCTCATCCTATTTACTTCCACTGCCTCAGGCATTAGCCTCCCACTCACACAGCCCATCCTTAGGGCCATCTAGGCCTCTCACACTGGTCAGCTCCTTACACCTCAGACCTTGTTATGGAACCTCGCCCCAAGAAATCCAAGAGCATCAGCACTCCTAGATGCAGCAAGACCTCTGGTATTACCTCTCTAAATGCCTATCAAAGCATAGTCCAGCATCTAAGGTCCTGGATGGAGCCTCAGGACACCTGGGTTCTATCCCCAGCTCTACCTTTGACCTGCTGCGTGACTTTGGATGCGCCCATGTCCCAAAAGGAGACCAGCAGCCTTACCTTCCTCTGTAAAATCCTTGGAGCTCAGTGACCCCAAACCTTACACAGCAATTGCTACACCCCGCGCCAAAAGGCAAATGAATTATTGAAAATGTGTTTGTTTCTTAGGCTGCTGTGGAGGGGAAAGTGAAGGACAGTGGCTGCTTAACTGGTATCTCCTAATACAGAGCTGCTTCAAAGCCATTCCGGGTGCCTTGCAGTTGAAAAGCCTACATAATACTTTGTGCTGAAGACAAAAAAAAAATCCCCCAGTAATTAACAGAGAAGGCTGAGAGCCAGCAGCTTCAGACCAAAGCCCCAAACAGACACTCTTGATAGAATTTTTTTTAATATGTCTTTTCGACAACAATAAAAGCAAGACCACAAACATCTCCTCTGCTCCCAGGCACCACGGGACATTTACAGCTACCGACTTAGCTCCAGGTTTCATAAATAAACAGCAAATGGCTGCATAGGAACTAAGCTCCAGGCGGTGAGTCAAAACATCACCATTAAAATTGGGGCATCCTTTCAAATATAGTGTTTTAATAAACCAATATCCCCAGGGGAGACCAGGGCCAGACAGGTATCATGGGTTTGAGGCTCTTTCCAGCCACCATGGCACAACAGTTCCAAGCCATCACGGTGAAACTTATTATTAAACAGGTTTATTACAGTAGAACCTAAGGGCCAACTGCAAATGGGGCCCTATTGTGCTCTGCCCTGAACAAACCCAGAAGAGCAGATGGTCCCTGAACCAGAAGAGCTCATGGTCTACATTGACAGGTCAGAAGCAGGGTTGGGGAATCATCAAATATTAGGTTTGGAAGAGACCTCAGGACATATCTAGTCCAACCCCCTGCTCAAAGCAGGACCAACCCCAACTAAATCATAACAGGCAGGGCTTTGTCAAGCCAGACCTTAAAAACCCTTTAAGGATGGAGATTCCACCACCTCCCTCGGGAACCCATTCCAGTGCTTCACCACCCTCCTAGTGAAATAGTGTTTCCTAATATCAAGCCTAAACCTCCCCCACTGCAACTTGAGACCATTGTTCCTTGTTCTGTCTTCTGCCACCGCTAAGACCAGCCGAGCTCCATCCTCTTTGGAACCCCCCTTCAGGTTGTTGAAGGCTGCTATCAGTATCCCCTTCATTCTTCTCTGCTGCAGACTAAACTCCAGTTCCCTCAGCCTCTCCTCATAAGTCATGTGCCCCACACCCTGATCATTTTCGTTGCCCTCCGCTGGACTCTCTCCAATTTGTCCACATCCCTTCTGTAGTGGGGGGCCCAAACCTGGACACAATACTCCAGGTGTGGCCTCCCCAGTGTCGAATAGCAGGGAAGGATCACTTCCCTCGACCTGCTGACAAGGGAAGGGCTAGAACACACAAGCAGAGTGAACAATGCCATGGCAGCAAGGGTCGGTCAGTTCCATTAGGCGGGTTGTGTTAGGATGGGATCCGTGAAACGGGAAGTGAAGCGGGGTGAGGTGGAAAGGGCTGGGGGGGGAGGAGGGTAAGAGGGGCAGGTGAGGAGTAAAGAGGAGGCAAAAGGACTGTGAGGAAGTGGGAGGGAAGTGTTGGGCGGGGAGGGGGACCAGTTAGTGAGCACAGGGCAGAGAAAGTCCCACTAGAACTGTAGAACCATGTCATAGGTCTGCAGTGTAATTGTAGCTATGTCAGTGCCAGGAAATTAGTGAGACCCTTCTCGGTTCTCCATGGAAGAGTTTCAAGTGCCGCTAGAAAGCCATTTTGACGGCTAAAGCAGAACCAGGATTAGGATCGTCTTCTGGGCTGAACTCGTTAACGCAAAAGGAGCGTGCGCTAAAGTCCAGCTCGTTAGCCTCAAAGCCCCCTGGATGCTCAAGGGATGTGATGCCCCTGGGCGGTCATCAGCAGTGGGGCCTGAACCCAGCACTTTGATATTAAAGCCACTTCTGCCTCAACTAACAGACCCGGTTCAACCCACCCACCACTAGAGGGGGACAGAGCAGCACACTGGGATGGGGGCTGTTATACAACATGAAATGTGGGGGTTGTGGATAACAGGCAGGTGTTCTGATGAGCATTCACAGAGCCCAGCCCTGCCATGTAACAGGTGACTCTCTGAGTTCTTCAGCCTCTCCCACGTTCCTACAGAGTAGCACCAGTGACCCCGCTGAATTTGGTGCCGAGTGTAATGCAGAGACCGCTGTCCAGCAAACTAATGATCTTTTCCTTAACTTGTAGGATCAGTCCAGTGAATCTTAGAGAACAATCCAGAGACTGAAGCAAACCCCTTGTTAAGAGGACAGTAAATATGCAGAGGGCAGAATGCACTTTACATGCAATCAGGGAAACAGCTTCTCCTACCGTGAGCTCTTAATTAAGCAGGTTGGAAAATGGGAAGATGACGTCTTGAGAAGTGTCAACGTTGTTTTTGTTTCTCAGGGTTCAAAATGGGCCCATTTTCCATCCTATTTTCTGCAGCAGTTTTACAAATGGAGAAACGGAGGCACCGGTAAGTTAAAGCTGAGCTTTTTTTAAAGGGACAGCGAATTTTATTGGCCTGCCCGGGGATACCTATTTTTACTATTTGCATTACAGTAGCATCCAAAGGCCTCAGCTAATATCCAGGCTTCCCAAAGCTAGGCACTATAAGAACATAAGAATGGCTGTACAGGATCAGACCAAAAGTCCATCTAGCCCAGTATCCTGTCTACCAACAGTGGCCAATGCCAGGTGCCCCAGAGTGAGTGAACCTAACAGGTAAAGATCAAGTGATCTCTCTCCTGCCATCCATCACCCCCCTCTGACAAACAGATGCTAGGGACACCATTCCTTACCCAGCCTGGCTAATAGCCATTAATGGACATAACCTCCATGAATTTATCCAGTTCTCTGTTACGATATACATAGGGTAAGTCTGCTCTGAAATGGTGACATGCAGAGGCCAGACACTGCATTTATCCACAACTAGCTGGACTCTCAAACCCTGCAGAGAATAAGCATGCGTCGAAAACAGACAGGCGTCCAAACTGCCCTTATGCTAAACATCCAACACAGCCTACTTGTCCCACTCTAAGGCAAACAGCGGAGTGAAACTGTTACAGCCATCAGAGTCCTGGGGCCCAAGAAAGCAGCAGCACCCCCAAGACAGCCTGTTCCCTACCATCCTGGGAGTCCCCCCTGCAAACTCCACGGCGGCACTGCAAGAGAATTAAAGAGATAGAGGGCACAGAGCCTGGCGTCTACAAGAGGCTCTTAGAAAACCCATTAAGACGACACATTGAGAGGTTCACAACAGGGCAAGCCCAATGCCAGGAAGATAACAAGGAAACCCCTGCGAGAGACACTCCTGCATTGCCAGACTGATCAGCAACAATAGCCAGCCAGCCAGGAAACCCTTTTCTCATAATCATGGGAAGCAGGTCTGCAACAATTAACCCTCCGAGCTCTGCACCCAGAGTGTGCGAAGGTGCCTCCTCCTGACAACGTGCCAACGGGGAGGTGGGAGGAGAGAGGAAGAGAATAGGGAGAAAAGTGCTTCATTACACTAGGGTTTCTCACTTGTATTCTTAGGGTGGGTCCAATACACAAAGGGTGTAGCTGGATCCAGATCAGGACACAAAGGGCCAGGGCCTCCCAGGTTCTTCGGCCCCTCACTCCCATCGAAACCAGTGGAAGTGAGGAGCTTAAATACGCAAGGCTCTGGGTCAGAGTCACAAAGAGCCAAATTTTCAGAACTGAAGAGCAGCGCCCACAATTGGGGCCGACTTCCAGGAGAACTCAGCTCCCATCTCACCACCCAAATACGCAGCCAGTTTGGGTTCAGATTTTCACACGGGCTGCTGGGCACATCTGGAAGTCTGGCCCTTCTTCAGCTCCCTCGAGGCTCCCCAGACTAGGAAAGAAATCGGGTTTGTTTTCCAGTGAGATAGCGAGCGCCTTTGTAATCCCAGTACCTGCTTTAGACCTTGCAGCCTTATGTACCCTGAGCTCCCAGGCAGCCCAGTCCTTCTTTGACCACTGCCGGAAAGAGACTAGCTGGGCACCTAGCTCACAGCCCTTTTATAAGGGCCAGCTGTGGCCTGATTGGTGTGTAGCCCACCTGTGGCTGCTTCCCCAATCAGCCTACCTTATTGGCTCCTCAGCCCCAGTCCTCCCCTCCCTGACTCCTTCAGGGCCAGAGCAGGGTAACAGCCCCGCTACACTGCTCAAGAGAGAGCCAGACTGGGGTAGCAAGAGAGTTACATGGTAAAATGAGAACATCGGCCATTTTTCAGTAGTAGGGCGCGCTGACACTTTTGTATTTCTAGGTCTGATTTTGTAAGCAAGTCTTTTTTAAGTGAGGTGAAACTTCGGGGGACATAAGACAAATCAGACTCCTGAAGTGGGGGACAGGAGTCTGGAAAGATTGAGAGCCACTGCCATAAACAGGGGCCGTGCCTGATGAAAATCGCTCCAGCAGCCCTGCCAAAGACAAGAGGCTTTATTGCCTGGCCCTCCCTGGGAGGCAGCAGGAGAAGCTAGTCTTGTTCCAGCGTGGAGGAAAAGAACAGACCATTACCGTGTGAACGTCTGCAAAGCAGCAAACATTTTCAAAGCAATCGGAGCCCTGTTCCTCACTGGGCCACCTAACCCAAGTTATTTGCACCACACCGAAATCGTTAGAGAGGGAATGGAGGAAAAGAAAGTCTAGGCCAGCATGTTAGCAAGCTCACCCAGGCTGCAAAGCAGGAACCTAGCAGAGATAGCGAATTCAACCGTGTCAATCATTCACAGGCTCACTCTGCTATGGGCCTTCATCCCCTGCTGGTTCCATCATTGGCCTCTGCAGAGGGTCAGGAAGAAGCAATTTCCCTAGGAAAAGGCTCCTCTAATCCCATTGGATTTGACTGCAACCATATCACTGAGCTGACCCTGCAAGCTGGTGTCGGGCTGAATACGGAGCCTGACCTGCCTGGGAGAGGCAGTTTCCAGCCCTGGCCCCTCCATTCCCTCGGCCAGCTGGGAATCCGGGGAGAGCGAAGTGTCTGTTACTCACATCAGCTACTGCTCCCACACTAATGGGCCCAATTGCTGCACAGTGCCTCACATTGGCCTTTGTTTGGGATAGAGGCTGCTATTGTTTCAACTACTTGGTGCCTTAAAGAAGGTTATCGGTTTCTTACAACGGTCTGAAATAGTCACACCCAAATTAGAATAGGATCCAGAAGAGACTAAAATGAAGTATGTGGCGGGGGGAGGGATAGTGTTTTTTGACTTTGTCGCCATGGGTCTAATTTTTCACTGGGCTAAACTAGGAGGAACTCCACCCAAATCAACAGAGCGCTGCCACTGTGTGTGGGGGGGGAGGGGCGGAGGCAGCATCAGGATCGGGCCCTCTGTTTGGAAGCTCTTAAGTCAATTCTTTCCTTTCATCTTTAAAGCTCCAAGTGGTGCCTTAGTTCTACTCTGTTTCCATATCCCCCTCCCAACCCCCATCGCACCGTTCCAATTAATAGGAGCAGCCACAAGCCCCATTTGATATGCAGTATGTTTATCAGCATGGGCTTCCCTGTGAATTCCTGGTGCCCTGATGTCCCTGTTTAGGAGGTGATAACAGGCATCCAGTTGCTATATGTCTAAGCACAACCATTAGCTTCACGTAAAACTTAATTACCAGCCCTCCGGCACAACTAGACTAGCAACTAGCTCCAAGCCCAAGGAAAAGTAGGGCAGTGGCCGAAGAGAATTCAGACAACAGAGCAACTGCCCCCCTATGCCTCCAAATGGAGAAATATCCGAAAAACCCACTGACAGAGTTAATCAACCAAACACTCCAAAATCAAGTGATGTAGAGAGACGAACTCCAAGGGCTAATGAAACTGGCTAAGCCCCCAACCATGAGAACCTTCCCGGCACAAGTGTTGCCAAGAGAACCCATGAACACTGAACGCATCACCCGCTGACAAGGCAAACGGGAGTGTGACAGGGTCCCACAGGAGGGGACCAGACAACAAATATGAAAAATCGGGACAGGGTGTGTGTGTGTGTGTGTGGGGGGGGTAATGGAAGTGTATTTAAGAAAGAGCCCCAAAAAATCAGGACTGTCCCTATAAAATTGGGATATCTGCTCACCCTATACCACAGACCCAAGCTAATGCATAACAGAGAAGCCAACTAGCTCCCCAGATTAAAGGTGCTTAGTGGGCAGAAGGCGCTGTTTGGACATGCCCTTGACAGGCTCCCTGGGGACACACACACACACACCAGTGGCATTGCTTTTACCAACGCATGGCCATTCAGAATTAAAAGGGGCAGTGTCTGTGGCTTTGGACCCTGGCTCTCCAGCAGGGAGGGAGGCCACTTCGCATCAGGCAGCGCACTCCAGCTCAGGCGCCGGGCCGAGCGGCAGGCGGGCTATACTCCTAGCAGAGGCAAACCACCATTAACCGCCTGGCGGGTTAACCCCCTCGGGCGGCACAGGGCAGTAGGCCATCTTTAGCACTGAGTTTCCCAGCTAGGTCTGCCACCAATCAAGAGTCTAGGGGTCTGGCCCTCTAAACAGGGCAGCGTATAAGCCCCGTCGTTAGCCTAAGCCGCCAGGTTAGGCAGAGAGCACTCAAGCAGTCTATAGGGCACGGGCCGCAGGTATAATAGGCCAGGAGACGCTGGATGCCCGGGTGTGGGTTTGGCGGGCGACGTTTTTGCTCAGTCGGGCCCCATGCAGGTTCCAGGGAGGCTGAGGCTCAGATATTTGCTATTCAGCTTTCCAGGTTCATCAGTAAACTCCCTGGACTTCAGCGAGATGCCCGATGAGCCCAGGAAGCTGAGTAGCACATACCGGACCCTTCACGGGGCCTAGCGAAAACTCAGGCTCTGCTTCGGGAAGAATGCTGTAGCTTTTCCCGGGGTGGTGTCTGGGAAGGGGAGAGGAGGCGAGGCTGGCCCAGGGCTCTTCTGGGCATGTGTGTGTGTCGGGGGGGAGGGCCTCAGGTCTCCTCCAGGCAGGTGTGTGTGTGGGGGGGCTTTTTCTTCCAGCCGTAGGGGGATAGGGGGTCTCAGCAGGGCTCCAGCATCAGAGGGGGGTCCTCACAGTTCCAGCCCAGCAGGGGGACATGTGCAGAAGGGGCAAAGCCAAGAACTAGTCTCCCCAAAAAGGGGGCACCCCCCCACATACCCATGCTCTAGGGGAAGCTCTAGTCTTCCAGGTAGGGCAGAGTTGGGCTTTGGCTCAAGCCTTCCGGCTAAGAGCCCACAAACACAATCTGGGCCCACCTTCTGCTGGCTGGGGCAAGACACCAGTGATGGATGCCCAGGCCTTCTGGCCTACGGGTGACTGGGCTGCCACTCCAGGGGTCGGGTTGGCAGCAGGGGGGTCCCAGCCCAGGGCCCCGCCAGTGGCAAATGGTTCCACCACTGGGTCAGCCGGGATCCTACCGAAACACACTGACCCCTGTTCCAGCAACAAAACCAGACTGAAATCTGGTTCCCCGGGCTACTTCCTACCACGGTCTGGGCAGAAGGGTCCCCTGTCATCTTGGGGTATACCGTGGAGGTCCATCTGGGCAAAGCCCCTCCAGGGTCAGGCTCTGCCGGGCGGAGGGCAGGGCACGGCCCAGTTCAGGTCCAGTGTTCTGCACCAGGCTAAAGACATCTGTCCCCTTCCTAGCTCCCACTCAACTGAGTGGCAGGGCCTGCCCTTTATACTCCCTATCCCGCCCCAGTACTTCCAGCAGGGGGCGGGGCAGGTTTGGCTCCACCCACCACAGGAGTGTAGCCACTCCACTGCACTCCACTGCCCACAGGTGGATGCAAGGTGACTTGCGTTGACTTAACTTTACAGCAGGTAAACCAGGCCTCAGTCCTTTGTCCAGGGGGTGGAAGCATAAATCAGTGTGACAAGCCGCGATGGCCACTCACCTGCACATGCTTCTCCTGCCCCCTCTCCCCCCCGTGCTAGGGAAGAGGGAGCACGGTACCTCCTGGGGCAGGGAGGGCTGTAAAACCAGTTTTCTCTCATGCACTTGGGTTGCCTCTTTAATGGGAAAGGCCTTGAGGTAGGACTAGGCCAAATGCATTTCCTGGGCTCTCGCTCTTCAGCCAGCAGAAGCTGATAGGCTGTTGGAGGGAAGACGGTTGGCTCCAGGCAAAGAAGAAAGAGCCAATGGCTTTGTGGCAGCCTGCCCTAGTGGTCTGCACATAGTCTAGGAGCGTCTAAGCCTCACTCTGCTACTGATTTACTGCGTAACCCTGGGAACATCGCTTCCCCTGGAGTGCTTCTGCTGGGCCATCTTTCCATACCTCCCTGACAAGGCCATTGCAGAACAGCACCTTGAAAACGAACAGCGGTAACTAAGCGCTAAATGTCGTGATCAATATGATGGTGCCGGGCGGGGTCTTTGAAGGGAGGCCAGTCCAATCCTAACCCAGACGACTGGTGGCCAGGAGACAAAGTGAGCCTTGAACAAAGGCGGGTGGCGGCCAGAGGAGGGATTCAAAGGGGGAATTTGAAGGGAGAGACAAGGTGAACAGACATTCAAGCTGCGTGGCTAAGGCAGAATGCCACTGAAACCCCGACCTCCTCTTAGTCTTTAGCACCTCAGCGGGAGTCGAGCCCAACTTTTACTACGGTTTACGACTCTTTTTATGAGCCTGTAAATGACTCCGTGGGTTTATTATTTTTTTTGTAAAGGGCAGATTTATGGTGACAGATTTATCCCCGTGACCATGCCTAATCACTGTGGAGAGGATGACGTGTTTCTTGCCCTCACGCATCAGCGGAGGCGAAGCCTAAGCGACCTTGCAGGGAAAGGACCCCATTCCCCGTTCCCTCCAGTGTCTCGGGAGCAACTTCTGTAGCCGGAGCCCAGCCTTGGAGATTTGGCAGGAAGAACCCATTCTCACCTTAACCAGCCCTTCACCACTCCCCGCAGCTGCAGCTGGCAAAGGCCGTGTTTAATACAGAGCAAGATGCCTCAAAACCAAGCCTGTGGTTTGACCACATCAGCCGCTGCTCTGCTCTCAGGACTGAAAAAGCCCCCAGTCCACATCTCAGAGTCCTCCAAGGAGTCCTCCAGCAAAAGCAGGGATGCCAGACACCACATTCCTGATCATTCTAAACTTAAATGACCCCCACCCCCAGAGGCAGCCCCACACCTCCTCTGCCTCCTGACAAAGGTGGGGGAGGGGAAGAAAACCTTGCAGGCCTTCTTCATACATAAATAAGCTAATGTGGGCAAAAGTCCATTGTTTATTTCCATCTGCAGGTCCTTTTTAACTGCACTGTAAGAAAGATCCCTTGGGAACCCCGCATCTCCCGATCACTCAGCTCCTGCCAGCAGTGGACACACATTCAAGCAATCCTCTCGCCCCATGTGACAATGCTCAGCGGGGATTCAGGGGGTTCCTAAAGCAAAGCTGGTAAGAAACTGGCATCTCCGTGCCCTTTGAGGCTTGCAAAATTCCACTTGTCCCTTCTGCTGGGTAAGGTTTTTTTTGGGGTGGGGTTTCATTATTTTTTTCCTCAAAGGACAGGCAACTAGATTCCAGGGATGGTGGGTTTGCATGGCCGGAGCCCGCAGTCTTGCATTTGCGATCTCTGTGGGAGGAGTACTGCTCCTGGACAGAGGCCCAGGGAAGTCTATGGGGCTCTTTAGTGGGCACGGCAATCTATTTTTGGAAGGCGGACTTGCTGCTGACCTAATCTGCGGAGAGAGTTGGGGGAAGGTCACCTCAGAACAGCATTGCCAACCTCGAGCACTGAGAAATCATAAGGGCGGCTGCCCAAAAATATCCTGAGCGACTTAAAAGCGCAAGATTTACAATCCTACTAGATGTGGGCAATTTTCATTTTGCTTTCTGAGCCTTTAGAATACACATTTTTCAGTTTTTCTGTGCAACCACGAGGGCCAGAAATTGGCCTAAAAAATCCCACAACAAACTTCCCTCTCCAAAAACCTGAGCTTTCTATATTATAACATGACTCCTGGAGCTGGGATTTAAATTAAAAAAACCCAAATCTCACAATACTTGTCATGCAATCACCAGAGTTGGCAACACTGATGCATGAAAGAGGCAAATTCATTTTAAAGCACTTTTTTTATTGATTTCATTGAAAACAGAACAAGAAAATGACCAGAGCCAAAAGACTGCTCCTTTAAAATTGTCAAAAACATTAACAGAAAATAATAATAATAATAATAATAAACATGACGGCATTATGAATGTTTTAGAAGAGATGCACAAAAAAACCCCCGTTACTGCACTAATTACAGTATTTAAAGATATATGCAAAAAAAAAAAAAATTAAGATAATGACCTGCCCCGCCATCACACAAAAGGTGATGGCAAATTTATTCACACTACAATACTAACAATTTAAAAAAGTTGTGTTTTTTTCCTGCATTTTATACTAAAATCACTTTGTTCTTTTTATACAATTGATAGTTTATATTCACGTGGTGAGTAAAAATCACACCAGAATCAGCACCGGTTTTGTTTTGTGGTTTCTTTTTGTTGTGGTGGGTGGGGTTTTTTTGTTGTTTTTTTTCCTTTTTTTAATGCTTTGTCCCCAATGTTTCAATAATGGTAAAAAATAAATCAGTTCATTTAAACTTCATAGTGTGGCTTAAGAATTAAATCAGAGGTGCCCAGAGCTGAGAAAAGGGAGGGGACGAGCTGGTGGTAATGGTATCTCCTTTCGCTGGGATGTGTCCTCGCTGATGCTTGCCCAGCCTGAAGCATCCTCTTGAGAAATGCCAGTCCAAGGTTCTTTATAGGATACGTATCGCTTTGTTTCATTTTAAAAAAGCAAATCGATTCATTCAGAAGTTAGTGTCTTGTACAATCCCCGTCCCTCTCGAAGATTGCTCACACGGCAGGAGGGGCAAATCCTTCCACTGGTGAAACCAACACTGAGACAGTAACATGCCCAAAGGGCAGAGGTGAGAGCTGGTTTTTAACGGAGAAAGCTTGCTGTGGAGCACGGATGGCAGGGAGAGAATCTCTGCCGGGGTTGGAACAGAGACAGGGGCGGGGACATGAAAGAACTAGGATTAGTTTCCATTTTTCTTTAGGAAGAAAAGAATAGATTTGGTGACTGACGAGCGTCTGTTAGAAGCAAACAACCTCGAGCTCCCAGCGACAGGGCCAGGAAAAACCCCACTGCCATGTCCTGCCAGGTGAGGGAGAAATTCGTGGTTTGAAAGACCTGCCCCACAAACCTGCGTCAAGTAAACCGATGTCGGAACCGTTCCCCTCCCCCGCTCCTTTCAAAAGTTAAGTCCCATCAAGTATTCAAGGTTTATGGTAAGAGAACTGGAGATGTCTTGGCGTGAAGGTGCCATTCGATTAATACCAGCGTTCTAAAGAGGAGGGGAAAACTCTTCCTTTGGCTCTAACACCACCTAGCACATTAAGAGATGGACGCTAGGACACCGGGCGTGGGAAAATCGCGGCAGCCGTCCCTTTGCACTCACTGTAAAACCAGCAGCTTTCCAGGGGTGGAGAGGGAGAAGAACTACAACATGGAGTCCGGATTTGCTTTCACTTATTCCTCAAGTAACAGTCGGCGGCGTGTCCCTAGAGGTCACGATCCCCTCGGCTTTCCTTGACGGCGTTTTCTCTTCCAATGGACATTTCAAACAGTATGTGAATCTAGCGAGTTCAACCAGTTCTGTGTCCCGGGAGCGAGTCCTCAAAAGGGGCCGGCTGTCGCGGCAGAGCTGGTGTCGGGGAGTCCATTCTCCTGGGCGCCCTGGGAGGACGTGCTCGCTTGCCGCTGGGCCAGGGCTGTGCTGGAGTGTTTGCACTTGGGTGAATCGCACTGACAGCTGAAGTATTTGCCTTTGATGTCCCAGAATCGGTCTCCGTAGTCAAAGCTGGAAGAGAGAAAGGGGGTCGGGTGGGGGACATTTGGTTATTGGACAAGACAGTGTGGGGGTGTGCGCACATATAAATAAATACTGTCGGGTAGCAGAGAGAGCTGGGGGTCAGACACTTCCTAGCTTGTGCAGACTGAACGCGCTGCTCACCCCAGGGGCTCCCTGTATCCTTCCGTCCCTCCCCCGCCCAATTCTCTGAGTGCCACCCACCCATCTTCTTTTGTGGGGACCCCCCGCTGCCCCCAGGCTCACCCCGGCTAGGGGTCCTTGTGCCCTCCATCCCACCTCTCCATACCAGGGTCTCCCACTCTGCCCCCACACACCAGCAGCTGTGTGCAGCCCATTCTGCCCTCCCGCATGCCCTCCATGGAGGGGACTACGTGGCAGAGGCTCTGTGTACCCCCTTCCCCATACCAGGTTCCCCAAATCTCCCCTCCACCAGTTTGTGCCCCTCCCTATTCCAGGATCCCCAGCCCCACTCTCCTCCCACATGGCAGGGGCTCTGTGTGCCCCCATTCCCTCCCACCCCCGGCAGAGTCTATCTCCCTCCTGCTCAGAGTTCAGTGCGCCCCATTCCTTCCCCCGCCGCCCTCACACTCCGTGCCATGCCAGGAGCTCTGATGGGATGTGTGTGTACAGAGCCGATCCCTTCCTGGGAGAGCCCTTCTAACGGGTGCTGCCTGGCACTCGGAGGCAAAGGAGGAAATGGGTGATGAAGGTTAGGGCCTCTCCACTCCATGTGGGGCCCAGGGGAAAGGGGCACTACAAAGTTTGCAGATAATACCAAGCTAAGAGGGCTTGCACGTGCTTCGGAGGAGAGGATTAAAATTCAAAATGATCTGGACAAACTGGAGAAATGGTCTGAAGTCAACAGGATGAAATTCCATAAGGAGGAATGCAAAGGACTCCACTTAGGAAGGAAAATCAGTTGCACACACGCAAAATGGGAAATGACTACCCAGGAAGGAGTCCTGCGGAAAGGGATCTGGGGGGCATAGTGGATCACAAGCTAGATATGAGTCAACAGTGTAACGCTGTTGGAAAACGAGCAAACATCATTCTGGGATGTATTAGCAGGAGTGTTGTAAGCAGGACATGAGAAGTAATTCTTCTGCTGTACTCTGTGCTGATTGGGCCTCAGCTGGAGTATTGTCTCCAGTTCTGGACACAGGCTGTTCAGGGAGCCACAGCCTTCTCTACCTGCCCCCCCCCACCCCCCCAATTTTGCAACCCCGGTGTGGCCCTCGGGCCAGAAAGTTTGCCCACCCCGATCTAGGTTGTATTTCCCAAGTTTGTTTATGAGAGGGTCATAACCCCTTACATCCCATGGAACTCCCTCCAACTTGATAGGGTTACACAGAGTGAGAGGAAGGGGAGCGCTGGGCTCTCTGGGGCTGATTCTTCCCTTCCTGGCACCTTGTGTCATCATTTACACCCGGGCAAAGCAAGCGCGAGACTCCATGTTTCTGATCTAGTGGAGTGCCACACCCGCTCTGCACTCTACAAAGCAGCAAAGGCGCTATCCTGTCCTGCTGCATTTCCATCTGCCCAGCAGTAAACAGATACAGGGAGGGTGGGCCAGAGGCGACATTCATTACATGCTTTGAGATCCCTGGAAGCAGTCAGGGAAAGCCAAACCCAGAATGCACCTCGTCAGCGGGGCAAGGACATGCTCAGGAGGGAAAATTCCTTCCCAACTCCTGCATCAATCCCCTCCCCCCACAAGGCATGAGGCCTGCCTACCCTTACTGGAGCCTGCAACTGACTGACGTCAATGAGAATACAGCACTTTACAAAGGAGGTCAAGAATCAGAGAGGTAGCCATGTTAGTCTGGGATTGCAGAAGTAACAAAGAGTCCTGTGGCACCTTAAAGACTAACTAAAGTATTAGAGCATAAGCTTTCGTGGGCTAATACCCACTTGAAGATGAACATCATTCCTCTCCTATTTAACAATGGGGAAACTGAGGCACGGTGACTTGCCCAAGGTCACCCAGCAGTGCCAGGAATAGGATCCAGGTCTCCCAAGTACCAGACCATTGTGCTAACCAGTGGGCCACTATCCCTTCCCCAACCATGGAATTTCCCACCCTCTTAGAAACCCAAGGAGCACTCCGAATGTTGGCTTACGCAGCTGCAGGTTGGGCCGATGTGTCGCTCTGGAAAGAGTCGTCTCTAGCCTAGCTCCTAGATTCGGAACGACCCAGAAACCCCACAACATTTGGGATGCGAGCCCCAGGGGAAAGGCAGACCCTGTGGGCCGCACATACCCGATTTCCTCGCCGGCTTCGATCGGCCTGGTGCTGAAGAAGGCGATCCTGGGAAAGCGCAGGTCCTGGTGAGACATGAACACTCGCACAGGGGTGAGGTTTGGCTCGCAGAGATGGTTGATAAAGCGGCTGATGTTGCCATAGAAACGAGCATCTATGCAGTACACCTCTCCATCCTGGAGGGAGGAACAGCAAAGGTTGCATTAGGTGGAGTTATTTAAAAGCAACTGAGATCCAGGTCACTTCACAGGTAACACACAGGGGAATTTCAAAATCTTTCAAAATACTGGAGTCTTGGAGTTTCCTGCTTGAAGGCTTAAAAGGCCAAACCATTAAGCATTATAAAATATACATCTCCTCACAAAGCACGTGGCCTGCAGGCTAGGAGGCTGATCGAAACACTCCTGACCTGAGAAGCCATGTGTGGCTCACCACAAACCTGCTTGGCTAACGCACCAATCTGCTACAGTGGCACTTCTGTTCAAACACCTGGAGGGTAAAAGGCCAGTAGATTCAGGAAACAGCATCTCTCCTGACCTGCTAATTGAACATGACAGCTGAGAAGCACAAAGCCCGAGCTTACAGCAAACACACTACTTCCTGCAGACTACAGTGAAAGAGAGAGCCCAGAAATTCTCTCTTTCCCTAATGCCCGCACGGCAGTAATACTAATATTTTGTTTTCCTTGAAAATAAGACTCCCTCAGGGCTTTTTACTCCAGCAGAGGATGACAGGGCGAGCTGCAGGCTTTAATTACAGAAGCTAATTTCAGTCACACAGAAGCCAAAAGCAAAAGGATCCATTAGTGGAGCTCACACTCCCATCTGGGCAAGCACCTCACAATCTTGAATGGCTCCGCTGTGCCAGAATTCTGCCTGCCAACTGAGACAGGAGCCCAAGGAGAAGGCATCAGAAGATACACATGTGGTCTACACTGAGCAGCCTCTGCTACAGCTTTTAAAATTTAGCAGGCTTTCCCATTTTAATGGTACCTAGTTCAGGTTGAGGTGTTGAGAATCAGGCCAGGAGAAGAGTCCATTGGATAGAAAGCTTGCAGCATGTCCGCCTTACGATATGGTGAGGAACATATCGCTTATTGAACAGAGAACAACGAAAACTCGATCAGAGGGCTTTAGAGAAGATGCCTGAGCGGTTTACAGTAGAAGGGCAATAAAACCCACCCCACTAGGATTTCGTAGAGGGTTTAGCCCTGAAAGCGGGTCACTGCAGTGGAGGGGTTTGGCTTCTTCAGCTGTTTCTTTCTCGTGCGCATGGTCATTGTTGACTGAAGTGGAACTAGCAGCCTCAGAAAGGGCTGCAGGAGCTGGCCCCGTGCTTGGGACATGCGAAGTCACTTCCAACACCACCGAGAACTGAACTCCAATGTAGTTCAGTAATGGGGTGAAGGGCGGACTTGTGGGGAGATACATCACTGGGAGTCACGAGACCAGGGTTCTAGTCTCAGCTCTGCCACAGACCAGCTGGGCATCTTTTGGCAAGTCCTTTAATCATTCTGGACCAGGACGTGCTAGGAAATCATTGTCAATCATATTAACTAATCCCATGTAAAACACAATGGAGCTTTCGAATGTACATGGACTAGCCTTTCATTTCCCCATACATTAAATGTGGTGATATCACCTAGGTCAAAGGGGGGCATAATGCATTAATGTTCATGATGTGCTTGAGATCTTCACATGAAAGGTTCTAAAGGAGAGTCAAGTGTTACAATTAAAGCAGACAACTTTCACCAGCGAGAGGCTACAACTGATAAAACCCAATCTCATCTTTCCCAAAGACCTCAAGGGAAGGGGTGTTTCTCTGCATTTCGCAAGTACACAAAGATGACTGTCCTTTCAGAAGGGGAAGCCCAGACAACATCCACTATCATACACCCTGCCCAAGAGCACTGACTTGGCAGAAAGCTGGGGCTATTAAACAAATGTTTGCCTTTTTTCAAACACTGAACAGGATGTGTGTGTTGGACTCAGCATGCTAAATGAATCACAGCTCACATGGCCTGGAGTGACCAATAAAGCTAATGAAAATAATGCCTCTATTGCTCCTTTGTGCTACACGGCAAACTCAAACTCAGCCCGTCTCCAGCAATGCTGAGTTTTGCGAGGTGGGGCTTAGCGGCCTCTTCTTTCATAGATTTCAAGGCCAGAAGCATCCATTGCAATCATCTCGTCTGAACCCTGTATAACACGGGTCATAGAACTTCCCCAAAATAATTCCTAGTGAACGTCTTTTAGAAAAAAATCCAATCTTGGTTTAAAAACTGTCAAGGAGGGAGACTCCACCAAGACCTGTGGCAAATTGTTTCAATGGGTAATTATGCTCGCTGGCAAAAATTTCCACTTTATTTCCTGTTTGAATTTGTCTAGCTTCAACGTCCAGCCATTGGATCATGTTATACCTCTCTCTGCTAGATTGTTATCATTAAGTATTTGTTCCCCATCAATATACTTACTGATTGTAATCAAGTCACCCCTGAATCTTCTCTTTGTTAAGCTAAATAAACTGATCTCCTTGAGCTATTACTATGGTTTCTAACCCTTTAATCATGCTCTTGGCTCTCCTCTGAACCCTCTCCAAATCATCAACATCCTTCCTGAACTGTAGACCCCAGAACTGGACACGGTATTTCAGCAGCAGTTGCACCAGTGCCAAATACAGAGGTAAAATAACCTCTTTGCTCCTACTCACGAGTCCCGTTTTTGCATCTCACAGTCACATCAGTGTTTTTGGCCACGGCATCACACTGGGAGTTCATGGTCAGCTGATTATCCACCACAACCCCCAAATCTTTTTCAGAATCACTGCTTCCCAAGATCGAGTCCCCCATCCTGGAAGCATGGCCTACACTCCTTGTTCCGAGATGGACACATTTACATTTAGCCATATTAAAAGTCTGTATTTTTTGCTTGCGTCGTTTGCCAAGCAATCTAGATTGCTCTGCATTAATGGCCTGTCCTTTTCATTATTTAGCACTCCCTCAACTTATGTGTCATCTGCAAACTTTATCCGTGATCATTTTGCGTCTTCTTCTAGGTCATTGATAAAAACGTTAATAGCACCGGGCCAATAACCAAACCCTGCAGGCCCCCGCTAGAAACACACCAGCTCCGTGATGATTCCCCATTTCCAATTACACCTTGAGATCTAACCATTAGCCAGATTTTAATCCATTTAAGAGGTGCCATGTCTATTATATATTGTTCTAGATTTTTAGATCAAAATGTCATGTGGTACCAAGTCAAACACTTTATAGGAGTCTAAGTCTGCTACATCAACACTATTACCTTTATCAACTAAACTTGGGATCTCAAAAAAAAGATAGAATCATAGAATATCAGGCTTGGAAGGGACCTCAGAAGATTATCTAGTCCAATCTCCTGCTCAAAGAAGGACCAATCCCTAATTCAGTCATCCAACAGATTTTTGCCCCATATCCCTAAATGGACCCTCAAGGATTGAACTCACAACCCTTGGTTTAGCAGGCCAAAGCTAGTCTGACAGGATCGGTTTTCCATAAACCCATGTTGATTGGTATTCCCCAGTACTCTCTTTTCATTCTTTATTAATTGAGTCCCATATCAGACTCTCCATTATCAAGCCCAGGCTCTATGACAGGCGCATAATTAAGGTTCAAATGTTATCACGGTTATTTTTAGCAAATGTCAGGAACAGGTCACGAGCAATAAACAAAAATTCACAGCAGCCCGTAACCGGCCCCTGACTTCTGCTAAAAATAACTGTGACAAAATTGGCCTGAGAGGGGTAGGAAATCCCGAGCATTGCTGTGGGAGGGGAAGGGGTATGGGGTCCAGCTGAGAGCTGTGGGGACCCCCACACCACCCGCCGTGGCCCAGAATGCCAGAGCCCCCGCCAGCTGACAGCTCCAGCCCCGCTGCCATGGGGTGAAGCAAAAAACCTCATGGAGGTCTCTTGAACTCACCGAATCCATGACTTCTGTGACATAATCTGAGCCCTACTTATAATTACCTGGGCCTTCCCTTTTACCCTTTATAGATACTGGCACAAAATTAAAGCTTTCTTCCAGTCTTCTGGGACTTCCCTAGCGTTCAACACTTATAGAAAATCAACATTAACAGTCCAGCGAGCTCCTCAACCAAGTCTTTTAAAACTCTTGGTTGCTTGTTTTCTGCATCTGCTGATTTAGAAGTGTCTAACTTTAGTAATTGCTATTTAACATCCTCTTGAGATACTAGTGTAATGAAAAATGTGTCATCGAAGGACAACATCAGCTGCTTTTTTTCTCAAACACAGAAGAGAAATATTTACTGAGCACTTCTGCCTTTTCTGCATTATTATTGCTAATTCTATTATTTCCATCTAGTAATGGGCCAATATCATTGTCAGGATTCTTTTTGTTCCTAATATATTTTGAAAAATGACTCATTGTCCTTAATTCTGCTTGCCATAGATTTCTCCTCTTTTGATTTTCTACAATTCCTAGTTGTAATTTATATTCATCACTATGAACTTCCTTTTTCCCCCAATTTGTTATATTTAAAAAAATATATTTTTATGGCTGTCTTCACTTTCCCTCTAAACCAGGTCTTTTCTTTAACCAATACAGCCTTCTTCCTCAATTGTGGCTTTTTGGGCAGACAATAAAGTGTTCGTAAGTCATTCTCAATGACTATTCAACATTTTTCAGATTAAATTCTTCCTTGCAGCTAATTTGGCTCATAAACTGGTTTCAATTAAAGCACCAAGTGTAAATATACATCACTGGTCTGGATTTTATTCTGTTTGCACATTATGAATGTGTCCAAGTCATGATCACTCATACCTGAGCTAGCATTAATTTTTCGTTCTGCGATCAGTTCCTCTCCATCAATCAAGACAAGGTCTAATATTGAATTCTCTTATGTTAGTTTCAACAATTTTTGAGTTAGGAAATTGTCACCTACTATATTTAGAAATTCCAAAGATGTTTTAGTACGGCCAGCATGACCCCTCCAGCATCCATCACTCAAACTGAAGTTGCCTATGATCACACAGCATTTCTTTCCTCTACAAAACAGATAGGTGCATAAGGAGCTGATCTTCCTGTTCTCTAGTGTGATTTGGTCTGTAGCAGACACCAACTAATCCTCCATCTTGTGCTTTACCTGATAGGACACTGATCCACGAGCATTCCAGATCATTTTCTTCTGAGCTATCTGTGACTGAAAACAGGGAATGCCATTTTTGGACATATTTTCCAATCCTTCAGCATATAGCAGGGCTTTGCTTTTTGTTTCCTGCCTTCACCTGATTGCATTCTGCTCTCCTCTGTCTGCTTCTGGCTGACAGGTTTCTTTTCGGACTGATGATGCCCATTTGAGGGCTGTTACTCCACAGACGATGAGATGAAATCCCATACAATTCACTCCACTGACACTCCTGAAGAGACAGCTCCATCCTGCTCCTCCCAGTTAGTAACTCTACACTAGTTTTCTGAAAACGGGACTACGTGCCAAAAGGCGCAATCTACAATTAATCCACAGAGTCCCCATCAAAGCTCCCAGTGGCTACCAAAATGGACAGGAAGGACAGTCCCGTGGTTCGAGATCTAGCCCGTGGATTAGTTCGGTTCAAATCCCAGAACCGCTACAGACTCTGTGCATGATTCTGAGCAAGCTGCTTGTCCTTATTTTCCAGCTGCGAAACTGAGGCACATCATGGATAACAGCACTTCCCTACCTTGCAGGGCTGTTGTGAGGAGGCATTTCAACATGGCTGCCAACCCACATCTGTCCCGTGTTTCTTCAGCATGCTCTGCTAACAAGGCTGACTTGGGCCTAGGATTGAAAATACACTGTAGGCAACAGGCAGATTGGTAAGCAATAGATCAGAAACCCATCATTCCTCCCAAAGAGAAGATCCCCCTCTACTGCAGGCTCTTCTGCATTCCCGTCTCAGTGCTTTCACCATTCCTCACTGGCGGGTCAGCCCAATGGAGCTGTGCCTATTCCAGCGAGGGCAGAACATGCCAAAGCTGGTTCCTCAGGGGAAGGGGAGGATTGGCACTCGCTACATCCGGAAAGGTCTGCACTGGCTGCTGGTTCAATACTGTGATCGCTCCAGATACAAAATCTTCCAATATACATGGTTACAGGGTCTTGGCCTGCTGGCTTCAGTGACTTCCTTACATTTCCATTTGTGGGTCAGAGCTCTGCTAAGGCGATTATCTGGGATGCTCCCAAGTTTATGCATACATTTTTCAGGCCTTGTCTACGTTAGAGAATTAAATTAGGTTTCCACTGGTGCTGCCCATGTCTATACTCGGAGGCCTTTGTCCGTACAGGGATACCGATATGCCAGACCAGCAAAGGACTCCTGGCACAGATGCAGCTCTGCTTTGTCTCACAAGCAAGACAAGCTGTGCTGGTAAAAGCAGGCTTGCCAGTAGAACTACGTCTCCATTAGGGACTTCTGTTTTCACAGCGATGTTGGTCAGGGATAACACCTTCTCACCCAGCTTTGACGGCAGCCGTCTGGAGCGCAGACCTGGCCTGAGTGCCAATGGCATGGCATGCCCACGCTATGTTGTTTCAAGTGCGTCTGCGCATTGTCCAGTGTTGGTGCAGTCATCCTGGGCACTGAGCACCCTTATTCCAGAGTTCCTAACGCAGCCTCCTGAAGCAATGGCTCCTGGGAGAGTCTGAAAGGCCACCTAGGAGCCCAGGAGAACTATGGGAGGAGAGGTCAGACGCCCGTAATACCATGAGAAATTAGCATCATTTCCCCTCACGGAACTCCCGGCAATTCCCTGGTGCTAGCATCACTTCTTAGTTATTTACCTGAAAGGGAAGCCGGGAGGAATGACGGGTTTCTGGTCTATTGCTTACCAATCTGCCTGTTGCCTACAGTGTATTTTCAATCCTAGGCCCAAGTCAGCCTTGTTAGCAGAGCACGCTGAAAAAACAGGGGATCAATGTGGGTTGGCAGCCAGGTTGAAATGCCTCAATCTAGGTCTGATGGAGAGCAGGTGCCAGGTGGAGATGATGGCCTGGTTAGTCTTGGGAGGAGGAAGAGGAGGATGCAGGATGCTGCCTACTAGCTAATCCAGAGATGAACAGACTGACCCTGGGCGTTGAGTGACGCTTATGAGAAAGGCTGGTCCTTCTACTTTTCTGATTTCAGAGCACCAGCTACAAGACTCCTCACCGGATCCTTCTTTAGTGGTCGGAGAGGCCCTTCCCTTTCTTAACAGCAAAGCCTCTTTTTACATCTCTGACCACCAACCCAATCCTGAAGCAGGCTGGAAGCTGGTTTGCCACTCCCCACAGAAAGTTCCCCCATTCTCCTGCAGTCCCCAGCATCATCTTTCCGCATGTTTGCCCTTGCCAAGGACAGTTTCACATAAAGCTTTCGCTCCAACTTTTCAAAGTGAGATGAAAGCCACTGAGGGAGGAACGAGCTGATGGCTTGAGGGACAGCAGTCCTTCAGTACACCCAGCAGCGCAAGCTTCTCCACACTGCCCTGCGAGGGCACCAGAAGCCGAACCTGACAGATTTTTTTCTGGTGAGCTGCTATTTCAGTCTATCGGCTCATTAATCGGTGAGCTCTTTAATAAGGCTGCCAACATGGGGGCTGGTTAGTGCCCCCAGGGAGGAGCGGGGGGTTTTGCGACAGAGGTACTTGGACATTAGAAATCACACTGAGACAACCAATTTAATTCACACCGTGATCAGATGGGAATAACTTGCAATGACTATCGACCTGAGCTGCATTCAAACTGCTGACCTAACGCAGTCAGGCTTGGCGCCCCATTACCAACCCCTTGAGTCAGGTAGGCCCCACTTTACTTAGCTGTGAATAGATTTCAGTTAAACCGTGAGGTGAGAAGTGCTTCTCCTCTCCCAGGCGCTCGGACTGCTCTGCCCATCAAGATGGCGACAAATTTTCTTAGAGCTCGTTAGAGTAGGACGTGCAGGCTTTCGTTTTGCCAGTAAGTCCCTTGAACACACTACCTTGTTGTCAAGGTCAAAGAGGTAGGAGTCCTCTTCACGTACGTCTGCCTCGGAATCGGAAATCAGCTCTCCAACGTACCTGGCGGACGAATGGGAAAGGCAGCAATGAGATGCTTGTGCAGATGCTAGCTTGGACTTTAAACATCTTGCCTGTTGTGTGCAAAGGAAAGAGCGAACGTGACAAATCAGCTAGTATACATCAGCACGAGTCCATCAAAGCCAGTGGAGTGACGCTGATTGACCCTAGCTGAGAATTTGGTGCCCCTCTTTAAAATAAAAAACAAAATTCCTTTACTCAAGTTACTGCTAATCCCTTTGAACATTAAAAGCTAATTTTAAAAAAATGATCTATTTTTCCCCTTCCAAGCTGTCTCCTTTGGCCATTCTCTCAGCTGTCCAGTAACACGAGACTAGCTCGTTTTGCTTTTGTTTACTGTCCACTGACTTTTTGGCCCTCATGTACAATACTGCAACACTTGGGTTGCACCCCCTGTAAGAGGATGTTTATGTACCAGTGCAAAACTGTTTGCTTTGGAATGGGCAAAAAACATGGAAATATTGTTACTGGTCATAGAAGCTACTTATTTAAAGCCTTGCCTTACATCCCCTAGATGTCGACATTAAGCTAGCCTGACAATGTCCCTTTAGGTAACTGGGCCTCCTACCATCTGCGAATCAGGAATATGAGTAGGACTTTATCAGAGTCAATGCAGTGACATAGGGCTAAAACCAGTGTCACTGAGATCGCCATCAGGCCCAGTAAATATTCTGAGATGTCAGCCTTCTCCTCTCCATCTGAAACAGTTTTGTTTCAAGTAGAGGATTAAATATTTGTAATTTTCCCCATGCATGTCTCATTGCCAGCCTAGCTATTGCTAATATTATTATTTATTTGTATTACCATAATAGCTAGGAACCCTACTCATAAACCAGGACCCCACCGTGTGACTGTGTCCCTTTCCTTCTGCTCGTCAGTCTATCGCCATCTATCTCATCGGATATTCGGATTGTAAGATCTGTGGGACGGGAACTGTACTTCTCCTGGGTGTGCACACAGCGCCTACCACAGTGGGGTCCAGGCCCCCGGGTAGGACTCCTCCGTGCTATGGTAACACAAATAAATAAGCAATAATAGTAATAGGTTAAGAATATGAGTAAATGGCCTTTGAAGAAAAAACGGAGATTTCCATACTACATGTTCCTAACACTCACAACAGCAGTTTCAGCTTCCAAGCTCTTTCTGAACATTAATGATGTGCATTTACTCTTATGAGGCTAGCATTTGACCCTAGGGCCCTGCAGATGAAAGCCTGAAACACTAATCCTCGGAACCACCAAATATTCCATAACAGAGGGGACGTTCAGATCCGATTCCTGACCTCGAGCTATATCAGGCTAGGATGCCGACTGCCTGTGGAATCCTATCAGCCTTGTCTTCAGTGCATCTTGGTATTAATTAACCACTCCTGCATGGCTGCAGCCTTACTGGAAACCACAACATCATTAGTCACCTAGAGCAATAGGGGATTACGGATGGAGCAAAATTGCTTTAGTGTCGCACAGCAACCAAAACTGAAGGCAGTTCAAAAGCAGCTGAAAAATGGCACTCCAAAAAGCATTTTATTGTGAGACAACTCTGAGACCAAAAAATGAGTTAACATGGAAATGGAGATGTAGGTTATATGTTCCTTTGGGGCCCAATTCTGCATCCCCTCTTCATTTTCAGCAGAACTTACTCATGCAAATAGTCCCTTTGATTTCCCAGATCAGAAGTCAGTGGAAAGACTTGCACGAGTTAACTCTGTTATTCAGTAGCACTTATCTATCTATATCTTAAGGGCTTGTATAGTGTCCTTCACTTAGGTATCTCAGCGCATTCCATGTAAAAATCAATAGCAGAGTCAAGACATGATGGAGTCTCCGGCTCTTCTTCCTTTTTGGGGTAAAAATGCTGCTTGGCACAGGTTGTTTCTATAGCGGGATGGAGGCACCCTGGCTTTGACAGGAATATTTGTGAAGAGTTGATGCTCTTCCCCGCCTTCTTACTTGAACCAGTTGATCTCCAGGCCAGGGAATAGCTCTGGACTTTGAATGCTCCATCTAGGCAGAAAGCCCTGTTTGGTGTTTATCAACTTCGTTCTCCAGCCCAGCTGGAAGATGGATCTCAGGAACAACCCAGGCAGGGTTTGGCTTTGGGCCTGAACCATGAAAACACCATTAAGACCATTATAGCTCCTATCAGCTTTTGAAGCAATGCAGGTGCAGGACAATTTTACCAAACTACTGCTGAATTTATTTACTTCAATTTCTGCTACTGCTCAGACTTTGTAGGCTCAGATTTCTCAGAGATAATACCCTTAAAATTAACTCCCTGCCCCATCCCAAAATACCGTGAGGCATCCATGACATACTGCTAAGAAACAGAAATCCTGTTTTCATGGGAAGAACAAGAGCCTGGCCTCACTGAGAACATAGTGAATGGGTCATTTTCCAAAGATCACTATGAGGAATCAGCACCATGCTGAAGCCTAAGAAATCACTAGTTCAAACAGGAATTTATTATTGCTAACCATACCTAAACGATAGCAATCGTCTTCTTTCTTAGGCCCTGATTCAGCCAAGCACTTCATGTGTTTAACTTTAAACATACACTTAAGTGCTCTGCGGAGTCAGGGTCCAAACCAGAACTTCAGTACTGGAGAAAACCCTTAACTGAATCACACTGACTAGAAACTGGCCCAACCCAAAACATGGGCTCCAGAGAGACTGATGTAACTCCGATGCCTCAGACTTTGGGATGCTCCAGATGTGAATTTTGCAGTTTGAGCCCATCTCCACTACAAATTAAATGGATTATTTCTACCCCTGCTCTGCATTTCCCAGATCGCTGCTCATTGATGCTCCATAATCAAACCAATGTCTCTCAGGCACACCTATCAATACAACAGTCACTGTGACAAAGGCATATGCCCCGATACAGGGGAGCATTCCTTCTCAGGACGGCACTTAAGCACGTGTTTACATCTCACGGCTGTCAAACGGATTTAAGCACATGCTTGTGTGCTTTGCTGAATAGGGGCCTGTGACGGAGTCAGACCAGAAGGATATAGGAGAGTGCTGGAAGGCAGGTACATTAGTCTCAGGGTGTGCAGGTCCCTGTTCCCTGGATAGCCAAACAAAGGCTACTCCAGGCCAATCAAGACACCTGGGGCCAATTAAGAACCTTCTAGAAAGGAGTAGAAACAGCTAGCCGGATTGGGACACCTGAAGCCAATCAGGGACTGGCTGAATCCAGATAAAAACCTCCCAGTTAGTCAGGTGGGTTGTGGGTGTCAGGAGCTGTGGAAGGAAGTTATGCTGTTGGTGAGACTGAGTGGTGGACAACTTATCATACAGAAGGAAGGAGGCCCTGAGGTAAGGGTGAAGTGGAGTTTGAAGAAGCGGGGACTGCTGTGGGGAAGTAGCCCAGGGAATTGTATTGTGTTTTGTGGATAAAAGGTCAGCCATCTTAGCTGATACTATTAGGGTCCCTGGGCTGGAGCCCAGAGTAGAGGGCGGGCCTGGGCTCCCCCCTTTTCTGCCTCCCCTAATTAGTCTCTGAGATTGGGAGACAATAGAGACTGTGCCAGGAAGGATAGCTTCTCCTCACTGGTTTGTGATGAAAATGGCTCAATAGGCTGTGACCTTGTCTCCAGAGAGAGAAGGGCTCCGTGGAGGGTCACAGCGAGCTGCTGAGGCTAGTAAAAATCCGCCAGGAAACGCAGGATCCACGAAGATAAGGACAGAGCTTTGTCACAGGGCCATAATGTGGAATGTGTGAGACTACTCTCAATCCAAGGTGACGCACGGAGGTCACTAAAGTAAGATGGCTCATGAGCTGATGGCAGCAGCATGGGGAAAGGTTGAAGATATGTTCTAACTGTTTAGAGAATGTTCACTTAGGGGACGGATCCCTTGAAGATTACCTGTTCTGTCCATTCAATCTGAAGCACCTGGTACTGGCCACTTGTGGAAGACAGGATACTCGGCTAGATGGACCTTCAGTATGACCTAGTATTGCTGTTCTTATATACTTAGGCTAGATGGCTCTGTATGAAGCCATTTCTTTCTGCATGCACCTCTCCCTTCAATCAGGAACATTCTAATTTGGGTGCATGACACCAAGTATCCAACACACCAGCAGAGTTCGTGAGCTGATGCTTTCTTGGTGAGCTACTCTAAGCCGATGAACTTACTCGCACACGAACGTGCCCAATGGGATGTCTTGCATCGACCGCACGCCCCAGCCCATCTTTTGCGTTCGATAAAGCTGCAATCGGACCCTGAAAGACAAGAAGAGGGGGCCCATTAATAGCATCAGAGGAGGCGCTCTGCAGAAAGGTGGCCGCTCTCTGGGGAAGGGAGGGCTACCCAGAAATTGCAAATTTAACCAGAAAATGTTCATTTCAAGAAACCATGTCCCATTTTGTCACGTCACCCTTGTACCCCATAATCTGCTCCCTCTGCTTACGTGAACAGAAGGAAGAAAAACCAGGTGTAAACTGGTTGGTGGCACAGCAAGTGGGGGAAGCAGTGACTTCATCCCCATTCTGCAGAACCCCCTCTATCACACTCCTCAGGGACTGGGCTTGGTGCCTGGAGATGGGGGGCACTCTCCATGGTACCATTCCCCGCTGAAACCTCTGGGGATTTACACGTGCTACCAGTTTCTCTTCCCTCCTGCGTGTTTCCCATCCGCACAATGGAAGGAGGAGACATTTGAGGAGAGTCGGCAGGAGCCCATGGAAGAACAGTTGCATGGGAAGTGTGCTTCAACGGAGGGGATGGAGCTGGAGCAGTACTAAGAATGCCCTGGATCACTACACAGCTATCCCTTCCCTCTGCTGAGAGCTGGAAATTTGGCGGGTCCCGCTCATTCCTAACCTAAGCCACTAGCTGAGCGGTAGGCAGAAAACTCTAACTTGACACTTGTGGGTTTCCTGGCCCCTATATGGAATTTTACCAATGCAGCCTATAAAACCAGGCTCAGAAAAGACCCATTAGGTCTTCTACTCAGTCTACTGCCTTGCCCAAGCACTGCTGGAATATTTCATAGAACCATCTTATACTTAACATTCCCCAGGAATGCTGATCCCCTGCATCCCCCACTGGAGCCCAAGTCCACTTTCACAGACTCCATTACTGGGGAGGAAATATCGATGCTCCCCTTTTATTCCTTTCCTTAATTTCACGCCATTGCTTCTTTTGATGTCCGCTTTACATCACACTCTAGTAAATAATCCGTCTCCCTCTGTGGCACTTCATACCCTTGGCAGACAGTACCAGGAACACAACCCAAGGCAGATAGGCTTTCCTTTGCACTAACTGTGTCAGAAAATGTGGTCACACCATGCCTCGTTCATCACCAGAAAAACAGGCTGCTGAGTTTTGGATCCCGGATGCTGTGTTGTTGGGGAATGATGCAGGAAGCACAGGGAATACCGCTTGTTTTTCAGACCCCAGGCAGAGCTGGTGGGCCTGCCAGAGGGAAACATGCGCCCTGACACGTAACATTAATTTGGAGCAAATCTGATAAGGGAAACACTGAGAATGAAGAGGGAGCACCCAGGCATCATTACTGAGCAGCCGCTTTGCAGATCAAAAGCCAGGAGTCCTCCTTGATTCCTCAAGGGACGAGGCCCACAGAGCTCTGGGAAATATCTGACCTTATCACAGGCTCCTCAGGGACTTATCACTCAACCTCAGCATCAGTTTTCAGAGCCACCCTGACTCCTGTAGCACGACTAAGCACAATAGCAACAACCCTATTTGCACAACTCCTAAATGAACAAACATGTTGAACTGACTGGGGGAAAGGGCGGGTAAAAGAGAGAGAAAGCACGGCCAAGAATTTCATCAGGAAAGTCTCCTGAGTGGGTTTTTTTTCATTAATAAATTTCAAATTTTTATCAAAATTTCTAAGTTAAAAAACCTGCAATTAGTTCTTTACAAAATAAAACCAAACCAAATCACCGACAACATCAGTTTAATCTAGAGTCAGTTCTCCATAACATCCCTTCTCCTGTTTTAACAGAGACAGCCAACGTTTCCAAATGGGGTCCCTAAAGTTAAAGGCTTCTATCCACACTTCAGCAAAACAATCAAAATAGTGTGATTGACAGCATTGAAGTCAATGGGTGTGGAGCATCTCTGGAAAAAAATAAGTCAGACCAGTGAGAGAGAAACTTTAGGAACTCAGGTCCCTAAGCTTTGGCCTATGTTTCTGATATGAACTGCTAACCTATAATTTTGATATAAATGGCTACGTTTCTTTCCTTATTATTGTTCTATTTTCCCCAAAGACCTTACCCTGAAAGCAGCATCTGAACTGGCAGTGAAGTGACCACTTACTTTTAAAAAACCCCAAAAAACAGAAGCAATTAATAAATTGTACATTTGAGTTGACTAAAGAACACAGAAGGTCCAAGTGTCTAGGCCAGTGTCAGGGTGGCATTCCCAGCTGATCTCACAACCCTGCTGCTCTGTGCTCACGGCAGGATCCAAAGGCTTGGCTCTGGTTTACATCTTTGAATCATGATATCGCTGCCCCATTTCTCCCTCATCTTTGCTTTTACAGACAGACTGGAGCAGACAGGCCGGGAGCTTTATTCCTTTTAAAATAATGATCCAAATCAGGACCCTTCCCTCTCACCTGAGCCCATTCTGCACTACCCGATTCCGGCAGTTTCGCCAACATGAGCAAGCGTGGTTACACTCAAAGATCAGAGGTGGCTCGGACATGTTGAATTCAGGCAGGAGTCGGCCATCCTGGAGAAGAGACATGAGAGCAGGACTGGATTATATTCCTGTGTTCTTTTGGAACTGGAAATAAAGCTGGAAAGCTCCAATCCAGAGCTAAATTTCCCCAACGTTTAAGTCAATCGAGAGCGGATACACCGGTTCCCATCCATCTTCTAGAGTTGACTCAGATGACAACACAGATCCATACCCAAACTTGCCCAAAGTTTGAGGAAGCCCTGCACCATTATCAGAAACAGAGGACAGGCAATGAACAAAAACCAGTACTTTACATGCACGCGGTGCCTATTCATCTGCAGATCTCAAAGTGATCCACAGAAGGATTCATGGATCTTTATCCACATTTTGCAACTGGGGAAGAGAGAGTCTCTGATACAGCCTGGACTAGAACCCAGGTCTCTGGACTCCAAGGCCAGTGCTCATGAGGCTGGAATGCTTTTCTTCTCATAAGAAGCCCCTTTAAGCATCCTCCAGTTACATGGAGATGAGAAGGTGGCAGATAGTTCACCATATTTAACAAATTTGGACATAAATGCCCAAAGGGTATAAGCAGTGAAGTCGCTTCGGATTGTGAAGCCTATTAAAGCACATTAAAACGGATACCTGGCAAAAGCCAGGAGATACCAAAATTCCCAGGGGAGAAGCCTGCAGAGATTCAGGGAACATGTGATCTTAGCGGAACCTGCCCAAAGATTAACCTCCCTGGAGGATCTAAGCTTATATACACAAAAAACTAGAGCAGCCACCTAGCAACCCTGTAGTTAAAATACATCCACTCAGCCTTCGCAGGAGGTGGATCACAGTAAATAAAGAAAAACTAAAACATCCCTACCCCCTTCCCCTCATTTATAAATTAGACAGACAGACTTAAAGACCGAACAGCTCACACTGCATTCCTCAATAGGGCTTGCGTCCTGGGCAAGATCGTTAAACACTGCGTATCATGTGGGTATAATTAATGGCTCCATTGGTATAGAACACAAGTGTGAGATTTATTGCGTCTACGTACACAGTGAAGCCAAGATTACAGTCTTAAGTATTTTACATATTGGAATTTAGAAAATCTTTAAGAATTTTTTTAAATGAACGGTTATAAAGATTTTACAGAACTCAATACGTGAAGAAGGGCCATGCCGAACGTGAAGTTCAAAGTCCTCACCTTGTCATACCAGCAGCGCATACTGAGTTGGCCACACATGCAGTTGCTGGAGGAGCAGTCATCAATGCACACACAGTACTGCAAAGGAGAAACAAGGAGCACACAAGTGCAACAGAAAGACCAAATTGGTTAAATGAGCTGGATAGGGAACAGCTATCAACATCACCCCTCCTCTCCCAAACCCCAAGTATTTAAAGAATAGGCACAATTCCCTCCCTCTCTCTCTCTCATCAGACAATAGCAAAAGCAGCTTCATTGGTTTCACAGGGCTTTTGGTTTGCTCATTTTTGGGGGCAACATTACTGAGGGGAAGCTAGATCGCAGAAAGGAACTTTGCCGTTAGCTCTGACAGGCCGTGGGCCTGTGTCCATTTTTCTCTCGCGCAGGAGCGAATTCCAGCGTAGCCCCAGCTCCTGTGAAAGTCGTCTCCCCTGCGCTCATGACCCAGCCCAGTGGAAAGCAGCCGTCATGGGGAGTCAGGGTCGCAGAGGGCAAGGTGATTTCTCAGGTAGGCAGGGCCGGTCGAGTGGAGGGCTCTGAATATCAGAGACACAAGGCTGGCACAGGATGCTGAGTTCGCTGGAGAGACAGTATAGCGCATAGAACACAGGGGTGATGTGCTCCTGGCAGCTTGTGCTGCTAAGTAGACGGGCTGCTGAATTCTGTTCCAATTGGAGGTTTTTCAGGGCACGTGGCTTCATCCCTGGATACAATGAGTTGCAAGAACCAAGCTTGGGAAGCCATGAATGTCTGATGGTCTCTCTAGCATATTCTATAGGGCTCATAACTATGGGACAAGAACACACAGCCTTCATGGGTCTCATTCTGAACAACACAATCAATAGCATGGGTTGTTACTATTGCAAAATATTACTTTGCTCATCTACAGTGTCTGTTATCAGAGGATCCACAAATATTGACTAATGAAAGCCTCACTACACCTAAGAGGAGTATAAGGGCTACAGCAGAAACATGAAATGCAGCCATCTCTGGGGGGGGACATAACGTGCAGTTAGCAGCAGTTTAAGGAAGGAAGGGATGAAGAATCCTACATCCATGAGAAACAGCTGCGGGAGTTTGGGAAGGCAGAGTCCAAA
Source organism: Dermatemys mawii (assembly GCA_007922305.1). Lineage (NCBI taxonomy): Eukaryota > Metazoa > Chordata > Testudines > Dermatemydidae > Dermatemys > Dermatemys mawii. The sequence goes on along the minus strand of ML677396.1, from coordinate 5,317,240 downwards.
TGCCTAAGCTGGAATTTTGCCAGGACACTGGGGTTAAACACCAAAGTTCTTGCTGAAAATGCCATCAGGTTTTCAATTCTGACAAAACAAAGGATCGTGGGTTTTCTCTCTCATCTTCAAACTCACTCCTCCACTATCACAGCACCTCTGAGGCTCCACTTTCAAATTTCCATGGAACAAAATGTTTTCTCAGTTCCAAGGAGCAGTGGGAAGAATTTCCGTTCTTCTGTCGCAAACGGACCTATACCAACAAGGTGGAGGAGGCAAGTGTGTAACTGGAATCCAAGCACACAGTCAATCAGCTCAACCATGTTTGCCCATATCACTGCGTCTACCTAGAGAGATGGACAGAGACACACACAAACAGCCCTTCCTACAGGAACATCTCTCTGTAGCGCACACTCCAGCTGGCTTTCTGATCAGCACACAGCGACCTCTGTAACAATATTCCATACCAAGACAGGAGAGACCCACCCATCCACCCATGTATATTCCTGGCCCAGCTCACCTGCAAATGAGTGATGTTTCTATCGATGTTCATTGGGGAGGTCACACAGTTCTGAGAAACATATTTGTAATTGGTGGGGCACGGCTCACTGTCCACTGCATTGATGCATGGAATTGGGATCCGCTCGTATCCCCGGGCAATGTCTCTGTCACAGCAGGGGAAAGGCAGGGAAGAGAACAATGGCTTTAGGCAACAAAGATACCATCCTCCACTCCTGGAAACAATCTCGTGATCACAAAATCAACAAGTGCCGCTTGAGTGGCATCCCAAACAGAATTTGATCTCTGAATATTTAAGGTTGGAAGGAACTTGGTTTGACTCTGAATCCATTTTTCCAGCCGGATACATAAATTATTACTCCCTGTTGGATGATAAATTCCATTCCATATGGATGGTAAATTCACAAACGCCAGCCCTGGTTCACCACATGCGGCACCTGCCCTGATTCAGCACAAGCTTAGGAGCGAAGTGCTTTCCCGAATAGAGGCCTCATCCCTCAACCTAAGGAGCGTGCACTTGGCGGTCACAACGGAGGCTAGTTGGACTCTCACCTGCTCACTGTCTTCTCTATCTGGGCAGGTTTGTCGGTAGATGATTCTCGGATTGTCGTGTTCATCTGCAGAGCCACCCAGACCTGAGAGTTGAGACTCGAGCACTGGAGGGGAGTCTCGCCTTCCTTGTTCTTCAAGCTCACATCTGAGCCGCGGGAGAGGAAGAGGCTGAAAAACAGCAACAACAGGTAACCCACCCAGAAAGAACTGATCAGAGGCCGAAGAGACAAAGGGCATTCTGCAGCCGGGCCTTAAGGTCGCATTCACAGGACTGCGTTCTCGAGAACGACGACTGAGAACAGGTTCCACCACTATAGAAAGCAATCACCTCAATTCCCTTTTTATAAAGCTGGTTCATTGAACAACACTGTCTAAAGGTGGTGGTTAATTTGGAAGCTGGGTAGAGCAACAGATTGGCACGTCAGCCTGCCAATTCTAGAGAGCTGGGTCCAAATCCCACCTAATATCAGGCATGAAAAGGAGTTTTTGTAACCAGCCTATATCCAACTGGATATGAAACTAGGCCTAGGCCCCACGGAAGTCTCACTGAAGCCCTATTTTGAGGACATAAATGGAACTTTAAAAAGGGGCAAAAGGCCTTGAGCTAGTTCTTTGTAGAGGGGTGAATTTCACCCTCTGAACAGAGCTCTTGCTCACCAACTGGGATCACCGCATGCATTGTAACACAAGGAAAGCATCCAGGACCTCCATTCGACTGCTCAGCAAATGGAATGGCCCTGCATCCCACATCCCTGTAAATGGGGTCTTCTGCTAGGAGCCGTCCCAAGCTCCACTTGCACGCTTACAAAAACTCAACCTGCTTCTCCACCGCCTTGTGCTTCACACAGTTATTTTCAGCCGTGCCCAGGCTACTGAATCACTTGGGCCTGGTTCCCATTTACTCAAAGGCCCCTTTACACCATCCCGGCAGTGGAAAGAAACCTTACAGTGGAGGCCATTTTAATGTGCATCATTTAAGGCCCCTTTCCACAGCCAGAGCGGTGCAAAGGGGTCTTGGGGTTATTGAGAATCAGCTCCATGTATTTCGCACTCAGGAAATGCAGAATCAGGCTCTTTGTCCTGTTCTGTTTCATGTTCCAAGGTCAGGGCATTTCATAGCTCTCCTTAACTTGCCAGCCAGTGTCCAAACGAGAAGCGGACAAAGTAAGAAAGGAAAGCGGGGATGGTAGGCGCCGTACTTACACAACACACTCATAGCGGTTCTCTCTGGCTGCGATGTGCAGCGGCGAGTCTCCATGAATATTTACCGCATGTAAATCGCACTTAGCAGCCAGCAATATCTCCGCGATGTCAACACAGCCAGAAAAAGCTGCCCAGTGCAAACAAATATTCTCCTCCTGGAGGGGAAAACACAGGAGAGGCTGTTTAGTCCCACCACTTCGGGACGCCACCGTCCATAGCTCTGTAGCTACGGCATTAAACACATGGCCGGCCTTCTCTTTTACTGGATTTTTCTCTAGCTTGGAGGAACACAACCCTGCAACAGGCAGGCAGGGAGTTCTCGGCACAGCCGCCTCCACGCTCCCTGGAGACGGCGAGGCTACACCTCAACTCCTGCACTGATCTCTTTATCTGTACAGATGAGTCATTTGTCTCTAAGCCACGGAACGATTTGCATTGATCCACTAGGAGTCAAGACAGATGCAAACAAGCCCCAGAGAAGGGCTAGGAGCTGAACCATCCAAACCAGACATGTAGCAAAACTAGCCCATCTCCTAGCTCTACAGTATCAAAAAGAATGATCCCAGTGGGAACAAGCAGAGCACAAGCTGTAGGGTACAAAGGTCTGAAAAGCAAGACACCAGGAACAGGGAGAGCAAACCGATTTCAGGCATCTCTTCACTACTGCGTGTACCACTCTCTCACTAGAAAGAAGTGAACGCTAATCCTCCTGATGGAGATATTTTAAGTGATGATCCTATTTGCTTTTGTGACTGTGTAATTTGTAGAACACCTTGGAATCCTTCAGCATGACAAGCACTAGAAAGCCTGATTGTGATGACATAATGATGATAATGATAACAACAGGGGGGTCTTTCACAGGTGGCAAAAAAAGCATCCTTAACTCTGCAACTTAATCTCTCTATTAAAGGGAAGATGCAAGTTACAAACAGATGCCTGGGGGCGGAGGGGATGGGGAGAAAACACATTTTCGACATGGCCTCTGCTCCCCAGCAGCCAATCCCAAGTATAGTTCTGAAGATTAATTTAATCCAGCCAGGCTACCCCTCCACACACTGCGTATCAGCGACTGAGAGAACAGACCAATTTACAGCTCCGGCCATTCTTATTCACGCTGATTAAAAATCATTGGGGCTATTTGAGGAGTAAGATGCTACTTGGTGTGAGTAACGATGGCAGGAGCTGGCCCTTAATGATCTATAATGAGGAGACGCTGGAACTCTGGACAAATTAAGGGGATCTCAGACAGGTGCGAGGGAACTGCTGGACAAAATGACTGGATTTGCACTGCGAGATTAATGTGTGAGCCATGAGATTGGTAGCTGGTGGCTTTTGTGATGGATCAGATATGAAACCATTTTGTTCTGAACCAGTACTATGGCCATGAAATCACTTGCAACAATCTGGAAAGCCCCTCCCACCTCTGACTCACGCTCTTATTTTGTGTCAGAGCAGGACCTGCCTGGAAAGAACTCAGCTACCCAAGAAATGGAGGCTCCTACAGAGATGGGGCTTTTGGACCAGGGAAGACAGCTACTAGTGAACAGTCTGAGCCATTCTGAGCGCAGTGAGATACATGCGCCTCTATCTATCCCTGACAGTATCAAGAAGACACAGAGAGGCTCTGGGGAAGACCAGTAGGAACCAGGTTCTTAACATCCACTAGACTCATAGGAGTTTCTCAGAGGCAGAGTGGGAAACTGGGGAAGATGTTGCAATCAATCGATTGATAGATAAAAGGAGCAGTGGTGGGTCTGACCCATCTCCTACATGGAGGACTGGACATGACCTTCTCCCTCCTCCCCAATCAGCTCCCCACATGCTCCCTAATCCCTGCCCCACATTTTATCTTTCCGATCAGAGAATGTGGTTTCAGGCGACCGGCCCCTGCTCAGACAAGCAGTCCCACCTTCAACTTCTCACACAAGGAAGGATTTGCAGAACCGGGCTCTGAAGGCCTGATCCTCGGGGGCGCTTAGCACCTGCAGCTCCCATTCGCTTCATTTCGAGCGAGAGCAGCTCAACACCTCTGTAGGTCAAGTCCACAGAGTGCGAGCTCTGTTGGGCACCGAACGCGTGGTGCTCTGTGTGGGCCCCACCCCACGGACATGCCTGGGCACAGGACTTACTATTACACGGAACAGGAAAGACACTACGGACATGTAGTGGGAAGTACTTGGAGCTGAAGGCCAGCAGACTGTCCTGCAAGGCCCTACCTAAAGGGCAAGCAATGCAGCTGCTCGTGCCAACGCTCACTGGCTACTTCCTCCCATGTCGGACTGGGGCGATCAAACCCGCTGCTCCCTTTCCGCAGGGCTCGGCGTGACTGATTGGGGGAGCGTTTAAATAAAGATGGTCATTTATGTACTAAAAAACCCAACTCCGGGAAGTCTTACGTTGTCTCGAATATTAATGTCCGACCCCTTGGACAGCAACAGTTTCACCAGCTCAACGTGCTTGTATTCGGTGGCCCAGATCATAGGCGTCCAGCCTCCGTCGTCCTGGGGAGGGGAGAGGACAGCATGAGACACACACAGTGTGGACAAAATAGCGCCTGCCTTGATTTCCACTGGCTCCGAGGGCTGCAGCCATGATAGGCAGCATCTCGCAAAGGAAGCTACCGACCCCATTTGTCTCATGCCAACCCATGAATTTAAATGGCGGTGAAGAAAACCCTGCTGTCGTTCGTGCACAGCATAGTATGGTTCAAACCCATTCGCCCCACTCCTGCATCCCAGCCTGGCACTGCAGACGGCAAATGGGTCTCCGGGGTGGGAGAGAAAGGACCCATCAGAGCTCAAACCTACAGCTGAATTGGGCAGACTGCCGAGACACCAGTCACGTCTATGAGGCCCAATGAGCAGCCCAGAATGGGCCTGGAAGACGGCTATGGGAAGGCAGTGGCTGGATGTCCTATTGAAAATGGCTTAGCTGCCGGCTGCCCCCTACTCTGTCCAGGACAGCTCAAATGGGCCCCAGGTCAGGTTCCTCTCTGGTCCCATTGCTGGGAGGCGGGGTTGTGAGACGAGCCCACAGGGGCAGACTGAGGCTCTGTTAATGGACCCTTGAGATAAAGGCCCCAGGATGCCTAGAGGAAGCAGGGAATCAAAAGCAGAGTGACACGCAGCACAGAACACAGCTGACTGGTGGCGAGGGGGCTGGGCTGACAACCACGTGTGGAAGCGAAGCAGAGAAAGAGGGTCTCTCTGTGGTGGCCTTGAAGGCTGGAAGAGGATCAGCTTATTGACAGATCGGGACCCCATTAGCGAAGCACATTTGCTTCTCCAGCCCAGCCCAGCCCAGCAGCATCTGAGTAACCAAGCGGAGCGCGGTGGAGACCGCAGTGGAGACCGCAGGGACCAACTGCAGTTCCTGAGCCGCGGAAAGCAGCTGGTCTTGCTTAGGCGACTCGCAGAAGGGCCTTACCTGGCAGTTGACGTCCATCTGCCCGTTGGAGAGAAGGTACTGAACTACGTCATAATGCCCTTTCTTGGCAGCCAAGTGCAGACACGTGGAGCCCTCAGCATCCTGAGCAACAAAATCACAGGACAACTCAAGGAAAATCATCTCCCACCCTTCCCGGCGCTGGACATTGTTGGTGTCACAATGGCTGCACTGGGGCACATCACAAAGAGACAGGCTAGCGGTCAGAGCACAGGTCTGGGGGCTGGGAGAGCCCCCGGCCCCTCCTGCTGTGGACATCAGGAGAGAGGAATGGCAGCCGCATCCAGCCCCCCAGTAGGGAGACCCCAGTAGGGTGGTAAGCGAAGCCCTGACCAGCCAGCACTAGAGAGCACAGGTAGGGGCTGGGAGGAAGAGAAGAGCCTTGGATGAAAAGGCTCCCCTGAGAGCTTTGCAGAGATTGAGGAGCTGCCTGTCTGCTGCTCCCCACTCCCTCTCCCCTAGAGCTGTCCCCTATGGCTCCCCACTGGAGCCAGGGGGCAGGAAGTGTGGGGGAGAATTCTCGCATTGATGTAGGCAGAGCTTCAGCCCAGGCAGAGCTTCAGCTCCAGCCTCCCACAAGGCCCCTTACATCAGCAAGGCACCCCCTGGGGAGAGACAATCTCAACCAGAGAGTTAAGGCTGTGCCTACACTTGGGTTTCTTTAGCCCCGATGCAGCTGCTCAGTACAAGACACTTCTCCCACCGGTGCAGTGTGTCCACACAGGGGGCTGCCCTGGCACCTCTACACTGGAACCACACAGGGGCCCTCAAAGAGACAAGGCCCAAAAGAGGGTGTGGAAATGCTGAGGAGAAACTCAGATAAAGCAACACCTGCTTTGGGGTCTTCGAGTACAGGGTCTTCTACAGGGTGTAAAGGTTGGAAGACTGGGGTGTGAGTGACCGAGGGGGATAGGGGGCGGAAGGAGGGGAGAGAAAGACCCACAGTGTAAAATCAGAAACCAGCTGTGCTCTGGAGAGCCCAAACTTTTACCTCACACAAACTTAATCCAGAGCAAGACCCAAGGGGCTGAAAAGAAATGAAAAACCAAAAGCAATCACCCCTCCCCCAATTTAAACCACATCATCCTTTCATGTTAAACCCACAAAAAGCAACACACTTCAACAGAGGAGCACCTCTTTGGCCCACAAGAAGTAAGGACATCCTCTCAAATAGGTGTCCAATACAGAGAGCACGGGTGCCTCACAGACAATGCTTGGAAGGCGAGTGATTTAATTGGATGGGGATGTTTAATTGGATTGGATGTTGTGAAGGCCAAGACTATAACGGGGTTCAAAAAAGATCTAGAGAAGTTCATGGAGGATGGGTCCATCCGTGGCTATTTGCCAGGACGGGCAAGGATGATGTCCTTAGCTTCTGTTTGCCAGAAGCTGGGAATGGGCGACAGGGGATGGATCACTTGATGATTCCCTGTTCTGTTCATTCCCTCTGGGGCACCTGGCATTGACCACGGTCGGAAGACAGGATACTGGGTTAGATGGACCTTTGGTCTGACCCAGCATGGCCGTTCTTATGGGAAAGGTGAAGTTTTAGACAGTTTACACTGTGAAGCTCCTCAGGGAAAAGGGGACATTTTAACTCTCTCTGAAGAGTCCCACAAGCCCCTATACACAAGTGTCCATGAGCACAAGTGTTAATAATCAATAGGGCATTCTACTCCTGACACGTTCTGCACATACAAAGAACAGTGGCTGCACAAAGTTCACTGCAATCTTGACATCAGTGAAAAGCATGCTGGGAATCTGGTTCATAGGTAGCATAAAGCACAAAAGGCTTGTAGCTATGTATGACCCTGGCTAACAGCAGCACCTTTCTGCTAAGAGTAACAAGAGGTAACTGTAGTCTCTCAATACACCTGTGTGAGAGCAGGCACCGTTAATATTAAACTCCCACTGACTTCAACGGGACCAGGATGTCCCTCTGACAGGAACAGCAGCAGTTCGCAGGGGGACCCAGGAATGCCCTTGCTCATTAGTTGCCCCTTTCTTGCTTGACAATCCCTCTCTCTCAGCGAGGGGAGGGCAGAGAAGCAGCAGCTAGCATTTCTGTCTCTCTGCAAAAGAACCCCAGTTGATGTAGCAAGGCTGCTATTTGCAAACATGACTAATATTGTACAGGAAACTAATTAACGCAATGAACTTCAGGAAGTATTGAATTTCAGTAACGATCCCAGGGTTGTAACCGTTCTAATTGACTGTTGCTGGTTAGGATAAGGATTTCCCCCCCTCCCCTTTATCTTTATTAAAAAAATCTCTTTGCACCGTGACATTATTAAATCACACGACAGGCATTTGGCGATTGCTTGGGGATGCCTCTGGCACCAGCTAGTTTGAACCTGAACATGCCCCCACACGCTGGAGAACATCTCCCGGGAATTGTCAAAGGCCCAGCAACAGACTGCATTTGGCCTCTTGTAGCCTGCAAGCAGGCTAATCCCACAGACACAGGCCAGCAGCTTCTCAGTGGGCAAAGCATCAGCACCATATTGCTCCATTCCTTAGCAATATCACGGGCAGTGAGCTGAAGCGAGCAGGTGGTAACTACATGAAGTTTGTGGTGTGGAGGGCTCCTGCCCTTCAAATGGGATCTGATTTACGACACTAATAATCCATCCATGTCTTTTACAAGAGGGTTGAAGCAAGCAAAGACTGTTACGGGGAACTAGCCAGCCATGCTTTTATTGTATTTGTTTAAATTAAAGGGCTGTATTTTAAAGATGGCCTCTGATTTTGCCACTGCAGTTTTGTGCCCGCAAACTGCTACACAATCAGGTACTTGGACAGCTAAATCCTCTCTCTTTCACCTTCAATTGATTTGTAGGTACCTAATTAGAGGCCCGTTTAAAAAATTGCCCCCAAAAAGCCTAGTGCTGAGTTAATGGAGCACAAAACCAGAAAACTCTCTGTGCCCACGGAATTCAGAACCAACTATTGTTGCTATTCATTATTTTTATTACAGTAGCATCCAGAGGCCCCAAACATGGAACAGATCCCTGTCGTACACTTAGGTAGTAAGAGACAGTCCTTGCCCCAAAGAGCTTGCAATCTAGGTGTCAAATAAAGTGGGGAGGGATAGCTCAGTGGTTTGAGCGTTGGCCTGCTAAACCCAGGATTGCGAGAGTTCAGTCCTTGAGGGGGCCATTTAGGGGTCTGGGGCAAAAATCTGTTGGACGATTTAGTTGGGGATTGGTCCTGCTTGGAGCAGAGGGTTGGACTCGATCTCCTGAGGTCCCTTCCAATCCTGATAGTCTACGATTCTATGAAAAAAATTACCACCACCAGCCAGTCCTCACCCAAATGATAGAGGCCCCCCTTCCCCTCTAGCTGGGAACTTGCATCCAGACTCAAACCCTTCAAGAAAGGAAAGGAAAGTCTGACAAGCCGCTGAAGGAGAAAACAAGGAATCAATGACTACCTTGGGATCTACCAGTGCTCCAGCCTTGATAAGGTACTTCACAGCATCCAGGTGGTTATTCTCTGCTGCTTCCATCAGTGGGGTCCGCTGGTCCTCCGAGCAGGTGTCTATGTTAGCACCAGCCTGTTAAATGGCCAAGGCAAACACAAGAGCCATTAGCACAGCTTCTGTTTTAACGACGGATGGGGGTGGGAATAGAGATTTGCCAGCAGGCTGTCTATGGAGAGAATGATTCACCCACATCAAGAAAAATGATGGGGAAGAGGGGAAGTCAAAACTGATCTCTTCCCGAGAATCGCATTGTTTGTTCTCTTCCATATTCACTAAGTGGGAGCACAAAGGCTTGCACATCTGGACTTAGATGGTCTACGACTCATTCTGTGCCGCTGTAGAATTCACAGCTGGTCTCTGATCATCTGCCTCAAAAATCTCTACTTCCTCAAAATCCAAAGAGGAGTTCTCTGTTTCCAAGGGCCCACCAACTCCATGGGCACGAGGAAACAAACAGTTGTCCCCCCCATCTTCACAGGCTGCTCTGGAATGACCTATTCACCAATAGCAAGGATAGGGTTTTCCAAAGTGCTCGGCATTTGGATGACTGCGCCCAGTGAAGTCACTGTAAAATTTCCATTGACTTCCATGAGAGCAGAGTTAGGCCAATGAGGAGCTGCTTAGGAAAAACCTACCTTTATTTGTGGTCAGAATGCTACTGTGCAATGCATTTGGCCTGTTTATTCCCTATGTTTTGCCCAGTAACACACAAGCTGCTTCAAAACAAACAAAACACCAAACCAACCCAAACCCTACAATCCTTGGATTTAGTTGTTGTTGTTAATAGAAGGCCTATCTACAGCAGTAACGGGCCGACTCAGATTCATCTATGCACGTAAAAGGGGCCCGTTACTTCCAGCTGCCCTTCAGCGGACCCCTTTGATTGTATTGCTTTTAAAGATCAAAAACACCCAGTTCCCGCTGTGGAAGGGATGTTTCAGGTTAGGAGTGCAGGGGATGTTACTGCCCCAGTACTGTGCTGTCGCAACAGCCTTGCAGTAGAAAACGCATGAGACTCTGGACTCGTCCCCACGCTCCGTCTTCCCGGCATGGCCACCCCTTTGACAGAGCTATTCATCTCACAGATTTTATTCCTGTGATTCATTGCAAGGAAGCAGATCCACTGACTTCAAACAGGACATCTCGCCTGGATAAAAAGAGCAGGGCCAAAGGGCACATTTTCAAAGGAGACCCACTGATTTTGCGTGCCTCTATTTTTGGCGGCTCAACTTTGAGATCCACCTTCAGGCACTTCATTTTCGGAGCACAGGAGGCTGAGCCCTGTCTGAAAATCAAGCCCCTTCGAAGGCTCTCACCTTGGGCACCCAAAATCACCAGTCACTTTGAAAACGTGGGCCTCTTCATTTTGCTTTGCTGTTGGACAAGGTTAAAAAAGCCCATTCTTTTAAACACATTCATTTAAGGGGGTTCCAATGCAAAGCACATTTTTTGTACTCCAGTTCTCCGCGTTAACCAGGTGCCTCCCTTTATACAAACGTATTAGTGTCCAAATCTCATCAGCTCACACTCAACAGACTGGAAGAACAACGCACGACTATTGACAGTGCCTTTGATTTGCAATGGAAGCACTGAACCTACATTCAGTGGTGGGGCAGGGTGGGGTGGACGGACAGGAAATCTTGAGATTCAAGGGGTTATAATGGAAGGGAAAGGCTGAGTAGGTGAAGTCCCAAATGTTTTTCAGCCACGGGGGGTAAGACATGGCATGGAGAGAAGCCTCTTGATCTGAAGACTATCAACGGAGACGAACCTGAATCAGCATGTGGCAGATGTCCACGTGCCCAGACTCCGCAGCAGCGTGGAGAGGGGTTCTCTTATTCTGGTGCTCCATTTTGAAGTTGGGGTCAATCCCGTCCACTGAAAAACAAACAGACTCTTCTAGCTGGAATACAGAACCACCCCCAGTGAGCTGCCACCAATCGTGCTTGGGATCGTCACTTAAATTGTTGTTACATCACCGTTAGCACCAGGTGCGAAAACAATGAAACCCAAGAGTGACTGGTTTTGTAGGCCAGGCAGTTCTCCGATCTGGTGTGAACTGCCTTTTAACATAGAGATGGTCTCATGGATACTTCTCTTCCCAATGGCTGTCCTGCATGCCACCTCCCCTCTCATTCACAATTCTCTAACATCCTGATGGCTCCAACAGCAATTGTTGACATGGAGAAGTAATAGGGAAATTATCTAATCTATCTGTAGCTTCTTTTACAATAATAATAATACCACCATCTGCTAACTCTTATAGAGTGCTTTTCATCAGTAGATCTCAAAGTGCTTCATGGTCTCGAGCATATTTATCCTCTGCGAGGTAGGGCAGTGCTATTATCCCCACTCTACAGATGGGAAACTGAGGCACAGAGCAACCAAGTGCCTTGCCCAAGGTCACAAAAGAAGTCTGTGGCAGAGACAGAGAATTGAATCCAGGTTTCCCAAGTCCTAAGATAGTACTTTAACCACTGCAGACCAGGACAGGCCCTGTGACCAGACTGATCTCTCCGGACCAGCAAATCCTTGATGGATCACTAGCACTCCTTTTCTGTCTCTGTAAACCAGGGGTTGGCAACCTTTCGGACGTGGTGTGCCGAGTCTTCATTTATTCACTCTAGTTTAAGGTTTTGCGTGCCAGAAATACATTTTAATGTTTTTAGAAGGTCTCTTTCTATAAGTCTGTAATATAGAACTAAACTATAGTTGTATGTAAAGTAAATAATGTTTTTAAAATGTTTAAGAAGCTTCATTTAAAATTAAATTAAAAAGCAGAGCCCCCCGGACCAGTGGCCAGGACCCAAGCAGTGTGAGTGCCACTGAAAATCAGCTCGCGTGCCGCCTTCGGCACCCATGCCATAGGTTGCCTACCCCTGCTGTAAACACTGGGCTCCACTGAAGTCAATAAAGCTACTCTAGTTAACACCAGCTGAAGATCTGGCCCAGCTGTGCAGAAACTGACAGATGATAATGATGGGCAGACAATAGTGGCTGGGCATGACAATATGGTATGTAGGATGAAGTCATAGTTAAACAAAACACCGGTGAATTGAATTTCACTACTATCGAGGACTCGGACAATGCAGTCAATATTTGTCGGAAGGACAAAGGTGTTTGTTAAACGAAAAGATGGAAAGTATTTGCAAACATGTGCTGCAAAACACTGCAGAGGGGTGAAAACAATCAACAGAAAAAATTACTCAACAGTGTCCTGCAACTAAAACAAAGAGAGCAACTATTCCCAGGTGATCAGTGATAAAAGCAACATCGGAATCCCAAAATTATCCTCCAGTTGCAGTTTATTAGCTTAATTGATAGGGTGCTTTTGTACACTGGGGATGTTTCAATTCTCTGCAAACTCACTGAGAGTCTTAATTTAAAACACCCCCCATACTGCATGTAAGCACTCCCCCCCGCCCCTCATTATGAGGCTAGGCAAATTTCATCAGTTTGGAAAATTACACAGAGGCTGTTTGAGGGCAGCTAAGGACGGGCATCTGTGTAAAACAGTGTCCAAATTCAGAGGCAAGTTGGCAGCGAGTCCACGTTATGAGAGAGAAAGAGGAGAAACAACTGTCAGTGAGAAATTATTGGCAAAACTGATTTTAGCTTCCAGCACCCTCCCACCTGGGCCAACGGGGAATGCAAAGCAGGGAACCAGACTGTCGCGACTGACTTGCAGGAGCTGGAGTACTGCCAAACTAGCAACCTTCTGGGAAGGATCCACTTACCCAACATAAGCAGGACTTTCTGCAGTTCCCCTTGCCGGGCAGAGAAGTACAGCTGTTTCGGATGGAACCGTAACTTCTTGGGTCTGTAGCAGGAAGGAAAAAGGTTTATTATTTACTCTTAAAGAAAAGTCCCAAGAGCTCGGTCCTTTCCTCACGGCCGTCAGTTCACAAAGCACTAAGGGCTTTTATTTGCTCTCCTTGAAGGGCACCTTTCTACCATCCTCTACCAACCCCCTTCAGACATCCCATGGACAGCCCTATTCCCGAGCCCACTAGACAGAGCTTTTGGGTTCACCCAGTGGATGTGCCTCACTGAAAGTGAGAGAATGCAGCTACCGCAAGCGCTTGGCTTTTTACCACACCCACTCGGCCACAGGGTGACCAGCGTCACCCGGCTGCACACACAGAGCGAGGCATTAGAGGCAAGGAGCAGAATTTTCTCCCCACGACTCCTTTAGCAATGCCTTTGGGGTGAACGTTCCCCTGGGGTCAGCTGCTGAACAGACCTCTACCATGGCTGCTAAACAATAGCTGTTCCCTTGTTCCTGGAGGACTCTGGGCATCTTGGAACGTCTAGTAGGATGTTTCTATTTAGGCAATTGTCTGAAGGGAGACGACTCGAAGGAGTCAGACACAGGGAGCTCCTGACTTTGGGGATCCCTCTTGGTGGTGTGCTAAGAGAAGGAATGGGGATCCCTGGTAGGTTGACCTTGGTAGTACGGTCTGTGGGAAGGCAGACTAATCCCCTACTAGCAAATCCAGCAGCTGCGCTGCAGAATCCCCAACCCTCAGTGGAGAATGACTGATTTGAATAGAAACACACTGTGTGCAACTGGGCCTCAAAGCCCAAAGAGACTAAATCTCCTGGTTTGTTCCAGCCCAAGAGATCTGGGTGCCACCGGAGAGACTCGCAGGCCAGTTCTTACTTTTCTGAATCCAGGGCAATCAAAGCGCTTTCCAAGGTTTCTTTGACTGGTCCCTGAGGCAGGCCAGTGGCAGGCTTCACAAAAACAGAAGATCCAGCCAAATCAAACCCCTCAGTAGCCGAACTCTCTGGCTTGTCTTCCTCAGACAACCGTGTTCCAATGCCACTGGAGGGAGAGAGGGAGAGAGGGGGAGAGAGAGAGAGAGAGAGAGAGAGAGAGAGAGAGACAAACGTAAGTATTAAACCCAGACAAAAGCACAAATAAGGGGGAAAAAAGACCAGAAGTAGCATTATCCTCTCATTAGAGTAGATGTGCTCTAAGTAACATACTTGGGGATACAGCTACTACTGCAGCATGGGGCAGAGAGCACCAACAGTCTGCTGAGACAGTACAAGGTGGCAAGTGACAACGATCATTAGCACACACTCAGCTAAACCTGAAGATTTAGGATCTCTCTTAAGCACTGCTCAGCACTGAAGACTTCCAGAACAGCTGATGATTTGCTTCTCGCTTTGATTTTCTCTAGGCGCACATGCTGGTTGGTTGGAGCCACATGCTCTCTGAGATGACAGCTGCTAACCCCGATCCTGACCTGCAAAAACCCACCTCTAATCCAGTGCTAGGCTCCCCGGACCGCTCTGCCAATCCACCTCAGCCCCTGCATCTCTCCCTGCTCATTTTGGGCCCCTCTCGAGCAGAACGCAAGATGCGTTGAATTACATGGTGGTTTTATGGGATGGACAAATATCTCTGGGATTGGACTGACACCAAGAACTCATTTAACTTGTGACATGGCAGGCCAGGTCTTCAGAGGTGGGAGTCTATTGTGTCATCCCGGGACAGCTTTCAGCTGCTGGGTTTGGCATACAAGACAAGAATCAGGAACCTGTCTGATCCACGAAGAAGTGGTGGGGGAGTATCAGACATAAATCAAGGCACAGAGGCAGGCCCGATGCTTCCACTGAGCAGCGACTCACCTCCCCGTGGTGGTGTCTGCCCTCCCGTCTAGAGCCACCGGCTTCTCCTGCTCATAGGTCAGCAACACCATGGAGGTCGTGTCGGCTTTTGCTATCGTCACCTCCTTCGCCTTAGAGGCCTCTTCCCCGCAGTGCGGGCAGTAGCTGGTGTCATTTACCTGGGAGGCACAGTTCTTGTGGAAACGGTGGGAAATGCTGCTTTCGGGCTGACACTCCATGAAAGTACCCTGGGGGGAGAGAACACACGGAAGTCGTTCACATGTTCAGCCATAAATAATAATGTTCTTCGCCCTTCGCTTTAGTATCATCACCGTTCTCATCGCTTTAGTAGCACCCCTCAGGAAGGAAGGCCAGAATTATCACCATTCTACAGCTGAACTAAACAGCAACAACGAGAAACAACTGACTGGCTATGATTACAAACCAAGCCACTAACGGATCTGGTAACAGAACCCAGGAGTCTTGGTTCCCTGTTCTCTAACATCTCCCAACATCAAAACTCTTGCTGGTGTCTCTAGAAACACAGGCTCTAATATGTGCCATGTTGTAACGGCTTATGCCATTACAACATGGCACTTCCCCATCCCCAGTGGATACGCTCTGTGTGCACAGGATGCTCCCAAAAGCAAAAGGGGCACATGTAAAGATGACAGGTCTGCACACTAAGAAAATCTGACAACTGTCCTCGATTGCCAGCCTTCACTTATAGGTGCGCTGTAAAGCTACATGCCAGTGGAGTTAATGCCTGGCTTTACTTACACAGAGCTACACTCCCACGCCAATTTAAGAGAATCCAGGCAAGGGGTGACACTAAACCCACTTAGCTACATCAGGATGACTTTTGTGTTTACACAAAGCCCTAGAATGGTGTGCTGTAGAATCCCACTCAATTGGCTGCTAATGACTTTCTTCTCTTCCTCTCTCCAAAATCCTCTAACACTTCCTGATGACTTGAAGTTATCCCAGAATCCATCATTCTGTGACACTATCTATTTGTGATTAAACAGACTGATGCACTCTGGGATAGCATTTATGAACCAAGACATGAATCACATGGAACAGAACATTTAAGGACAGGACAGGTTAGTTGAATCCCCATATGAATCAGGTAAATATTATCCCAAGTTTACAAATAGGCAAACTGAGGCACAGCTGAGTTAAGTGACTAAACCAAGGCTAGACAGAACCTCAGTGGCAGAGCTGGGACTAGAACCTATTGTCTTGCTCAAATTCACTATATAATCCATGGCAAACAAAGCACTGCACATGGGACACAACAGGTCACATGTGCAGAGACCAATTTACAAAGAAATAAGACACATTTTTAATAAAGAGAGGAATTAACCATTGGAACTATTTACCAAGGGTCATGTAGATTCTCCATCACTGGGCATTTTTACATCCAGACTGGATGTTATTCTAAGATGGGGGAGGGGAGATAAACTTTTTGGCCTAAGGGCCATATCGGGATATGGAAATTGTATGGTGAGCTACGAATGCTCACGAAATTGGGGGTAGGGGTGCGGGAGGGGGTGAGGGCTCCGGCTGAGAATGTGGGCTCTGGGGTGGGGGTGGGGTTGGGGATGAGGGGATTGGGGTGCAGGAGGGCACTGCATGCTGGGACCGAGGAGTTCGGAGGATGGGAGGGGAATCAGGAATGGGACAGGGAGTTGGGCACGAGGGGATGTGAGGACTCTGGCTTGTGGTGTGGGCTCTGGGGATGAGGAGATTGGGGTGCAGGAGGGTGCTCTGGGCTGAGATTGAGGGAATGGGAGGGCAGAAGGAGGATGAAGGATGGGGAAGACAGTTGGGACACGGAGGGGGTGAGGGCTCTGGGGTGGGGCTGGGGACGAGGGGTTTGAGGTACAAGAGGGGGCTCCGGGCTGGGATCGAGAGGTTCTAAGGGTGAGAGGGGAGTCAGAGCTGGGGCATGGCATTGGGCGGGGGGAACCTCCGGGGTGCAGACTTCGGCTAACCCTTACCTCAAGCATCTCCTGTAAGCTGTCTCCCCTCCAGAGGCACGGCCAGACATCTCTGCGTGCACTGCCCCATCCGCAGGCACCAGCCCCACAGCTCTTACTGGCTGGGAGCTGTGGCCAATGGGAGCCGTGGGGGTGGCATCTGTGGACGGGGCCTCCGCGTACTATGTAGGAGCCGGAGGGGGGGTCATGCTGGCTGCTTCCTGGGAGCCGCACGGAGCAAGGCAAGCACCCGACCCTGCTCCCTGGCCGGAGCGCTGGAGCGGGGCAAGCCCTAGACCCCACTCCCCAGCAGGAGCTGTGGGCCAGATTAAAAGGTCTGAGGGGCCAGCTGTGGCCTGCAGGCCATAGTTTTCCCACCCCTGTTCTAAGACATCTGCTCCAGGAATTATTTTGGGGCCTGTGTTACACGGGGAGTCAGACTAGATGGTCACAGTGGTCCCTTCTGGCCTTGGAAACTACAAAGAGAAACTGGAAAGATCAGTGGGGGGGCGGTGAAGAAACCCACAGCCTGAAATTCTTAAAGCAAGGCCTCCAACCAGGCCTCCAACATGGATCAGTCAATAATATTCTTTGAAGTTCCTCTGGAGGCTAAAGATACCCCAGGGTATGTTTCCTCACTGCCGCTCTACCTATTCCCCAGCACTTGAAGCAGCATTTCCCAGCAGGAAGAGGGAGAAAAGGTGTGCGTGATCTCTGAAAGGCAGCATAGCGGGCCTCTACTTTGGGCCCCCCGCAGCACCTCTGGGTATCCCCGGCTAAAAGGCGTGACTTACAGCCGTGCAGAAGTACCCGCAGCCAGGGCAGCACTGGTGTTTCACCATTCTCCCTCGGTGGTCCTCGCACAGCACCAAGAGTTGGACTTTGTTAGAAGGGCGCATCAGCTCGTACTTCACCACGCTGTTTGTGCATCGGCTCAGCTGGAACAGAACAGTGAAAGGCAACGCAATTACTGGAGACCAAAACACAGACAACCCTCTCTGCTGATGTACACTGCTGGGATGAAACTTGGCCTTTTCGCAGCCCTTCAGATGCAAGCCAGACAGCATTAGCCATTCAACAGGGAGCAGGGAAAGCTGCTCTCACAGGAAGAAATGCATCATTTACTAACGAACATGCAAATGGACCAGAGAGGCATTGAATCCTCATAAGGAAATTCATAATCGGAAATACACAAGAGCCAGGCAGCGGCGGAATGGGCAGTCCCCTGGGTCTGAGTCACCAAACACTCACTCGTTTTGCCAGAAACAGAGGGAACCAGACCTAATGCACCTAAGCTCGTTAGTGTTCGGAAGTGAACCCATCATGAGACAGAGGGAGAATCCCGGTGCAATTAAATTCTGGTTTGCGCTTGTTGAGGTCCTGTGCTGGATCACACTCAGGCACGTTACGGGCCAGGTTTTCACAAGAGCTCAACACACTGTTCAAGCACTGTGCACTGAAACCTTTAAAAAATAAAAAAAAAATCTGGCCTCTAGATAGAGATGCCATTAATGTCTGATGCAAAGTATCCTTGTGTATTCGCCCACAACCTTAGGTTATGAACCTACTTTCACGATCACCTATATCAGGGTTCACTTTCCGCTCTTATACATCTCATCATTTTCACTTCCTGAGTGCCAAGTACTAGGCAGTACAGGGTTACATTTCCACCTCCAAAAAACTTCCTTTCCCCACTCCCCGGCCCTTCAATACCATGACAACCTATTGTGAAAAACATCCCTACCAAATCAAAACACTGGGCCTAAAGTTCACTGATGTGACAGTTAACATCGTTGCTCAGGTCAGAAGAGCCGAAAATAAAAGCCGCACCCTCTCACTCAGAGTAAGCTGAAAATTAGCAAACGAATTCCCTTGTTTTACCTATAAACTGAGCAAATTTGATCAGACATACAGCAGGTTGACCTGTCTGTATTAAGTAGTCCTGATGTTACCTTGGCCACATTGTCTATTAAGGTTCCGTTTCCAGGTAGTTTTTAAAGTGTACATAAATGATTAATGGCTCTTTTATCAAACTATCAATTGTTCTAGAGACCAACAGGTGGCTTATAACCTTTGATAATCCCTACCAAAGTTGTGCTTACAATCATCCAGCTACGAACTAGTCATGTAAAATGTTTAAACAACCTATAGCCACTTATTAATGCTTTATAACCTAGAACCTTAATATAAAGGGTGGCCATTATTCCCTTGGCCCGCTCATCCCCAATTTGTCCGAGAAAGGGAGCTCTCAGAAAACTGTATAGCTTCTTGTCAGATCCTCTCTTCCTTGTCTAGAGACCCCTGAGAGTGACACTCCAGGTCTTTTCCTCCCCAAGGCTCCAGGGATGTTTCTCCTTCAACGACTCACTCTTGTCTCGCATTGGGGATTCCTTTGCCATGGGGTACCCGTGTGCGTAGGTGACTGGAATACAGGTGGCCTGGAAAGGCTGTCAGTTATTTCCCCCACCCCAATTCTTTCCAGAACCCAGAAAAAGAACTTGAACAACTCTGACTCCCTGCCCAGTGCAAGCAGCTCAGCAAACAATACCATGTTCGGTGGGGAAGGTAAGCATCTCCCAGGAAAAAGGAAGTTTAACCATTTGTTTTCTTGCCTGAAGCGGTACCTCCCGCACTCCCCAGAGAACAAATCAGGGGCTCATTTCAGGGCTGCTGGCAGCCACTGGAACCGGGCGAGCCCAGCTGTGGTTAATTGAAAGTCACAAGTGTAGCACTTTTCAGCCAGCAGAACCTGAAGGCAGCCCAAGGCTTCTGGGATAGCGAAAGCCCTGTTAGCAGAGGAGTAATGTAGGGGAGGGGAAGTATAGGCGGGAGTTAGTGGGTGGGCAACTGCTCCAGAAACCAAGCGCTAGGAAAGGTCTGCATTGGCAGCTGGGTAATCCAAAGAAATGGCCTCCCAGGTTTCCTCTGTTTGAATGTTCTCAGTCGGACGCAGGCGAATGTATTTTGTCCCCCTTGGTTTGGAGTCAAGCCTTTATTTGAACAAGCCAGCCCAGCTGTAACCGCCTGAGACCCGCAGCACAGAACCTCCTGCTGTCCCTGCTCCCCTCGCTCTCCTGAGCGCCGTCCCCTACAGCTTAGTGCAACAGGGGCATGGCCCTGTTTTCAGTGGGTGGCTGCTATGTATGGAGTGCTGGAACCAGCCCAGTAAAAGGGCACGGTCTCGCTATTCGGACAAACCAGCGGGTCCCCATCTCACCATCTGTGTGGCCTGGTGGACGCTCCCTGCATTACACCCCGTTCAGCTGCTATGTCTCCTTTGGCTCCTCTTCTGCCTCCCTTTCTTTTTCCCTTCTCCTTTTGTATTCTCCCCACTAACATTTTGCTCCTTTCCTTGTGGGGGGTGCCGGTGACTGTTCCTGGCCCTCTCCCCTCCCTATATCCCTCTCACCAGAATTCCCCACACGATCTGGGATAGAGGCAAATGGTGCCTCTGTGAGGGGGCAACGCATGCTCCTGAACCTGAGCTACGTCCCTCGAGAGCCTCACCGTAGGGCAGAAGCGGGAGCGAAGGCAGGTGGCTTTCAAGCAGCTGACAGCCATTTTACCTGATACAATACATAGACCTGCCCCAGGGCTGGGAAACTAGCCTGTAAACCGAGCACCCTGATGATCTCACCACTGACCTCTTCAGACTCCTGCTGCCCAAGACAAGACCTGGGCACCACTGTGAACCAACTCAGCACATCCAGTTTCTCTCCCCAAAGAGAGCAGGCAGAGTCCTCAGAACGGGAAACGGAGGGGACCAACCCTTCCACGGGAGGAAGCTGTGAGACACTAAAGAGGGGCTCCTACCTCATTGTCCATGCTCTCCGTTGCCATGCACTGGTTGTTGGCGAGTGTGGTAATCTCTCGGCTTTTGGGGGTTTCCATTCGACAGCTACAGAGAGGCACTTCCTGAAGACCGTCCATTTCCATTGCTTCAGGGCCATTAGAAAGACCTGTGGTGCGAAAGTCAAGTCAGTCAGCTCTGTGATTACCACCTGAGAACACCCACAGGGGAGAAAAGGATACAGTTGCTCAATGTTAGCTTAACCCTTCTAGAGCACCGTCCATACAAGGTTCTCAAAGGAAGCGATAGTTAAACCTCATAACATAGGTATGCAATTGTTCTTATCCCTATCCTACAGATGGGGGAAACCCAGGTACTTAATGTGGAGTTTTCAGAAATGTTCAGTGTTGGTCCAACTCTGCTCTCCCCGGGAATTTTACCACCGACTTCAACGGAAGAGGACACTTATAACAACCGAAAACCCCACCCCAGAAAGAGTGACTTGCCCAAAGTCACACAGTGCATCTGTGGCAGAGAACAGAGAACCCAGGCGTCCTGACTCCCAATGCTCTAAATATCAGATAACTTGCCAGGGACAAACTGCAGTTCAACGTCCGAAGTTACATTATACAGCATGGCAGAATGTCAGGAAAGTATTTCATCGCTGGCTTCTATTTGCACAGGCTTATGACATGGTTGAAAAATATTCCTTGGCCCATTCAGTCTGAGCCAGGGACGGAATATTTGAATCCTATCTGAACAGTGTTCCTTACACATTTTTGAGTTACACACTTTTTAAAAAAAACCAAACTTCCTATACATTTACCCTGGGCTAATTCAAACCTGTCTTGTTCTTCAGAGCCAAGCCTGGGAAGCTATTAGGTCTTCAAGTGAAGTAATCATGCTGCTTTTTGATTTAAAAAGTCAAAAAGCTTCAAAGGGGGAGTTATTTTACTCTGGGCAAAGGCTGAAACACCAGTACTAATCATTCAGGTCACAGTAGAGATTCCCCTCTGGTGCCACTGTGAAATCAACGTTCTTTTTTCCCCCCCTCTCTGAGGACACCATTTTAAGAGTTAAAAACCAATCTGTTTTCTTCGTGTAAGGAATGTCCCCAAGCTGTAAGGAGTATGCTTCCAAGAACCACTACAGTCCATGGGTAAAGTCTGTCTCTACCGCAGCCAACTAGCTGAACGAACCAGCTAAGGATGGGACATGACAATGTGGTGAAGGCCCCTGTACATTTCTGTGTAAAAGCCATATATAGCCTTGAGAAAACAGAGCGTCTGCCAAGATCACAAGGTGGGGAGCAGTTTGTTTCTCCTTCCAAACTGCCATTTCAACTGCCCTTCTGACATGCAGCGGATCCAGTCAAAACACCCACCACCAGCTCATGTGGGCTTGTGTGGGAGGGAGAGAAATTGACTTCCCCTTAGTGGTGGACACTCCCACCAGCTCTGTGATGTCCCATGATTGAAAGAACAAGGCAGACTTCCAAAGGAAGCACAGCGTGGGGGAGAGTCAGTTTTATGACGAGGCACTGGACTCAAGACAAATTCAGCACTGGGAACAGCAGCTTTCTCATTAGAAGAGGCCTCTCTGGAGCAAACAGGCAGATAGCCCTGTACTTGGCTCCCCGGGTACTGCCCTCCTGCGTAGGAGAAGCATTCCATCCTCAGGGAGTCTACCTGCCCTTCTCAGAACGTACTCACAGTAATGAACCAGCGCACCCCACTTTGCAATGCTGGGGGCTAGGGCTGTAGAATACTGTAGGGTTGTGGGGGTAAATAAGGGTTATTTAAAAGGCGGGGGGAACTGCAAAAAGGGGCAAACAAAAATTGAGGGAGAAAGAATCAGCCAAAACTCTGAAGGCTTGCGTCCTCCCTGAGAAATGTTTGCAATCTTAAACTCCACCAACAAAGCCCAGTAACCTAATTTAACAGGGGTCCCTCCCTTGAACCCCACTCTGCACACCACCTGGCCCAGAGAGCAACGGTGCCACCTATGCCCCTGAGCTCAGTGAGATTAGCTAGCTGCCTTTTTAATGATGCAGCTCTTCAAATTCTCCTATCAGTAGCCACCAGGGGGCATCATCTTAATACAGAGGATAAGACCAAGGAAACAAAGAACCAAAATGGTACATGGCCATATTTAGAAAGCTGACACTCACCTTCTGATTGTGAAGATAGAATTCCCTTTACTCGGAGATCCAAAGAATCAAGAGACACTTCCATGTATTCCATACTATTCTCCTGCCCAGCTCCCTCTCTGCCTCCCAAAGGTGGTTTATACGCCTCAGTACCTAAATTAAAATATACATATATTTATATAGCAAAAAAAAGATTGTGTATATGTATAAAGGCCACATTCATCACAAGAAAGCAGTATGCAGGCTACCCTCCTAAGAGAGTCTATAAATACAGATGCGCGCAGAATAATGAAAACGTAACATCTGGGCACGTATGTTACAATTGATCTCTTATTTCCTTCCCTGTATGATCGGGTAGATTTTTCACTTCCACTTAGGTAAAGATAAAAGAATAAAACGAGACAAACAAGTCCTGCCTTCCAAACACACATCTGTCTGCTGCCGTTACTGCATCAGCAGCAGAAGCTTAAATGGCAAGAGAAAGGGATGGAAGTCTAGCTCACCCTGACTTACCCCACAATCTCTCTCTCCAACCTGCTGAAAGGGCCCTAGGCCACTGCCCCAGCCAGGCAGCGCAAACTAACCAAAAACACGCATAAAAACCCTGGAAGGGAATGGGACAGCTGACATTCAGGTTAATGCGAGGGGGGAAGGTAAGTGCTCAGTTCTATCATTAAATAAGCAATGCTGCTGCTGAACTGAGGTGGGGTTTTGGGTGGTATTTTTTTTTGGGGGGGGGGGGAATTTTTGGGAAACTTTTCATGCATTCAAGCCCCTTTAGGTTCACCCATTTTCATACTTGTTTCTTGCTTGCTCCCACCACTTAGTCTAACTGGTGCCAACAGGCTTTTGTTCCCCTGGATGATTGCAGAACAGCTGGTTTTCATGCCAATACCTGTATTTGCAGGTCAGCAACGGGACCCAGGCCTGAATTTTAGTATTAGCTATTTGCCCAGAAGTGACTGGCACCCCATCTTCCTATTAATAAAGTTTCCATCATCCAATCAGGGAAGACAAACACCGGGCATGACTGATGTGATTGCTTTCACACTACAAACCAACCCACGGGCTGAAACGTGTTCACTCAGCCAGTTATGACAGAAGTTGATAAAAGTCAGTCTGCTTGCAGAAAGACCCCTTCACCCACTGGATAAACCATTCCATGGTGAAGAAGTGTGAACCTTTAACAATGGAGCTAACTGAAAGGCGTTACCCCCTGTACTCCTGGAGACTCAATCTCTTTCATCCTGCAGCCGAAGAACTGATCTGACCCATCCTCCCTTCAATCTCTCAACGCAGAAGCTCAAGAGAGAAAGGGCAGCGTATGCAGTATGTTGTACATTTTGGGTCAAATAAATTTGACACACTGAACTCTTCCCTCATTGTGGAGGTGCCAAGAGGCCAATTATCACACACTTTGCGTTTCTTCCATATGATGCGGATACCCAAAACCGGCACAGGCAACCGCACAAGAGTAGTAAAACCTCATGCCCCCAGTCTATACGGTAGGTTCCATGTGTCCCTTCTGAGCATACTCCGATGAGTTTGAGAGATTTGCTTGGATCTTAATTCTTACTACAGAGAAGCCACCAGATTTGCTCCTCTGATCAACGTACACTCTCCTCTGGCTGGGCAAGGCAGGCAAGAGAACAATCCCATGACTAACTGGGAAATATTCACCTAAGGAGCTGGGGCCAACCTGCCCCCACTGCCTCCTACCCAAACCCAGGCAGCCTTTCTGCTCGTTGGCTATTCTGCTGTCTTGGAGGAAGATCAAAGACCGGTGGGGTGGGGGGGTGGGGGGTGTTATTCCCAAATCTGCCTTGTCAGCTGAAAAACCTACTGATTCCTTTGTGAAGAGAGAAGTGCCCATACATGCTTCATACCCAACCACTGGCTGCTGGGCATCGGTGTTCTGAAGCAGAGAGGATTTACGTTAGGGAAATTCTGTTTAGTTCTGTGTTTGTACAGCACCTTGCATGCTGGGGTCCTGGCCAACGGCTGGGGCACACTTAGGCACTACAAAAATATAAATAATAACTAATACTATCTATCTGTAACAGTAGCTGTGCTGATGACCCTGGTTATACCACGGTTCCATATGGCTCCATTGTGGCCCTGACCCTGCTCAAAATCTCACACAGTTCAGGTTTAATCGGGGGTTTGGGGGCAGAGTCCATGTCTGGCTGGTGGTGTAAAACCAAACAGCACAGTAAAGTGCATCAGGGACAGCTTCTTTGTACTTGGGACCCCTAATGTAGCTGAAGTTCAACCGTTAACTGGCCCTGAGTGTCTTCTTCAAAGATGGTAAAGACGGGGATGCTGGTGTAAGTTCCTATGGCAAATCTTGAAATGCATTTTAAGGTAACAGAGGCAACGTCTAACCCTGTCATCGTTTTCCACTCAAGCCCTTTCCTCCTCCCACTTACCATCCTTAACATCTACAACGGTAAGGCAACAAATCAACTGGGAGTAGAGGCCACCATTCTTTGGTCTTCACCTGGAAGGTCTGTTTCTGTATATTTAGCAGACAAAGGCCACCGATTACCTAACACACTGGCTTGTTTCTTTTTATTCCTCCTCCTCCTCTTCCGGGTGGGCTTCAGCCATGGGCTGTCCGTCTTTCCTTTCCTCTTCAGCAGTTTCTTCTTGATGCTGGACTCGGAGCTCTGAATAACCAGAAAGGCCGTTTGCACACAAAGCACGCCCGTACCAGTGGCCAATACTCATTTCCCCCCATTTTAAGGCCCACTTACACTACCGAAGTGATGTGAGGGTGGTTAGTGTAACTGAGAATCAGGGTTTGCAATCAAAGTGGTGCTAAGAAGTCCCTAGAGCTTACTAGACACACACACACGGGCAAGTTTTCCGTCATTAAAACAATACATGCTTCACTTTCAACATGCTTTTCTAGGGCAAGGTAGTGGGTATACACACAGCCTAATCATACTCCCTACAGAGAGGAAGCATCCAGCACTCTGGAGGCCAGTCTCATCAGTGATGTCTACAAATCCAGGTTGATTTATTGCTTAATGTATGCAATATGTTTATACTGCATACTCCAGGCTCGGTGTTCAAAGCAGCCATTAAAATTGGGACTTGGGTATCCATATCACTTAGGCAGCCTTGAAAATCTAAGCCTCTAAGTCTATGTTTAAATTTAAATGGACATCTCATTAACGGCTCAACCCAACTCCCACAGCAGTCAATGAAGTGGTTTCAGATCTACATTGTTTTCCTCCTCAAAATACATTGTACCACACTCCAGCCTCGCACCAGAATCACTCGGAAAATAGCTGGTTCTGAGCTCTTGCTCCTTAGGGCAGGTTCAGACTCATATGACCAAGGAGAGAAGTACAGTATAGAGCCAAGAGCTCTCTGCTGACTACACGGGGCTCCAGATGTTTAACTAGAGGAACTCTTAGTCTAAGTTTCTGCTGTTCATTCTTCCCTAATGGCTCATTGGGAGAGCAGTGGTCACTCAGACAGCCAGGATTCAAACCATAAAGGACTTTACAGATCAAAATCCAACACCGTGAATTGTCCCAGAAGGGATAATGAGCTACATCAAGGAACTGCACAGGAAAAGTTATTCTAGAAGCCAGAAACAAACCAATGCCAGAGCGCATTACTACTGACCAGGATCTGATCTTCCCTTCCCTCCCCAACTTAATAGAAATGATAATTGTTGCAATTTGTTCTACCTTCACCCTTCTGCTCAGCCAGATAAGCTGATGATGCAAATAACTGAAAGAAACAACCCAGGCTAAAGAATTTCATAAGTCACTAGTGAGTCTGAATGCCTTAAAAGGGGGCCTGATTTTCAGAGGGGATGCAGGTAGGTCAGCCCTGTGTGAAAACCAAGTTCCTGTGAGAGACACCTCACAATGGGCACCCCAAAAAATGCAAACATTTTGACACTGTAAAAAGGTGCAAGGATCTCCCCATTTCGCTTGAGGGAGGTGACTGTGTGTTGTTTATAAGCCTAAATCCCTTTTCTCTTTAGGTGTTCTATGGCTCACAGGGCCCAGTGCGGGCTGGGCCCTTGGATTAATGAATGAACTCCACAGTGTTCTGAAAAGAAGGGTTCAATTTCAGCTCATTAAAAAAAAAAAATATCGACTCATTACAACTGCTGGGTCTGTATCTAAGGAAGAACTTAAGAGGAACCATCAAATGTTTCCATTAAACATAAGAAAAAACGAGTCAGCACCTTGCTGAAAACAGCGAACAAACAAAAGGTCACCAGTGAGCATCAGAAGGCAACTAATTCTGTCGCAGATCATGGACATTATGGAAAATATGGCACCCATGTGGGTAGTTCCACTGGGTTTCGGGCAGTGATTCCGTTGCAGTAGCAGGGAACCATGGTGCTTCTCTCTCTCAGGCAGAGCGTAGAAAGGAAGATATTGCAACAGAGCAAAGATCAAAAAGAAACATCTCGCCACCTGGCTTACCAAGTCGGATTCATCTCCATCTTCCTCCTCCTCCCCAGATTCTCCAGATTCTTGTTCCTCCTCAGATTCACCGTCTTCCATCTGTAGTCAGAATTCCCCCAGAAAGAGAAAGAGTCGGCTAGGTCAGCTATTTCAAAGCAAAGCACCTTCCTCATCATGCAACCACAGGGCTTCTTTTGTCCCCAAGCACCACCCACGCTGTAGCCAGAGCGTAAACTAGCAAAACTCTCTTCAAGAGCCCCTCGGCTGTTAACTCACAGCAGGGGCACGTGTACAGGGGCAGGATTGGAAGCTCCACTTCCACCCCAAAGAAATGCTTTGCTACCCAGCATGAGAGTCATAACCTTGGGGGCTTCCCAGAAGCAGGGCCAACGTCACGTCTTTGCCATCTGGTTGGCTCTTATTACAGAAAGATCCAGCCACTCAGGAGGAGTGATATGAACAGAGATGGTGATGTTTGGTGTATCTGGTTTTTACTGCTTCAAATATAAACTCTCATGCTTCAGTCTATAACTGAAGAGGATTAGGAAGAAACTTGCTCCTTGATAAGTTAATTTTATGACTGTCTACTATGGGGTTTCTGCTTCTATACCTTGAAGCCTCTGGTTCTGGTCACTGTCCCGAGACAGGATATGAGACTAAACAATCCTGTACGTCAATGCCCCAAATTCAAAATTCCTACAGCAGGAAAGGAGGAAAAGTAGCAGGTCACCAGGGGCCTTTGCTCCAATAGCCCTGTTCTCTGCCATCTCAAGTGCTAAGTCCTAGAAACATCCTTACTTCATGCTATGAACTTTGGTTCCTCTCTTTCTCTGTCCTATCCCCATGTACAAAAATCCCCCTTCAGCTCTTTCACCGTCACTTGAAAGGCATCCAAATACCTTTCTGGCATTGTCAGCATCCAATGAGCCCTCCTTCAAGGTCCTGTTATCCTCTGCGGGAAACGCAGCGGACTGTTCAGCTCCATGTTCATCTTCCTCTTCCAGGTCATCAGAGTCTTCCTCTTCCGAGTCCACCTCTATGCTCTCCCCATTCATGTGAGGGCTGATGTCCATTAGGTCCTTTTCACCCTGAAATACCCAAGCCCATAAACCAGGAAGGCCGCAGCAACTCATGTTACTGGCTCACTGCACCTAACCACAGATTCACATCATCTTCTTTGTACTGGGACATCTGCTGCGGATTGAGTACAGGACACGTTTTCCCTTAGAACCCAGAAAGGCTACTAATGCACCTGGACAGAGATTTTGCTGCAAGCCCCCTAGCCCTATCAACCTGGAGGACGAGATGCCAACGGGAGTAATGCAGGGCTCTCGTGGCAGTACAGAGTGTTAATGGCAGGGTCGCTGGTCAGCCCTGATCCTTACTAGGAGTCATCATGAGTACAGATTGACCAGTTAACTGAAAGCATCTAATTTATTTCCAAAAGGAACAGTTCCTTGAGTCATCTCAAGGACCACGGGAGGGTTCCTCTGAAAGGAAAGGAAGTTCTAACACCCACGCTGGGCTCTTCAGCTCTCACTGAATTTAATGGTAAAACTCCCCTGGCACAAACTGCAGCGGGAACACAGTTAGGCCAGTTCCGAATCCAACCTTTTAAAATCACCTGCCTTTTTCGCCTTGCAACCTTAAGCACTAACACAAAGGGCGACTCTCCTGAGGGCTCCAAGGCAGAAACATTTGTCAGGGTCACCTTGAGCCATCCAGGAAAATCACAGAGAAATGGGAAGCAAAAAGTGGGTTGTTTTCATTTGTTCCAGGTCTCTTGACACACGGCACCTGAGAAGACTTCCCGTAATTGCCCATTTGCAGAACTTTCCCAACCACCAGCCTTAGAAGGGCAGGAAATTGTTACAGTGAGACTGAAGTTGTAGGGAATGGATCACAGATCTACAGCGAGTGGCCATATTTGCAAGCCTGCAGATGGGGCTGGTCTCCCAGTGCAAAACACACACGGATAAAAGAGTCAAGCACTTTATTCCGCCAAGCAAGTAAGTAGCAGGTCTGGTTAAGCCCTTACCTTGGCACCTGCAGTGGAATGAGTTATGCTCTTAAACATCTCAATCATCGTTCTCTGTTTTAACACTTTGGTCTTTTTCTTGGGAACCAGGCTATAGGTTCCCATTCTCCGCTTTTTCTTCCTAGATACTGCAGCAGCTGTAGGGGGGAATAAAAACACAAAGCGGATTCAGGATGGGAAGGAGAAAGCAGAAGAAAATGGAAAGCAGAAGAGATGCCATTTGAGTGCTTTAAAAGTGAGGTTACAGGCAGAAAAGCAACACAAGAGCACAAACATAAAGGGCTTCCGGAACCCGCTGCTCCACATATAAGACAACCAAAAGGGTTCGTGTGCACGCACACACAAGTGTTTCTGTCGAAGATGCAAACTCAACCTACGTTCTGAAATTCCCCTGCCCCACCCCCAATTCTTTCTGATCCTTACGTCATCACCAGCAATAAAGAGTCTCCCTCTCAGAACTTGGTGGGCAGTTTTGCTGATGATGCAGGAGGCAGACTAGAATCCAGCTTGCTCTCAGCGCCTACATGAGTAATGACGTATGTTTTAACCAGTAAAGTGATCTAGGACATCTTGAGAACACACAGGGAGCAGAGATATTGAATACGGAGGTGGTTGTTATTTAACTTCGCTCTATTCAACCCTTAATTTTGTTAGCCTCCCTCCAGCCCTCTAGATAAATCAGAGATCACACCTCAGTGCCTGATATGGTCTTGGGAGAATACATGTCGCAGGCATATTTGGTTCCGGCTCTTTGAAGAATAATGTAAGCCCAGGGAACGGCTATCTTGGGAGTCAACATTATGACTCTCTTGTTGTGAAATCTCAGTTCATTTAGAACGTTCCCTTGCATCTGATTTTACTTTAAAAGTTTCACTTAAAAGGATGTTAAAGAGGCTTCTCTTTAAAAGATGTGTTAATACAAGTTATTGTTATTACAAAGCTACACTTCGTAATAAGCAGAAACCAATAGTAAACGACCATCAGAATCTTATGAAATAGTATATTAACAGCTATAGCAATCCCAAACAAAGCCTTCGGTGTAGCAATATCCCATGTGACAACTGAAGGGCTACAAATTTGCCTATTGTAAACAGCTTCACTTGAGAGCATGAATGAGTAAATGAACAGTCTGCCCATGACTGCCTTCAGCACTCAAGGGAAGGTGGAGGTTTGATGGAAGGCGCAGGTGCCCTGCTCTCTACCTACTCAGTGAAGCAGAACACGAAAGCTACAACAGACTGTCAATATCTGAACACCAAGGCTCAGTTTACACTGGGGATTTTCACTCATCCACTCCCTTCTCAAACTCTTGATCTCTCCTTTTCTAAAACTCTACCTGGCTTCTATTGCATCCCTCCATAGACACTACAGCCAGCAGAGCTGATGCCTTCCCAGTGAGGACTCAGAAACTGTGTTAGTTACACAGAACTCCCATGGATGGGGAGACAGCGTCAACAAGGACTGCAGGACTACGTCCTGAACTAAACAAAGGCTGCAGGCTAGCACATGGTCCATGGTGTAGGAGGCAGATAGCATCATCCTGACAAGTCCTGCCAGACTTGCTCAGTCCAAACTCCAAGATGGGTTGGTGGGAATTTGGGGTGTGAAAGAAGTGCTTTCTTTCTATCCTAGATGCTCAAGGTGCTTTGGTTCTTTGGGATCAGGCCTTAAAACTTCACTCTGACCTGCGCCATGACGTATGCCTATAACTACAGTAAGTTCCACAACTCCGAAACTAGTGAAAACTGGCAGCTGTAAAAGAAGAATAAGGATGGAATTTTCAAAAGCATTGAAGTGATTTAGAAGCACGAGTCATTGCAAAACGTCAATGGGACTTGTGCACCAAAAGTGACTTGGAAGCACTTGAGAAATTTTCACCCTAAATCTCTCCCTTCCTACCTAACTAGGGAAAAACCACGGTTCTCTTACAGGATTTTAACATACAATGTTTTTTTCTGCTTACATTGTCCAGAATAAGTGATATTTGGTCACACTGTTGATTAAATACGTATTTGTAATGTAGATGGGGCTAGCCTCCCTCTCCCCCTACAAATCCCCCATCACTGCTGTTCCACTCGTGATAGCAAAGACAGGCTGTTGGTGTTTTAACAAACACCTCAGAGCAGGTCAAGACAACATGGTGGTTAATACAATGGCAACTGCCCAGGTCTGATCCACACTGGCACTTCCACAGGGGCTAGCAACAGAGGAGAACTTTAGGGGCAAAAGACAGTGGAGACAAGGCCACAGCAGAGCAACTTTTAGCCCCTGCTAGCCTGACAGTGTCTCTTCCCAAGCACAATAAAAGGGAATTATATTATTAATTATTGTTATTATTATTTGGCTCTGTCCTTTTTACCTGTCTGTGATTTTGTGGTGGCCACATAGCTCTGGTTCTGAGGTAGTGACTGATGAAGGCCTGGGAAAGGGGGCAACGGCGGGGGCTTGCCAAACTCCAAGACGTTTTTGTTGCCTTCCTCCTTGGATTCTTTTTGATCTCTGGTGTCTCTCGCTTCTTTGGGGTCTTTACTTGCATGCTGGAAAACAGAGATTAAACTGAGCCTCTGCATCCGGGTCAAAGGTTGCTAGTTACATGCAAAAGAAAAAGCGCGCGCGCGCACACATAAGCACACACACACTGTCTTTCTCTCTCTCCTCCCCACCCTCACCTATTTGAAGAGAGGGGTCTACATGCCAAGCAGAAGCACACAGACCCAGCCATTTATCCGACTGCTTTTCCCTCCCTCACCAATCTCCTCCACAGAACATTTCTCTGCCTAATCCCTGCAGCACTCTGCAGCCCGCTGCTCCTCCACTCGGGGAGTGCAGCTCCCTTTGAAGGTGTCTAGCGGACAGAGACTGAGCCAAAGCATGTGTATATAATGGAAAACGGCAGATGCTATTGACACAGGCCTTTGGTCATCCCCGGAGGAGAGGAGTTAATGCAACAGCTCTGCCTGCTCCCTGACACACATCTGTAATGAGGACCAGGTGCGAACAGGTGGATAGGCAGAGGCAATGCAGCCTTCCAGAGCAGCGGTCTACTATGGTGTACAACACTGTGTGTAACCCAGGAAGAGGGTTGTTCTGGGGTTTTACCGCATCTAGCTGCGCACAATGAGGTCCTGTCCACCACTGCTATCTAATAACGACAATAAACAACAGCACGGATGGCGGAATGGCAGCATTTCATTATTTTGTAGGACAGGGAGACAAAAAACAAAGGCTTGGATTAAGCTTGTCTAGAGGCTACTGCAGAGACTGATTGCAGGGATTTTTAGGGCCTGATTCCCTGTTGCCCTGCTCTTTGGGTCCTCATTTACACCAGCGCAGAGTGGGCGTAGAATGCGACCATTCTGATGCGGTAGCATTTTACGCTGGCTTTGCTCTTCTCAGAATTGGCCCATTCAAACGTCTCTGTGCCTCTGCTAACTCAGCCGTCCGGGGGTTAGATACCAAATGGGCCTCAGGGGAGAAGCAGGTTGTGAGGCTGTGAAGCCCATGGTTCTTTGACGAAAGATGCTACAGAAATCCTAAAGCATTGTTATAAGATCACATGCTTTGGAATGTCAAAGTTTTGATGCTGTTTCACTTGGGGAGGGAAGCTTCAGGTACAGGAGCTCTGGACCGAGAGTTAAAACGTCCAAACAGAAAAAGGAAGCCAGACAAGACTTTTTTAAGCCTCCATCCGTCTAGGAGCAGCGACTCATTCTCAGATGCTGCTTTCAAATAACATGACCTTGAAAACAAAGGGAGAAATGACAGATTCCTCTCATCACAGTTGTGCCAAGGAAGCACTGCTGGCAGGAAATGAGAAACTGGTCACAGATTTCAAGGCCAAAAGGGGTCATTATAATCATCAAGTCTGACCTGCATGAAACGGGCCATCGCATTTCCCGCCCAATTCCTGCATCAACCCCAGAATTGCTGGTGGTGCTACAACACATCTTTTTGAAAGCTAGCCAGTCTTGATTTAGAGACTTCGCGCAGAGGACAAGTCACCACATTTCTTGGTAAGTTGTTCTAACGGTTCATAACCCTCACTGGTAAGAAATGAGAGGTTGTGCCTTTCTCTGCTAGATTAAACAACACTTCATCACCAGAAATCTTCTCCTGGTGTAGATACTTACAGAGCATGATCGAGTCACCACTTCATGTTCTCTCTGATCAATTCCATAGATAAATTAAATGCAAGAAGCTCAAGTTTTCTAGACCTCAAATCACTCTTGTGGGTGGGCCTTTCCAATTTTTCTACATCCTTTTAAAAATATGAATACCAGAACACAAAAGTCTTCCAATATAGTCTCAGCAATGCCATATATGTCTGCTCAATAATCCCCTGTTTATACATCCAAGGATCATGTAAACCCTACTAGTCATAGTATCACACTGAAAGCTTGTATCAGTTGTTATTTACTTGGCTCCTAAATCCTTTGAAGAATCACTATTTTCCAGAGTACAGTCTCCCATCCGGTAAGTACAGTCTATAATCTTTGTCCCCAAACGTATGACCTTGCATTGGGCTGCGGCTAGATACAGCTTCACTAGATCACGGAAGAAGGGAGACAGGAGCTTGCCGGGACCAACACAAAGAATTAATTAAAAAGAAATACGCCACTAGCTTTGTTTTCTTGTAATTACAGCAGAGAAGTAACTAAGGCATCTCAGATACTGCTGCATGGTAGCTGTTGGCAAATAGCGACTTTTAATGTTAATCCAGCAGAATAATGCGCAAATTGAAATAGGTCTTGTAAGATTTGAATTACTGTAACTCCAGTGGGTAGGGAACTCCCTGAACCTACTATCTGGAGACACATACCTCTATAGTAAGCAGGCAGAAAGCATTTAAGTGGAGCCATGCTACTGATTCTCTCTTAAGCCTGACTGGAGAGAAGATTTTAGCAGCCCCAATGAGGACAATCCTGGATATAAGAGATTAGGTTAACAAGGATCAGCAAAGATCTGAAAACATGAACAATTTTCTCTTCCTTCCCCAAACTTGGCCACATGATGGAGAAGAGAAAGGCAGAAGAAATAAGGCTTTGTCCCTTCCTTGTTCCCACTATGAAACTCTGTGCTTTCTGCAAGATCATTATACATATTCTATGGACAATTTCACTTAGATCTTTTCCATTTCTAATGGCTATAAATTATATTCATTCCTCTGGTCCAATCCCTGGAAACCAGTGTGGAATTGTACCTTACACCACGTTCTTGTGCTCTGTCCTGTCCACTCATAAATGTTTCCACAGGAGACTTTCATGGCCCACCTAATCTTGTCCTGGTGTTTCTCCTGATAATCAGCCTAAAATGTCCTTAGTCTTATTTAGCATCCCAGAGCTGGCTCAAGCAACACTATTCAACTACACCCTTCACTGCTACGCCAATGCTCGGGCATGCAACTGCCACTCTTCACTTGACCGGAATTGCTCTGCCAAAACAGGTGAGTTGCTAATGTCTGCACCATTCAGACCTGCTCTCCCCTACCCACATGCATCTCTCGACTGGGAATCTTGTGGGAGAAGGGTTCTCTTCTTTCTTCTGACACATGCTTAGCTTCTTCCTTGTAGGCCCTGTGCCGCTGCAGCAGAACTGTGTCACGTACAATGCAGCGTTGTCAGCTGTAATTGTAAAAGTCACTAGCTGAGGCTTTGAGCCAGGTAAAGTTTTCTTCCTTGCTTTTTAACACAAAGAAATAGATACTACAGCTCAGAGCTACGGCGAGGCACAGGGACACTGTAGGAAAAATTTTAAAATAAAATAAACCCCACACACTTAGCTAAAGTGAGTTTACTATTGGAAAGCATGAGGCTAACAGCATAGGAAGAGAGGGCTTCTATTGCAGAACAGGCAGAGCAGGTACAAAGAAAAGCTACCATACTATCTGTAACAATGGGCCTCACCCCTGTTCTGGAAGGGCGCACCTCCTCTAATGCATCTCTCAGGGCACGTCGACATTACAAACTTAAGTTGACCTATATCCACCACAGCAATTACTGCGGTTTTTCAGGTCCACACGGCCCCCTCTTCTATCAGTGATGTGCATCCTCCCCAGGAGTGCTTGCACCAGCTTAAGAGGGGGAGTGTGGGGAATTACAACCCGGTGTCTCAGCTCAGTGTGCAGCTCCTCCCTGGCAGCCCTGCTCCCACCCGGGCTCTCAGCTCCTGGCAGCCAGGCTCCAGCTGCCTAGCTCCCCAGGGAGCAAGGTGCTGAGAACGTGGACGGCACCCAGGCTAGCATCTGGAGCCACCCACCCACCCTGGGGTGACAGCCTGAGCTGTGAGCCTGGTGCAGGGTCCACAGCACAGAGCCTAACAGCTTTACTTGTTAATTTCATGGCTGCCTCTGGCTGAGAGCAGCAGTTGGGCTCACAGAAAGCTGAGAAATTGACCAGAAAGGCTGATAAGCTCCATGCTGTGAAATGGAGCCCAGGCCCCAGGTTACTACTGGGGCTGTCACCTGGGGTGGAGGGCAGGAGTTCTGGTGGCCAAGCAGGCCCAATTTCATAGTAGGGAGCCTACCAGCTTTTCTTGGCAATTTCAGGGCTCCAGTGATGGGCCCCCTGCTGCAGAGTGGCACTGTGAAATTGACAAGAATGACAGCCAACAGCCTGTGTAAGGGATGCAGTGTCTACACAGACACGGCATTGTCTTAACTACACTACTGAAAGCCCAAAACCTCTGGTGGAGGTGGAGTTATGAGGTCAGTGTAATAGGGTACTTACATCAGCGGGAGCAAGACTTTAGTGTAGATACTGACATAACATGCCATACATCGACCTAACTCTGTAGTGTAGAGCAGGCCTCAGCCTTCACTCAGTCACTGGCTTCACAATGACAAGAGTCCTAACTCTGACATGCTCACCTGTCCACCAGGAACCAGCTCACGTCAATGAAGTCATCAAGCAGCAGTTATTGTAGCTAGCACAGATTTCTCTGCGTACTGCTGACCTGGGCCAACGTATGAACTGGTGACCTACAGGTGAAATGCTCTACATTGTGATTGATAACAGGATGCAAAGAGACCAATAGGAACTCCTGCTGCGTGGCCTAATGCCCCCCTCCCTTTACCCCAGGCAGAGGACAGAAGTTACATCCAGTTTAATACTATCCAAAGCTGGGAAAGTACGAAGAGAGGGATTCTCAAATATTAGCCAGGAGCAAGGACAAAGCGGATGGTGAGTAATTTACCAGCCAATATTCCTTCATCCAGTTTGCCATCATCAAGTCTTAACACGAGTCTGCCTCATTTCCTGAGAGCCCAAATTCCTCCCCTTCGTCTGGCAGATGTATTGGATTTTTGTGTCATTTTGTTCAGTAATAATGAAAATTTACCCTTTGAAATTCTGAGAGCATGTGAGATTAAGGCCACGCCACTTTACTAGTATAGGAACACTGGTGTATTATCCCAGACAAGTGCACTTGGCATGGAGACAGCCATATCAGCAGAGCTGGGTTTTGTCCTGTATAGTAAAAACATACTCAAGGGACGCTAGCTGTACAGAAAAGTGCACGTTAGCTGCTAGAGCTACAAACAGACTAGGGGCTATTGCTTGCACAGCTGTGCTGGTCAGGGATCACAATCCTGATCAACACAACTATGCCCGCAGAAGCCTGTAAAGCAGACCGGGCCTCAGTGAGAGACTTAAGCACTGGTGAAAGATTCAGGACAAACAAACCTGGAGTCTGAGGTGCTCCTTTTATCCACAGGACAGGATAAGCTAATTTGCCCTGACCCTGACCTTGAGTGGCCATCTTCTAAGAAGTGAAATGGGTATGCAATTTCCATAGTCCATTCAGTGGGAGGTTTATTTGCTGAGAATGCCGCTAAGGGGATGAATGCTAAGTGTGGGTACTTTTAATCCTACAGACCCTTAGCCCCAGAACGTGGACTGAAATCATCTTGTTTCATGTAAGTTCATCAGACAGCACAACAACATTCAGCTAACACCTATTCTGATGGGATTTAAACTGGCAACCTAGAGGTTAAAAGCTCGCTCTCTCATTTCCAGTGCACTAATCCATCCAGTCCCCCACTGTAATTGAAGCCTTGAACTCTGTTCCCTGACTACACAGGATAAGAGGACAAGTACATACAGAGAAGGAGTAGGTCAATAATGATGTCAGTTTGTTGAATGCACAGCAACTTTACTTATTGTTCTCCTGAAAGAGTTTTGACCCAGTGGTTCTTTTTGTTTGTTTGTTTATTTGTTATTTTTATAAAGGAGTTAAAAAATTTCTAAGACTGGTTCTACTCTCATTTATACCTCAGAGAGAGAGAGAGAGAGAGAGAGAGAGAGAGAGAGAGAGAGAGAGAGAGAGAGAGAGAGAGAGAGAAGTGGCCAGGATATCCTGACCCTATGTCAGATATTCAGTCTCATGGGGCCATTACTGTCTGGCATAACTTAGGGCAGACCCCAAGCTATCCTAACACTTGCAAAGAGAAAGCAGGGTACAGAGTAGCATCAAGATCCACTGAAGTTAACAGAGTTAGAGGGCAAACTCGATGTGGAAGAACACGTTTTAAATCAGTGGTTCTCAACCTTTTTTCATTGGTGGACCCCTAAAAAATTTCAAATGCAGGTGAGGTGCAGGTCTCCTAGGAAATGTGTCATCTGTACATAGAGATGAATTCTGTTCAGTCAGTTTTCAGTCTAAGTCTTTTACAGACCCCTTTGATGCAGTCTGTGGACCCAACCAGAGGTTGAGAACCCATGTAAACAATGCATTTTCCCATAGAGCATCAGTTACACTTCACATGTGAGGCTACAGATTTATTCTCCCATGCAAGGCATTGTGGAGGCAGTCAGGGAGCCAAAGGAAGACACGCGGACGGCTAGCATGGGTTTCGGAAGATGCCCAGATCTAGACACAGAACAGGCAGGACTGAAAGGGATCTTTCCTCTGTGCCTCAGGAGAGCAGACGAGGAAGCTGTCGACGTCAGAACAGAAGCATACTTCTGGCACTTGAGATGAAAGATTCATTGCATAGCTGAATGCGAGCGCTCTCCATGCTTTAATGGGATTGATCTGGTATGTCTTATTGATCTGGTATGTCTTATGCAGCTCCCTAAGAACAGTAGGGGAAGTTATTAAAAATGGCAAAGATGGAATACCCTCCATTTTTCCAGCGGCAAAATGACTAATTAAGCCCTGTGCCGGCATGGCCCATAGCATTCTGCAAAGAACCAGATAATTAAGAGGCCCTTCGTTACCAACCAAGTTACTAGCAAGGAAAGAAAACAAGACCAAAAATCTAACGTTGGGTCAGTGACAATACACTGCTAAATATCCTCCAGCACAAATCATTTGACAAGAGGGCAGCTTCAGGGAGCACATCAGCAGGATCTTGCATTCATCCTCGACATCCAATATACCCATCTCCAGCTTACATGTATAAACGTTTTCAGGCTGGGCTGCCTGTCTCATTTCTCAGTAAAGCACAAGGCTTCAGGCACTACTGTCTCAAACACTCTATTAGCTAGGGGCTTGAAAACCTAAACAACTAGCCAGGGGACTAACTCCATTAGCCAGAGCAGCCAGGCCCAGAGGCCGGACTCAGTAAGGAGCCCATCTCCTTTCCTTGCCCAGATGCTGGGACATGGAGGGGCCACAAAATTCCAACCAATGTGCTGCCTCTGGACCTTACAATCAGGGTTTCATCTTGCATTTCAACCTCTGATAATTGGCGTTAGTGTAAATGAGATTCAAGCCCAGACTATCAAGCCAGCAAAATTTATCATGAACACCACCAAAAAGCTGCTTCACCAACGCTGAAGGACGGCAGTATTGAAGCTACATGTTTACATGAGGGTTGGCAGAGAATTACCATTTTCTTTATTGAAATTCATACATGCAGTAGAGTGCTTTGGTGATGGCCCAGCATACGAACGTTAACCTAGAACGGTATGGATGAGGACACTGAAAAGCAAACTATCCATAGCAGACAAGCCACAGTGCTTAGACTCCTACTGGGACCAGGTCTCAGACTGGATCTGCATGTAAAGTTGCACCTACCAAACTAGGACTATGGGTACGTCTTCACTACCCGCCGGATCAGTGGGTAGTGATTGATAGATCAGGGATCGATTTATCACGTCTAGTGTAGATGTGACATCGATCCCTGATTGCTCTGCCTTCAACTCCTGTAATCCACCAAGACGAGAGGCGGAAGCAGAGTCGACAGGAGAGCGACCCCGCGCCGTAAGGACATGAGGTAAGTCGACCTAAGATACGTCGACTTCAGCTATGCTATTCTCATAGCTGAAGTTGTGTATCTTAAGTCAACCCCTACCGAGTGTAGACCAGGGCTTTGCCTACACTATCACTTATGTCAACAAAACTTATGTCGCTCAGAGGTGCGAAAAATCACCTCCCTGAGTGATAAATTTCGCTGGCATAAATGGTAGTGTGCACAGTGCTATGCTGGCGGGAGAGCTCAGAGCAGTTACACAGGAGATCTTACTGTGGTGCAGCTGCATCAGTACAGCTGTTCCGCTGTAAGCTCTGTAGTGTAGACAAAGCCTAAAGATGTGATTTTAGACTGATTTAATTAAAGCTGAATTGGTCTGTGTGTGGACACCCTTCTATCAGTTTAAACTTGGCTTATATTGGTTTAGCTTGCCACACAAGTTAAAGAGATGCAAGCCATATTTAAACCAGTATAAAATTGTCCACACACAAAATTGCACCAGTTTAACTTCCGTTTAAAAACCGATTTAGAGCTTGTCTACATAGAGTTGTTAACTTTGGGTTGTCTACACTTGAAAGGTAATGGGAATTCATTTAGGGTGTGAACTTAAAGTAGAACAGCTATTCGGAATAACTCCATGTGTGGACACACTTGCTTCAGAATAAAAGAGAGCCCAGACATGGAGTTATTTAAGAACAGCTACTGCACTTGAAATTTAATACAATTAAGGTAGGGTGTGAATTTAAAGTGTAGATGAGCTCTTAATTTACATTAAATAGGTGCAATTCTGTGTTTAGACAAATCCTTAGGAGCATTTATAATTAGATCTCATTCTTTTCTTCACAGCTGTTTGGCTTATCTACATTTTTTGGTTATATACAGTTCATTTTCCTTCAGGAGAGACTATCCTTTCTGCTCTCATGGGATGTTCCACTTCAGTCAGGATTCCCCCATGTTCTGACAGTTCT
Organism: Dermatemys mawii; assembly: GCA_007922305.1. Classification (NCBI taxonomy): domain Eukaryota; kingdom Metazoa; phylum Chordata; order Testudines; family Dermatemydidae; genus Dermatemys; species Dermatemys mawii. Next base: position 5,276,873 of record ML677396.1, on the reverse strand, counting down.
ATTCTCTGCAGAACTAGAGCATTCAAGAATGCGAATGCATCCTAGATGTTCATTGTCTGGCGATTTGTAACTGTCTATTCTTAGTCAAGTCCCAGAACTCCCTAGGACTCTCTGAACAAGTGGACTACGTAGGACAGCAGTTCTCAAACTGGGGGTCGCGACCCTTCAGCGGGTCGTGTCCCCCAAAAGCCTCTGCAATACTGCCGAATCGAACGTTTCCGCTTTTGGCGGCACTTCGGCGGACATACCCATCTGCGTGAGCATATCCGCTGAAATACCGTCGCAGCGACTGTTTCTGCTTTCAGTGGCATTTCGGCATCCATACTCGCACACATAGGTATGTCCGCCAAAATGCCACCGAAAGCAAAAACATTCTATTCGGCGGCATTTCAGCAGACATACCAGGGTCGCGATCGGAGGCTGGATTTGCAAAAGGGGTCACTCTAACGGTAAGTTTGAGAACCACTGACGTAGAACATGGAAAGGGTTTGGTACCAGGCTGTAATATTACTTATCATTGATGTAACAAACAACACTTTGTAATGACCCAGCATCTTTCGTCTGGGGACCTTTGAGGAATTTACACTACCATTATCCCTGTTTTATGGAAAGGGAAACTGAGGCACAGGGAAGGAAAGTGATTTGCCTGGAGTCATGTATTAACTCTTCCGTCGACCTAATGCTGACTACACTGTAAGATAGGTCGGCTTAAGTACATCACTCATGGGTGTGGATTTTTCACACCCAAATGCCGTACCTGGATCAACTTACTTTTCTAGCGTAGACCCAACCTCAGTGTTAGGAACAGAACCTAGGTCTCCTGACTCCATCCCCTGATCTAACCACCAGACAACACTGCTTTTCGTATTTCAATAGATAAAATACGAGGAGGGTTTTACTATCAAAAGTTCTTAGGCTCTTCTAGAGTTGCCAAAATGAAATTCATTTTGATAAGGGATTTACATTTTCATGCCAGTAGGGCAAACGATAGGGTTCTTTATCAGAAAATATATGATCAACAGAAGCATTCTGAAAGCATTGGAGCCTAAAACATACAACCAGCTTCCTTTTGGCCCATTTCCTCCTCTCACAAAGTCTTTCATGTGCCTGATGAAGCTGTAGGTGGACTAAGCAGAAAAGAAAAAACTCTCACGTGGGGTAAATGCAAGGACATGGGTATAACACAGTGCCCAGTCTGATGCTTTACACATATCAGTATTTTAAAACAAAAATCACCATAGACCTGTAGCAATGAAATCTACAGCTGTTTTGTTTTGTTTTTTGGCTCCTAGATGCTTTTCTGGTTCTGAAAGTGACTCCCAGGTTGAGAAACACCCAGTCTCCGCCTGGTTTTGTTTCTACCAAAGACGGCCCAATTCACACAGAACGTGGCTGCCAAGTTTGCTTGCGGGGGACTGAAGCCCAAGAAGCAACTCTCTCTTCCCAACAGATTTTAGCAGAGGCCAGGAAAAAAGATCCTACAGTCTGAGGACTAAGGAATCCTAATGTTTTCCCATCCTCGACTCAGGCAACAGAAGGATCTAGCAGGAATAAAACAATGCTCTAAACATGAAAACATGGAAGCTGCAGTCTTCTACTCCCTCGTCTCCTGAATGATCTCCAAAGGGTAAAGACTTATTGCTCAGGCTGTGTCACCTGCAACTTAGATGCTTTACTTATCAAGTGGAAAAGGTAGGTGTCATGGTGGAGTCTGATACTTTAAAAGACATGAGACCCCATGGTGAGGAAGATCATACAGACAGAGACAGAGAGAACCAGGAAACTGAAAAATAAGAACAGTCAGGACTTTGTGCTACTCAAAACAGAACTGAATGTAGCCAAAAGCCACTGGGGGAGGGGGGGAGGTCAATAACTATCCTGAACGCTGAACTGAGCAGATGTTTCACTGTCTATAGAAACTAGATCAGATAAAAACTGAAAACCCTGTGCTCGGACTCCAGTGCAATGGCTTGGGCCCATACAGACAATCATTCAACATCCACGGGCTTGGTATTGTTGTGTATTTTGCAACTAAATGGGGACTGTTCTGGAAGATGTGATTTTAAAAACCTGTGCGCACAACTGCCTGCCTAATTTTTGTGCCGTTACTGAGATTGCAAACGACCCCCAACAGCCATGTGCACAAGCAATCCCGGTAACAGGGCACGTAAATTAAGGCAGGCAACGGCTTGCAAACGCAAAACACCCAGCTTTCTAAAACAAACCCGCCGCCTTCTGGGTTCAAGTACAAGTTATTCTGATTTACTGTAAAATAAAAAGGAGGCAGGAGCAGTGAGGCACTTTCTCCTCGCTTGATGTTTATCTCTGGCGGAAAAATTGCCTCCTGCTGTTCCTCTGCCCCAAGGGATCGCTCTCTCCGTGTGAGGTTCCACAAGGGTTTGTGCTGTTGACCTGCTTAATCAAAGCAAGAGACTGCGAAGCAGTGCTGGCCGCAGTGCTTTATTTGGATAAGACGAAGGTCAATGGTGTGCTTCCATCAGGCCTGGATGTGCAGCATCTGGGATTCCCCAGTCACTATCCGAAACAAAACCAGGAGTGAGGGAGAGCTCAGGCGGCCCCTGGGGTAAGGTACAGCGGGGTGGTTTCTGCCCGCCTAGTCAGGTTGCGTGTCCAAGAGTGCACTATCTTGAAGGACTCTTGCTTCTGGAGTCACAGGTGGTGTTGGCAACAAAGAGGACCTTTTCTCATCTACCTCCGGCTAGGTGCCTGGGACCTTTTCTTCCTGATCCAGACTGCGTCACAGGCATCTACAACTTTGTGACCTCTAGTCTGGATTACTGCTCTGCTACAGCACGTGTGGCTCTGCTTAAGGATCATTTGGAAGCTGCATCTGGGGCATAAGATGCTGGTAGCTAAAGGGAACACATTACACCAGTCCTTCAATCACCGCCATGGCTTCCTATTTGCTTCTGGGTGCAATTCAAAGGGTTAAACCTGGCTTATAAAGCCCTCTCTAACTTGGGTGCTGGCTATCTAAGAGTCTGTCTCTCTCTCCATGAGCAGCTACAGCAGTGGAGGGCTGCTGGGATGCTTTAGCTAAGAAATCCTAGACATGAAGTGGCAAAGAGCTGGCAGCAGAGCACTCTCAATGGAAAGCCCTCGGTTCTGGAAACCATCCCCTGCCTAGCTGATCTGACAGAGCCAGAGTTTGCTAATGTTCAGTGCACAAAGTAAGGCCCACCTCTGTTCTCAAGCATCTGCTCAAAGGGGAGAGGATGGGATTGTTTGGAAGTGGGTGCTCCCCATGCCCCAAAAATCCATGGGGCCTCTCAAAGAAGGCAGAACTGTGTGTTTTATTAAGTGATGGGCATGTATCCACAGCCACTCAGAGGGGCACATTTTATGAATGGGTAAGTTTAATTAACAAATAAGAACTGTAGAAAGGGATACTAATCTGGTGAGGTACTAGGGTACGCAATGATGTGAAACAGAATAAAACCCAGACATCGACAGTGGGAAGTTCCCAGCGTTTTCCATCGGGGTTGTGCATGATGTTCCTTTGAGTTAGCCTTATGCGGAATCTGTTTCCAAAGAGACCTCTGTGGATTTAGTAAAAGGGCTAAAGGTGCAACACAGCTGAGGCTGAAAGGCAATTAGGGAGCTCCCACAAATATGTTGGGGGAGGTAACCAATCAGTTGCACATGTAGAAACACGAACTAAGAGCGGGAGGTGTGACACTAATAGCAGCAGAGAGTTACAAACCATGTCATCACCCCTGCCTCTTTGTAGGAGAAAGAGATCGGTGACCTAGCTGGACGCTTCCGAATTACACCTGTTGGCTCAGAGCAGGGCCACCCAAAAAAACCAAACCCCAAGACCATTTAGCAGCAGAGCAACTCACTGCAGTGCATATACGTTACCAGGCTAGGTGTGGGCTTAGGCATTGTCTTCCGTGCTCTGTGGACCTTGACTTCAGCGTTCGTGGCGGTGGCTTTTTTAGCATCCAGGTCCTTGCTCCCCTCCCCGAGCTTGGCTGGCATGGTGCCTTGCATCTGAGAAAAGGCACTCAGAGTTCTCCCTTTGCTTGCTCCTCCTGGGAGGGTTTTCGCAGCATGACCAGTGAGAGAAGCAAAGGTGCCTGTAGTCCTTAGGGGCTGCTCCTGCACCATCTGCTTCGTTAAAACATATCCATTGCTCCCGGTTACAGAAGTCTGCATGAAGTCATTAGCTTTCAGGTGGTTTTGCTTCCCCATGTCACTGTCTCTCTCCACAATGCCATTCTCCGCTATCCTATTTAATTTCGTACTGGAGTCCTGCTGGCTCACTTTTGTATTATCCTGAGTGTTTTTAGTTGGGTTTGGGTGGCTCCCGGCTTCGTTTCGATCACAGGAGCCATTGGTTTCACCATCAGCCGTCATTTTTGGTTCCCCTGCTTGCTTTTCAGTAGCACTTTCATCTGCAGCCATGGCATTAAATCCTGGAGACAGAGGGTGAGAGAAAGAGGGGTTACAGGTTACTGAGCCTCAAAAGGAAGAGACAGCTAACTGCTATAGTAAATAAGGCACAGCAAATTCCCCTCCCACCAAAAAACTGGACGCCATTTTTACCCAGTTGGTTATTTTGGGCTGGCTCCTCAACTCGAGTACTTACATTTACAGTATTGCTCTTCTGAAATCAGTGGAGCCATGACCGCTTACCTCTGCTGGGGATCTGGTCCCTCAGCTTTAACTCGAGGTTTTCAAGGTAAAGCTACTCTTTAGCGTTCCCAGTGACTACATTTATTTGATCATCCTTCAACACCCAGCATGTCAAACAAAACGCTACCCAATGCTGCACGCCTACCTCAGGCAAAGCTCTCGTTACAAAGGCCAGAGTTGCACCAGAAAAGTTTTGCCGGTACAGCTACACCAGCAAACTCTCCCAGGGCAGATGCAGCTTATGCTGGCAAACAAAAACTTTTGATAGTATCACTTATACTGGTTCGGTCAGTGAAATAAGCTATACCAGCAAAATCACAGGTTTTTGCTGGTGTAACTGTGTCTATACAAGGGCTTTTGCTGGTACAGAAGCATCATCAAAAGCATCACGCTCAGGGTAGATTAGATTTAAATCACATTGATTTAAATCACCAGTCAGGAAGACTCGGTTTAATCATGATTTCTACATAAAAGTACATTCTTGTTGGTCATTCTAACCTTAATATATATTCTTCACAATTCAGAGATAGACGTAGATTTCATTTTTAGCAGACACACACTACAGATTTTTAAGTGATTTATTTTGAAAACTTTTCAGGCTAGTTTTACAGCTATATCAGAAAATGAATGATTGGTTATTTCATTTACCTAAGGTAACTGAAGCAGATATTTATGAAGTCATTGGGAGGTGAACTATCGCCAGTTCAACAGGTTAATCATTAATATTGGGAGGATTTTCTTGCCATGCTGTATTAGGAGAACACCACCAGACAAACATTTAAATTGTTTTATTTAACTACAAACAACATTATATATTCTGAACGTATTTCTTCAACAGCAAACATATAATATTTTAACAAAACAAGCATATGAATATTTGAATTTAAACATTCAAGTTTTTTAAAATCAGGTTTGTTTTTGTTAAAACTGTTTTTAACTAAAATAGTTAAATGAAATATTTTTTTAAAACTACAAAAATTAAATGACTATTTCAGCCAGGTCAACATGAGAAACTTAAAATATTGGCTTCTGCAGCTAACTCGGTCGTCTTCACCTTCATTTTCCTGTTTGTTCATAATCTGGAAAAGAGAAACCAGCTTTCCTGTCCCAAACGATTTCTCAATTTGGAATGAATTAGTCCAAAGGAAGGAAATATTCTTTCTTTATTAGCAGAAGAAGCTACTGCTGTTAAGAGAGATCATCACTTCAACAGTCTCTGAATTCAAGTGCTTAAGTGACTTCTACCAGTTCACTGGTGTGACTTTCTTTAAAACATCAGCAGCAAACATCTATTTCTTGAATAGTTCACCTTTAGCTCTGATGTTTATTATAGCTGGCATTAAGGAGAGATGGCTGCTGGATGTCCATATCGTTGCCAACTCCTCTTCTTCAGCAGTTAAGGTTTGACCCTGGTACCAAGTATTCAACTCATTTTTCTTGAAAATATTCTCGAGACAGTTCTTGCCCCATTCGGTTCTTTAATGCTTGTAATTTAACTCCGTCTTTGTATATTTCTCGTTTTAATATCGCACTAGGTTTCTTCCAAATTTCAATAGTGTCAGCCACAAAACAGCTATTTCCCTGCATTTTATTCAAGGCTTCAGAAATAGGCTTCAGGGTACTCGGCACGTGTTCAACATTTCTCTTAAGCCCAATGTTGAGAGCTTTGGCTATAACTGTGCCATCTATTTTTTCATGATTTTGTTCACTACCTGTCATCAAATTAGGCCAATTCTTGATACAGTGCTCAAAACAGTCCTTTACTGAGTTCTATCGCACGTCTTGTGGGAGAGTTGGCTTGGTTCCTCCCACTTTTTTCAGAGCAGCTGCTGCAAATTGGTTGTTATGGAAATATTTTGCAATTTCAACAACATTAGTCTTTATTTCTGGAGCGCTGAAGTCTTTGGCTAGAAGGTGCATCAAATGAGCACTGCAACCGTATGTTATTAGCTTGGGACTCTCTTCACTCTCTTCTAAATAATTTCTTCTCACCTTGGATACATTTGCAGCATTGTCTGTGACCAGACATTTGATTTTTTTCCACAGGTTGTTATAGCTTTTACTGCTACTTCTTGTAAGTATTCTGCAGTGCATGCATTTCCTGATGTATCAATTGTTTCGGTAAGGAAGACATTCCCTTCTTCTGTTGTCACACAAGCACATACAACAGGATCACTGTGGACATTGCTCCACCCATCAAGACTCAGGTTAACAATTTTACCCTCTAGACCTTTTGCATGCTGCTCAATTTCTCTTTCTTACATTTTATCCAGCAATTTGCCTGCAACATCGGCTCTGTTGGGTGGACTGGTCTTAATGACCTAACCATGTTAATGAAGTGTGGGTTCTCAATCATACAGAAAGGAGAGTTTGTTGCGTAAACAAACTGGGCAATTAACTCTTTTTGTAATCTGCTGGTTCTTATCACAAACGTATCTATGGTTGTTTGTAGGTGAGGGAGAGTTTTTTTTCTTTTCTCTAGAGGTGATATACTGTGGCTATGTGACGTATATGATGTAACTAGAAATGATGTAGCTAGAAAGATTAACCTAAATAATCTATACAGAAGCCCCGGGCACTCCATAAGATTGGGTCCCTAATCCATGAACTATTATAGGAAGCTCATTTACAAAATTTTTCTTAAACATTACATGAATATATTGTCTCATATTATAGAATTGGAATGTATAATCCCTATTCCATGAGATCTCTTTGAGCTATAATGTATCTTAATTAAAACTACCTTTAGATAAGTTTTTTCCCCAAAAAAGCATTTTATCAAAAAAAAAACCCAACCCTATATTTTTTAAAAAACGTTGATTTTTATCCACCCTGATCACACTCTGACTGACGTTGCTATACTAGCAAAAGGTTCTAATGCAGACTTGCTCAAAGAGTGTTTAGCTTGCCTAAGCAGCATAGGATCAGGACACATGGTTTCCTAGAAGAGGCATAAGGCAGAATAAACACAATGCCAAGCCACTTTTAACACAGTTCTAGGCTAACCACATTCATTGACTTCAAATTACAGTGAGATCAACTGAACGAAAAGCTCATTCACAACCAGAACAGGAAAGGATGTGTTAAAAGTTCTTTTTCTACATACACACACACACTATCTCATCCAAGTTGCAGTTCCAAGTAAAAAGGATCCAAATATGAACCACATGTGAAGCAGAAAAGTTGCCAGCCAGGAAAAACTAGCAGTTCCCTGGACTACTGGAAGTGATAACAATCCACTGGCCTGTTCTGTAGAATGATTAGGTTGATGTATTATCAGGGATTCCTTGTACAGTTTTCCTTCCCAAAGCCAGACAGAATAAGTATAAGGATTAAAATACCTGCTGAAGCTTTGACCTAATCTTTCTAACTGGGCTGTCAGGGCACGTGGGACTAATTTATAACCTGTTTGATTTGAAATATGTATTGGTAATTTGTAATTGGTAAATGAAATTGAAATGAAATTGGTAAATTCTGTAACTGGTAAATGAAAAAAAGTCCCATTCAATTATGTCATGCAATAGGGGACAGCCAAAAAATGACAAATTTTTAAAATGCTTATATACCAATGCTAGAAGTCTAAATAATAAGATGGGTGAACTAAAGTGCTTAGTATTAAATGACAATATTGCTATAATAGGCATCACAGAAACCTGGTGGAATGAGGATAATCAATAGGACACAGTAATACCAGGATACAAAATATATCAGAAGGACAGAACAAGTCTTGCTGGTGGGCGAGTGGCACTATACGTGAAAGTAAGCGTAGAATCAAATGAAATAAAAATCTTAAATGAAATACATTGTATTATAGAATCTCTATGGATAGTAGTTCCATGCTTGAAAAATAAGAATATAGCAGTAAGGCTATATTACAGACCACCTGACCAGGATGGTGCTAATGACTCTGAAATGCTCAGGGAGATTAGCAAGGCTATTAAAATAAAAAACTGAATAATAATAATGGAGGATTTCAACTATCCCCATATTGACTAGGTACATATCACCTCAAGAAGGGATGCAGAGATAAAGTTTCTTGACACTTAAATGACTGCTTCTTGGAGCAGCTTGTCCTGGGAACCCACCAGAGGAGAGGCAATTCTTGATTTAGTCCTAAGTGGAGCACAGGATGAGGTCCAAGAGGTGAATATAGCTGGACCGCTTGGTAATAGTGACCGGAATATAATTAAATTTAACACCCCTGTTGCGGGGAAGACTCTACAGTGGCCCAATACTAGCATTTAATTTCAGAAAGGGGAACTACATAAAAATGAGGTTAGTGAAACAGAAATTAGATACCAATACCAAAACAAAAATCCCTGCAAACTGCGTGGAAACTTTTTAAAGACACCATAATAGAGGCTCAACTTAAGTGTATACCCCAATTTAAAAAACATAGTAAGAGAACCAAAAAAGAGCCACCGTGGTTAAACAATAAAGTAAAAGAAGCAGCGAGAGGCAAAAAGGCATCTTTTAATAAGTGGAAGATAAATCCTAAGGAGTAAAATAGAAAAGAGCATAAACTCTGGCAAATGAAGTGTAAAAATAAAATTAGAAAGACCAAAATAGAATTTGAAGAACAGCTAGCCAAAGACTCCAAAAGTAATACCAAAAATGTTAAATACATCAGAAGCAGAAAGCCCGCTAACCCACCAGTGGGGCCACTGGATGATCGAGATGCTCAAGGAGCACTCAAAGCCAATAAGGCCATTGTGGAGAAACTAAATGAATTCTTTGCATTGGTCTTCACTGTTGAGGATGTGAGGGAGATTCCCAAAACTGAGCCATTCTTTTTGGGTGACAGATCTGAGGAACTGTCCCAAACTGAGGTGTCATTAGAAGAGATTTTGGAACAAGCTGATAAATTAAACATTAATAAGTCTCCAGGACCTCATGGTATTCACCCAAGAGTTCTCAAGGAACTCAAACGTGAAACTGCAGGACTACTAACTGTAGTCTGTAGTCTATCATTTAAATCAGCTTCTGTACCAAATGACTAAAGCAGGCCTGCACAACATGTGGCCCGAGGGCCACAGGCTCACTGTGCGGCCCGCAGGGGTTGAGTGGGGGTGGGGCAAGCCAAGCGGTGGGGTGGAGGGAAGTGGATGGGGGTGGGAAGAGGGAGGGGCTTTTTGGCCTGCAGCTGGTTTTTTTGCAGTAATATGGCCCTCGCTGTTTTCCCAGTTGCGCAGGCCTGGACTAGAGGATAGCTAAGGTGACGCCAATTTTTAAAAAGGGCTCCAGAGGTGACCCTGGCAACTTCAGGACAGTAAACCTCACTTTAGTACCTGTCAAACTGGTTGCAACTATTGTAAAGAACAAAACTGTCAGACACATACATGAACATAATTTGTTGGGAAATAGTCAACATGGTTTTTATAAAGGGAAATCATGCCTCACCAATCTACTAGAATTCTCTGAGGGGGTCAACAAGCATGCGGACAAAGGAGATTCAGTGGATATAGTGTATTCGGATTTTCAGAAAGCTTTTGACAAGATCCCTCACAAAAGGCTCTTATGCAAAATAAGCAGTCATGGGATAAGAGGGAAGGTTCTCTCATGGATTGATAACTGGTTAAAAGATAGGAAACAAAGGGTAGGAATAAATGGTCAGTTTTCAGAATGGAGAGAGTACATAGTGGTGTCCCCCAGGGATCTGTACAGGGCCCACTCTTATTTAACATATTCATAAATGATCTGGAAAAGGGGGTAAACAGTGAGGTGGCAAAATTTGCAGATGATACAAAATTATTCAAGATAGTTAAGTCCCAGGCAGACTGCAAAGAGCTACAAAAGGATCTCACAAAACTGGGTGACTGGGCAACAAAATGGCAGATGAAATTTACTGTTGATAAATTGAAAGTAATGCACATTGGAAAACATAATCCTAACTATACATATATAATGATGGGATCTATATTAGCTGTTACCATACAAGAAAGAGATCTTGGAGTCACTGTGGATAGTTCTCTGAAATCATCCATTCAATGTGCAGTGGCAGTCAAAAAAGCAAAGAAAATGTTGGGAATCATCAAGAAAGTGACAGGTAATAAGACAGAAAAATATCATATTGCCTCTATATAAATCCATAGGATGTCCACGCCCTGAATACTGCATGCAGATGTGGTTTCCCCATCTCAAAAAAGATATATTGGCATTGGAAAAGGTTCAGAAAAGGGCAACAAAAATTAGAGGTATAGAACAGCTTCTGTATGAGGAGAGATTAACTGGGACTTTTCAGCTTGGAAAAGTGGCAACTAAGGGGGGATATGATAGAGGTCTATAAAATCATGAGTGGTACAGAGAAAGTAAATAAGGAAGTGTTATTTACTCCTTCTCATAATACAAGAACAAGGGGCCACCAAAAGAAATTAATAGGTAGCAAGTTTAAAACAAACACAAGAAAGTATTTTTTTTACACAACGCACTGTCAACCTCCGGAACTCCTGGCCAGAGGGTGTCGTGAAGGCCAATACTATAACAGGGTTCAAAAGGGAGCTAGATAGATTCATGGAGGATAGGTTCACCAATGGCTATCAGCCAGGATGGGCAGGAATGGTGTCCCTAGCCTCTGTTGCCAGAAGCTGGGATTGGGTGACGGGGCATGGATTACTGGATGATAACCTGTCTGTTCATTTCCTTTGGAGCACCTGCCATGGTCACTGTCAGAGGACAGGATACTGGGCTTGATGGACCTTTGGTCTGACCCAATATGGACGTTCATAGGTTCTTGTGCTAATTTTAGGCTGGAATTTTTAGAAGGAACCTTCAGGAGAAACCAGATTTTCAGAACAATTCAGCACATTGGATACAAATCTGCTTTGAGCATCTGACCCTTTAGATTCATCCAAACGTTCTCTTAGAGGAATCCTGCCTCTCTCTTCTGCTTGGGAAAAAGGGGGGCAGTTCTATAGCATGCCATATGGACTGCACAGGGGAATTCACATACCTGGAGCGCTGGCTCTGAGCTCAGCTCTACCAGGGTTTGCTAAGCCCCAGTGCAAAGGTGGCACTGGAGGCATGGCAGAGGCCGGTGAATCTAAGGAATGGAGCACTGGCTTCAAGAACTAATGTACCTCCAAGACTACAACAGAGGCTGGAGAACAACCTCCGCTGCCACAAAGATGGCAGTAATGGAGACTTCTCTCCTGGCGTGGGACCCAGCGTCTAAGGCAGGGGTGGGCAAACTACAGCCTGGGGCCCGCACCTGGCCCTCCAGACGTTTTTTTCTGGACCTCGAGTTCCCTCCGGTGAGTGGGGTCTCGGGCTTGCCCTGCTCCGCATGGCTCCTGGAAGCAGTGCCATGTCCCGCTCTGGCTCCTATGCACAGGAGCAGCCAGGGGTCTCTGCATGCTGCTCCAAGCACCGCCCCCACAGCTCCCATTCCCAGGAACCGCGGCCAATGGGAGCTGCGGAGGTGGCACCTGAGGACAAGGCAGCGTGCAGAGCTGCCTGGCCGCACTTCCATGTAGGAGCTGGATGGGGGACATGCCGCTGATTCTGGGAGCTGCTTGAAGTAAACGCCGCACAGAGTCTGCACCCCAACCTCCTCCCGCGCCTCAACCCCCTGCCCCAGCACTGATATCCCTTCTGCCCTCAAACCCCATGGTGCCAGCCCAGAGCACCCTTCTGCACTCCCAACTCCTCATCTCTAGCCCCACCACAGAGCTCGCGCCCCAAGCTGGAGCCCTCACCCCCGCCCACACCTCGACCCCCAATTTTGTGAGCATTCATGGTCCGACATACCATTTCCATACCCAGATGTGGCGCTCAGGCCAAAAAGTTTGCCCACCCCAGTCTAAGGGAATAGGAGGCTAATTTGCCCTTAAATTCTGAGATCTTCGTTTTTGAATTATATATTTATTTTTAAAAGTATTCAACTCGTCTTTAACACACTGTCTGCAAATGGGTTTCACCTGGAGAGTCAGAGCGGCATCGGACTGTTTGACTTACACACAACGCCGTATCCGCTCTAGCAACTGAAACACTCCAAATGCTTCCTCGCACTTCCACTTTCTCTAGTCATCAGTGGAGATTTAAAATGTTTCCCCTTCAGAGACATTTGCCATTAGCCCTAACACTGATGAGAACTGTGCCATAGCAGGTTCACCTTCTAAAGCTCTCGCTTATTTCATACGGACATCATTGGATGTTTGGCACTGAATGTCCTGCAGGAAAGTATCTTTGTGTACATGGCTTTCCCATGGCATCCATCTCCAGCTTCGGCCTGGCTAGGAACCTCCATTAGGAATGCTCTCTTTTCCCACACAGAGAAGGTCAGGCACGTTCAAGCCCCCAGGTGGATACTGCCAGTCTAGACTACGGACAGATGAGTAACTTTTCAAAATAACTCACTAGTATTCCCTAGAGACTATGCAGGAGAGCAGAGGCAAAATTATGCCTCAGCCACGCAGCTTCATGGATGGGCAAGCAGGATTCAAAGTCAGGGCAACACCAACTCTTGCCACTCGGGACAGCTTCAATTTATTGTAGCGTTCCCAGTTTACAAAACCAGTAAGAGGCAGAAGGCGTGTGCTTTCGCCAGCTGTGATTTAAAAGAAGGAAAGACAAAGAATGGGTTTTTCTGTTACTGTCCACAATCACTGAGGAGAAACGTTAAGCTAAAGAGAAGAAAGTCGACAGCCCTTTATATTCCCCAGTTTGCATTTTGAAATTGGTCTTGGTGTCGCCATTTCAATCTTCATTGTGGCAACGTTAGCACTGGGAGAAACACAAAATTAAGGGTTCAGATTTGCAAGGCTCTGGGAGTGGAGGGTTCTCAGGATTTGGCAGGAGCCACTCAGCACCTGGCAAGATGAGGCCCTAAATACGGGATGGACTGACGCTGCTGAGTATTCCCACTGAAGCAATCGGGTAGCTTCTGCAACTGGCAATTGTTGCACTCTCTGCTCAATCAATTTAGCTGCCATAAAAGTGACCAAACTGAGACAGATTAGAGCAGTGGTTCTGAACCAGGGGTCCAGGGCCCACTGGGGGAGCCATGAGCAGGTTTCAGGGCCAGCATTAAACTTTCTGGGGCCCAGGGCAGAAAGCCCAAGCCCCCTGCCTGTGGCTGAAGCCAAAGCCTGAGTAATTTAGCTTCACATGGGGCCCAGGGAATTACCCTGCTTGCCACCCCCTAATGCTGGCCCTGGCATTTACATGCAGAAAAACGTTTTTTGTGGCACATACGGGCCGTGGAATTTTTATAGCACATTGGTGGGGGACCTCAAAACGAAAAAGGTTGAGACCCCCTGGATTAGAGCGCTACACTAGGAGAAAGGATAATTGCATTACTCCATAAAGAACGCAGAGACTTTTTGAAAAAAGCCACCTGATTGAAGTTTAAAATAAAAAAAAATAAACCTACAGTTTTCTACTTTTAATAAACGCTGAACATAAGAACGGCCAGATTGGGTCAGACCAATGGTCCATTTAGACCAGTAGCCTGTCTTCCGACCGTGGTCAATGCCAGGTGTCCCAGAGGGAATGAGCAGAACGGGTAATCATCAAGTGATCCATCCCCGTCACTCACTCCCAGCTTCTGGCAAACAGAGGCTAAGGACACTGTTCCTGCCCATTCTGGCTAATAGCCACCGATGGACCTATCCTCCATGAACTTCTCTAGCTCTTTTTTGAACTCTGATATGGTCTTGGCCTTCACAACATCCTCTGGCAAGGAGTTCCACAGATCAACTGTGCGTTATGTGAAAACGCCAATCTGATGGGCTGAACAAAGGCCGTTAATCTTTACAAACAGACAAACATTTCCAAACCTTGATTACTAGAAATTGTACAAAGTGAAAAAGGAAAATAGTCCATATTCTGTAGACTAGTATGGAACTTTAGAATTTGACAGTAGACCTACGGGCCTCCTTTTCCACTGTGCTGCACCTTGTGCAATCATGTATGGCAAGACAATGTGAACATGTGTCTGATTTCATAGATTTCAGGGTCAGAAGGGGCCATTGTGATCATCTAGTCTGATCTCCTGTGTAACTCAGGCTACAGAACTTCTCCAAAATAATTTAATACCATTCTACACCGGCATAAGTGAATGTACATGGTTCAGAGCAATGCAAAATCTGCCCCTCTGAGCCTCCATCTACAACCCACTTATTTGCAGCTCAGTGGAATGAGTGAAATCTCTTATAGGGTCTGACAATCTAGTTTCTAGTGGACAATGTGTCAATGACAATGATTATCACTGGGCTCCCTGGTTGGTAATGCCAGCAGAGAGGCCAAGGATTTAAGATGACCAGAGATTAAATTTCCCTCTCATCTCAGGTCAGGTCAGGTTTGAGGCACATTGTGGAGGAGGCTTGTACTGCAGGTGCCCATGAAATACCTGCTTGGGGGAGGAAGGGAGGGAGATAAATCAATCTTCAGAGCTGTCAACGTGCTATTTTTCACTAGCACTAAATCAAAGAAAAATAATAATAAATTGACTGGTTTTAAAAAAAAGTTGTCTGCTTCCTGCAAACATGTTTTTCCACTGCCCAGATCCCCTCTGAGAGCTACTGGGACAATGCTGAATGGCCTGCATGAGCTCATTCAGGAGTTGCTACAGATTATCTCAGGTCCCTGCCCAAGCCTTTAATCAGAAAGGCCCCCTGCTAAGCTCCAGTTTGTGTCAAGCTCGAAACTGCTTAATAAGACGTGGTAACATAATGGAGTCCCTTTTAGAGTAGAAATACCTTGATCTGGTGATAAAAAACACAGGAATTGTCAGGCCAGCTCAGAATAGCTAGACCTAGCCTAGTATCCTGCCTCTGGCCCCAATTCAAGCAGTCCATCCCAACACAACAAAGCACTGGCTTAAGTCTCATTCAAGTCAAGAAGATGTAGCCACGAGCTTAAAAAGTAAAGCACCCGCTTTGCTGAACAGAGATGGACTGAAGCACACTAAGTACACCGCAGAATTGGGGACTCTGACAAGTGGCCAGTGCCGGAGGCTTCAGAGGAAGGTACAAGAAACCTCCTCCTGGATAGTTATTAGGTAGCTCATAGCAGAAGAGCCTCCCTAACCTCAGGCACTACATAAAGGGCTTATGTCGGGGGTTCCCAAACTCTTTGCCCATTTTGAGACTTGCTGTTTCCAGTGTCCACAGACAGCAGCAAAGCAACATAACAACTGAAGCAGCTAAGGAATTTACAAGTGAAATATGTTACTGAATGCTCTCTAATGTGACCCATAGGTTTGCGTGTAATGACACAGCTTCTCGAAGTCTGGCGGCATGGAGAAATTGAACATCTAATCTACAATGTGACATCCACAGTAGAACCACACAGAGGCTTGACGGACACAAGTGCGCTGAATCCTGTGTCACCAATATGTGCTCGTGAATGGCACCAGCAGTCGCAAGGCACACGTTGAGAGTGCAGGATATTAAGTCTTGATAGTGAATCAGAAAGTTGGGCATAGGTTTCTTCCAGCAATTGATTGCAGGTAATTTCAATGAGCTGTTTGATTTCAGATGCCAGCAAATCCATGGCTTACACTGAAAGGCGTTTTGCATCCGCTTGGACTTTGTCATCTCCAAGTCAGGGGAAAAAAAAGATGTAAATTGTTCCTTCATCTGCCTGAGATGCTCAGCAATCACCTATGTGGGTGGCTGAACAATTTCATTGTCAGCCAGAAACTTGCAAAGCCGTGGGAAGGAGTCATAGTTTGTCTTCAATAGATTATTCTTCCTGAAAACAACTTTTTTTCATG
The DNA here is from genome assembly GCA_007922305.1 of Dermatemys mawii. NCBI lineage: Eukaryota > Metazoa > Chordata > Testudines > Dermatemydidae > Dermatemys > Dermatemys mawii. The sequence continues at coordinate 5,260,498 of ML677396.1, read as the reverse complement.
AATCCTGTTATTTGATCACTCAGCTGAAGGAGGTGGGTGTTCTTTCCTTGCAAACCTTTATTCAATTCGTTCAGTTTCCAAAGTACATCTGGGACATAAGCACATCATCCTTGGGCCACACAAAAAATCAATTCGCCCTTTTTGCAATCCATTGCATAGGCCGGCAGCTCGTCTCTCAGCTCAAAAAATCATTCCAGGATTTTTCCTCACAAGAGCAAACTTTGAGCAAGAGCAAATTTTGCAAACACACACATGCAAAGGGGCTGAGTCTTGATGTAGTTCACAACAAACAAGACCAACGGCAAAACTTCACCTCCCTCAGGACTTAGAACTTTAGTGGCCAGCTGTTTTCTGAATCACGCAGTGAGTCTATACAGCAGACAGAGCAACTTTCTCCATCAAAGCACACAGACCTGCTCTGTGGGAACTCCAGCTATACAGAAGCTCACCATACAATCACATGAAAAACTTTTGTCTTGTATGCAGCATGTGGAACATTCCTTGTGCTGTCTTGTGTCCAGGAAGATGGAGCTAGAACAGAATGTTTGCAAGAAGTGCACCCTTCCCATGTGTATTTCACAAAAGTCAAGAAATGTGCATCATGACCTTCAGCGCTCACGTAAATGTGAAGCGCAAAAACATCCGTGTTTTTCAGATGCTCCACCAGTGTGTTTTCATGATCTGCTGCTAACACCTTAAGCTTTTGCTTCGCTATGTTGTTAGACAGTGATATGGCTCTGAGTTTGTTTGCCTCAGTTCCCCTTCACATTATCTTCACCATATCGATTGCAGCTGGCAAAATCGAAGTCTGTCCAGTTGTGTGAGGCCTTTTGGCCTGTGTGATGTGGTAAAATGCACCCCAAATGATGCCTTTTGAATGCAGTCACAGACGGACATGGCTTTCTTGAATGGCACTTGCTGACGCAAAAGTTCTTCTTTCCAGCGCTGAAAAAATTACTTGGTTTGCCTGAGTGTTCCTTATGAAGGATTTCCAAGTGTTTACATTAGTTAGTCTTCACGCTTTTGCTAGATAATACCACACAACATAGCCAGCATTTTGGTCTTTCTTCATTCTTGCCAAACTCACCGGTGAAGCCATCCTCAAAGAAAGCTGCATAATATTTGAGAGCACATTTCTTGCCCTCTCCTTTTTCATTCGTAACTGCATCACCCAACTCACGGCTGGAGGTTGCGGTAGATTCTGCATAAAAATGACTCCACTGTGCCTCTTATCACAAATCAGAAAGAAGAATTTATTGCTAAGCAAATGAGACAGGACTTAGGAAGGCCCCATGTGGTGATACTAGGGAAGCAGAGACAGTAACTTACAATGATTCTTTATCAAGTGCCAACAGGGTATTCAGGGTGGCATAAAAGAAGATATGGGCCTTTCCTTAAGGAGCTTACAAGTCAGTGCAGAAAAGGCTAGCACAGACTCCTAAGAGTTCAAACAGAGAAGATGTTCTGTTGGGAAAGCTGCTGCCCGCAGATAACGAACTTTTGGATTCAAGTCTCCCATCTGGATGCTTGCACAGTCAGATGGGGCAAGTGGAAAAATGGCATCCACACAGCCAAAAAGCCCAGACCTGCTTCACAAACGCCATGCCAGGAGGCCACCATTTTACAAAACAGTAGCTTCCGCACTATGAGACTTTGCATATCTTGCACATGCTGCATGGAGGCTGCCATTTTGGACATCAGCCTCCTGGCAGAGCATGTGTGGAGCAAGTCCGGACATGTTAAGGGTCAGATGGCACTGTCTCGTGGGCTGAATCTGGCTCATTGGACCCGTGATCCCCTGTGCTGATAGCACAGCCCAAAACGAGGATGAAATCCAAATTTTGAGAAGTTCTGGCTTATGCCTGAGGCTTTATAGGTTTTACAGATAATATGTCTCAGCCTTTTTAGACTCCTGTTAAGATGCTGGTCTCACTGATATCTTGTGGTAATGAGTTCCACAGGTCACTTAAGCAAAGCATAAAGTATTTTCTTTTAAGAAGTGTTACTTTTCCGTTTCATTGATCATCTGCTCACTCACATATTATGAGAGAGGGTGGACGGAAATGTCTGATATATCTCATTCTATTCATCTCTTCTCTGAAGAGTCTGCCTTTTCAACATTTTCTCAGATGAAGTTGCTCCAGGCCTCCACTCATTTTCCTCACCCATCTCAGACCCCGTTCCGTTTTTGCTGCATCTGTGTGGTGGTTGTTTTTTAAATATGGGAAACAGAACAAAGCACATTATTTAATGAGAGGGCATCCTCTCAGTTTATACAGTGGCACTGTAATCTTTTCAGCATTGTTTTCTATTCCTTTCTTTACGCATTTGAGAATTCTGGGAGGGTGGTGTGGTGTGGCGTGTTGTTTTTTACCCCACTGAACAGAGGATGTCACTGAACTGTGTGCAGATGGCCAGATCTGTTTCCTGAGTGGTTACAGTTAATTTAGAAACCAGAAATGTGTCTGGGTGGATACATATAATCAATAAAGAATTTCATCTCAGTTTTGCTAGGTCCTCCTGAAGTTCTTAGTAACTTGCCATGTTTTAGCCAACCTCAATTCTCTCTCTCCCAGATATCACCCACTTGTGGCACCCCATGTCACCCACGGTAAGGGTACATCCACCCCAAGCAATGAAAGGACTGGTCGCACAGTTAAGAGTATAGATGCTGGCTTTAATCTAAATATCCCAGGTAACAGCAGTCGCATAGACTTGGCACACAGGCTTCAGCACAGGCTAGCAACCAAAGGACATGCCCAGTGTCCCTGGCAGGCTTGAGGTTGGCAGCTCGCTGGTAGACTTACCCATAATGCCAATCATTCCTTCACTGTGCATGGCTGTGAGTCCCCCGCTCTCCTTTCAGACGCAAGGAACGAAACAGCTCATGTTGACATTTCAATGATTATCACTGGGCCTCTGGGTCAGCACCTCATTGAGATGAGTGGAGCAGTTCTCACTTCTCCCGGCTATTGCTCCCGCCTCTCTGCAGATCACCTCCTCATCGTTTACATGCCCTGCCCCTCCCCATGGCTGACGTTTTCTTTTCGAGCGTAACAGCTAGAGAGAGGTGGGTATTTTTAAAGGAAAACAGATTCTGAACCAGAGACCCCCTGAGAGAGAAGCCAATATGCCATTCCACCTCTTCTCTCAGCAAAGCCTGCCATAGTTCGTGCCCCTTCCTGGCCGCTTTGCTTGTGTTGAATCTGTCTTTCAGACAGATTCACATTTGGCTCTTGCACTGTGATAGAAATGGTCTAAATAGAAATGGTCTGACGGTGTCTGACTAGGTCTGTTTGGTCCTGCCACAGTGCAGGGGGTTGGACTTGACTTTGAGATCTCTTCCAGCTCCACATTTCTTTGTTTCTGTGACAAAGATGCTACAGCTCACGTTAGCTGCTCTGACTACAGCCTGAGGGGAACAGTATTGTCTCTACAGAGAGAGCTGAGGATGACTAGGTCAACATGACCTTCTTCCTTTCAGTTTGTTTGGGGCTTTCAGCTTGGCACCTAACTCTCTTAGGTCCCGTTGAAAACCACAGACTTCTATCCTCAATTACACTAACCAGGAAAAACAGCTAGGGGATAGGTTTTAGTGTAGCAGCCTTGTTAGTCTGCTGAAGTTGTTAGTCTCTCAAGAGCCACAAGGCCTCCTCTTTGTTTTAGGTAGGGGATATGAATCCTCGTGCTTCAGGGCATAAGCCAACCACTAAGAGTGAGCTGAGGAAAACTTTTCTTGCAAGTGAATGCACAGTGGTCCATTATGAGGGTTTTGTACATTCCTCTGAACCATTAGGAATTGACTTCTACTGGAGACAGGCCACCCAGACACTGCCGGCCCATCTCCCCAGCCCAAGAAGGGCTAACACCACACCCAGGTGTTCCTTCAGGACCTTATTGCAGAGCACAATTAATCTGAACACAAAACACACACCAAGTAACACCAAAACCAAGCTATTCCTCTGACATAAACTGGCTAGGAGGCCCAGAGCTCTCTCCCTCTGCGTCTCTCACACCTGCTCCAGGGACACCAACCTCCTGACTGTAGCTTTCGATAGGCCTCATGGGTCTGACAACTGAACAGGGGTGGCTGGCAGCAGGCCCCCTTAGCCCATAAAGGGGCAGACCACCCTGTTACAACACCCGACTGCTAGGTCATCCTCAAACAGTCGAGGAGGTGCAGTAGTTCTACTCCCTTGCGTGTATTAAATTATAACCAAAGTTTTGCAGCACACCTGTATAGTTAATCAAGATACAAGAGCCATTTCCTCAAGATTAGATTGCCTTGCTGAATTCACTTTTAACAAGAGGTCGTTCAAGGATTTGTGGGTCTTACGGTTTGCTGGTAAGAAAGAGAACTCTTTCCTTCTCAGAAAAAAAAAACAATTAAAAGGAAATAGTAAAGCACAGAAAAGAATAGTTGAAAGAAAAAGGAAACTGAAATGGGGAGGCTAAGTGAATGAGCACTAGCTAATATTAAATTGTGGATAAAGATTTTGTATTAGAATTAAGAGGAAAACTCCACCCGTTTTGTTCAACCCAGAAATAGGAACGTTTTCATGCCAAGGGGTGATTCTTCTCTTCTTGGTGGAAACAGAAATGAAAACATCAGGCCTGATTCTCAGCGGGCATAATCCATCGCAGCTCTAAGTGGTCTCTCACTGGGAGCTTTCCCATCTGCTGGGCTGAACAGAACAGATGCAGTTTGCTTTAAAGACCAAGCGAGATGTAGCCGGTTGCTCTGCGTTGTGAGCATTAGCAGAAGAACTGAAGTCATTCCGATGTAAGAGAGGATTCATTAGTTCGTTACACACTGAGACAAACTAGATACGCCCAACGTTAATATAACACAAGAGCAACATTTTTAACTATTCATCTCTTTTTCCCCCAAGGGAAAAACTGACCTGAACTTTTACCCATAGAAGAACTGAACCGGTTAAGGTTCTAGGCACCAGTTTGCTATTCTCTTGTAGCTTTTTTCTCTCTCTAATGTGTGGCCTTAAATAGAAAGAAGCTTTTAGTCTAAACATGCAGCAAATACTGGGTTTTACTTTGTCTGGGACTTGCTCCCAGAACACTGATAGATGTGTGAAGTTTAAAGTTTAATTCTTTCTCATTTTTGTGCTGCTAGGCTGAAGCCAGAAGAGCCCCCTGAATTACTGAATGACAACACGGCCGCAGCTCTGCAGAACCTTTCCTTTGAGGAACTCAAAGCACTTCATGCATTACGCTTCCCAAAATGCCTGTGAGGTACATAGCTGTCTTACCATCCTACAGATGGAGAAAACTGAGGCACGGAGAAGTTGTATGATTTGCAAAGGGCCATGCAGTGAGTCAGTGGCAGAGCTGGAACAACCAACACTAATACAAAGCAGCGTTGCTACAAAGAACTGCCCCTATGTGGATCTGAATTGATGTGGACTTCTAAAGCTAAGGACAAGCACTTCCAAGTTGTGCATGTGTATAATCCATGCTCTCATCCATCAGCTCCAGCAGTAAAGGCGCCGGCTCTTAGCTCCAGCGGTCCTGGGTTCAAACCTCAATGACAACCCAACCAGGGATGTCCTTACAAAGGGAACAGAATCCAGATCAGCTCCTATTCTAATAGACAACAGTTCTCATCCAGCACGAGATGACCAGCAGCCTCATGCTCTTTCAGACCTGATCATAAGAACCAGAAGCTTCTCACTGAATCTTATTCTTGAGCTAGGTGTGCCCTTTTACAGATCCAAGAGAGTCAGATAGTTGAGAGATGTTTCAAAGAAACATCAGGGTGTTTCACCAAACCAAACCTCCCAACCTGGAGAGGTGCCCATCCATCACTGCATCATACGCTACCTCTGGAGAAAAAATTTCCCGCCAAATTGTCAGGCACTAGTAATTATTTAATGTTTGGGAAGCACTTGAAAATGTAAATCATTATATAAATGATGTGCATTACTGGTAATGGAATCGAGGAACACTACCTAATTAAATTCATGTGGCACCAGTGCTAGATTACGAAGGTCAGGTTAGAACTATATAAACAAGCCACACAGCCAAATAATCATGGAAGCCATAGTCAGGCATGTTAAAATAATGGGTTAATACCCAAAACACAATAGGGAATGCAAATGACATGCCTGGGCCTCCGTACTTGAAATATTCTGTCCCATACCTCCAGAAGAAAGCTGGTAGACTGAAGGAGAGGGGATGGTTTTGAAAGTCCAATAGCTCAGGAAGCACAAAGACTGGAAATACATGTTTTATACCATTGCAGATGTGGAATTCTCCACTCTCCTATGACACACAGCATTTCCTTTTAGCCCCAAATCCGTCAAGAGGTATCAAGACTTTCAAGTATCACTCCATTCTGATCATCATCTTGGTTTTTTAGCCCATCAGAATCTAGAGGTTGCCGTCTGAGACCAGCTAGCGCTAGAAAGCAATGGCTTGCATCATACAAACGCAGCTTCATATCCCACATCCAAGTGACAGTAGGCACCATCGCCACTTTCTCCTCTAGGTTACGCTGGCGCAAAGACTTAAGCACACATATACCTTTGACTTCAATGAGATCACCCACATGCTTAAAGACAAGCATGGGTGCAAGTGCTTGCAGGATTTGGTCATCCGTCTCTAACTTGAGCGATTTGTCAGAACACGATTTCTAAAATACGAACATCGGCCCTGGAACTCTGCTCAGGGAAGGAGAACTGCTAGGAAGAAAGGGGCCCACCTGACCAGAAAAAGGGAAGAGCATCTTCAAGCATTGGCTCTCCGGTCTAGGGAGAGAGGCTTTAAAGTAGGTTCAAAGAGGGCAGGTGACAAAAGCCCACAGGTAAGCATAAAAAAAGGTGACCTCAACACAGATGAGGGCCGACATGGAAATGGACATGAGGGTCACAAGACACTACATAGGAGCAACAAGAAGGCAATCTGCTAGATGAAATTACTATACTGTGGGTAATTGTGAGTAACTGGCTGAAAGACAGGACTCAGGATAGTTCTCAAAGGTTCACTGTCAAATTGGGAGGATGTATCTAGTAGGGTGCCAGGGGTCAGTCCTAGGTCCAGTACTATATAATATTTTCATAAATGACTTGGATAATGGAGTGAAGAATATGCCTCTAAAATTTGTGAACACCACCAAGCTGGGTGGGCTACGAGCAGGTGGAGGACAGGATTAAAATTCAAGATGACCTTGACAAATTAGAGAATTGATCTGAAATCAACAAGATGAAATTCAACAGAGACACGTACACTTAGGAAGGAAAAATCAAATGCACAATTACTAAATGAGGAATAACCGGCAATGTGGTCATACTGTTGAAAAGGATCTGGGGGTTACAGTGGATCATAAATGGAATAGCAGTCAACAGCGTGATGCAGCTGCAAAAGAAAAGGCTAACGTCATTCTGGGGTGTATTAACAGGTGTGTCGTATGTACGACTTGGGAGGTAATTGTCCTATGCTGCTCGGCGCTGGAGTACTGTGTCCAATTCCAGGCCCCATGCTTTAGGAAAGATGTGGACAAACTAGAAACAGTTCACAGGAGAGTAAGATAAATGATAAAAAAAAATTGAAAACTTGACCTATAATGAAAGGTTGAAGATACTGGGCACGTTCAGTCTTCAGAAAAGAAAACTGAGGTAAGACCAGATATGGCTTCCAATATATTAAAGGCTGTTATTATGAGGATGGTGATCAACTGTTCTCCATGAATGAGTTTACTCTGCAGCAAGGGAAATTTAGGTTACATATGAGGAAAAATCATTGGAGGTTTTTAAGAAGAGGTTGGACAAAACATCTGTCAGGGCTGGTCTAGGTTTACTTGATTCTGCCTTAGTGCCGGGGGCTGGATCTGATGACCTCTTGAGGTCCTTCCTCCATTTCTATGATTCTACAAACCTATGCTGGATTGAAGGAAAAGGGAAAGTAAGATGGTGCTCAGACTGGCATGAATTTTAAGGTGTGATATCTCATGTCCAGGCAGGTCTAGAAATGTTTTCGAAGGGCCAGTTCAGTTCTTTTCTAAACCCCAGTCCTGGAATAGAACAAAATTACGCCCATCCATACAGAAGCAATGACTTCAGGAATGACCCCGTGAAGGCAAAAAACAAAAAACAATAAGAGATATACATTTAAATATGGAGATCAGTATTAAATCCTCAGATTGTGTGTGCATGCGTGCAACACACATACACACACAGGCTGGAAATACCTTATGTGATGAAAAGCAGGATGTGTGCTGCATAGGCCAAGGTAAAAGCAAAAGGGCAATAATGCACAAACAAGGAGATGCCCCATAATGACAGGCCATGTCCCAGTCATTCCCCAGTGCTACCACTGCTTCCTGAAGCAAACAGCACGCTCACAGGAAAGCACAAAACAAGCTTCAAGACGTTAAAAAAAAAAATCAAAATTAATCATGAAGCAATTCGCAACCAACTCTGTAGGACAAAGAGCCCCTCATTGTCCCCTGAGTGAAAACAGTTCCTTAAAGCAACTTGCCGGATTCTCTAGTGTCTAAGGAACTATTAGTTACTAATATTAACATTAGAGAAATAAAAGACAGACTTCATCAGTTCAAACTAGTTATGGATCAGGAAATCAAAGTAACCTAGTCTCCCTTCGGTTTCAGAGGTACATCAGAAGCAGAAGTGAGAAGTGTAGTTCTCGTGATGGGTGGGAACAAAGAGACTGAGACCCACATCTGCATCCTTTGGGGTGTGATCCTGGGAGCAGGACAAGGGTCATTAATACACACAGTTCAACTGTCACTAAGGCATTGGCTCATTTTTAACTATGCCTTATGCAGTGTCCCCACTGATGAGGCTTCGTCCCAGATCAAAGCAAGCACTTACCTTCCTCTTTACTGTTGGTAATATCTTTCAGCAGCTCAGTCTTCATGCAGATGTCTTTCCTAGTCTCTGCCTTAGTCTGCACTGCTCGCTGGGGTGCGGGAGGAAGGACAGAAACAATTACTGTTTAGCCCCAAATCCATGCACTATACATTTAACAAGAAATAATGGTGCAAATATCCTGTTTACATTCCCATGCCAGGGCAGAAAAGTCATGGGCGAACTGCAGAGTGAAAACTGACAACTCCAGGAAACTGCCTGCAAAGTTCAGGTCAAAGGTCAAAAATTCAAAGGCTTGCCAGAGTTGGCAGCGCATCTCATCTGAGAAGGATGTGAGAGTGCACTTTCTTGTACAGCTGAGATCTAAGATCACCTGGAGAAAAGATGTGGACCAAGATTTTTCACTAGTGATTTTGGGTGCCCACCTTGACACTCCCTAAAGGAACCTGACTGGAGGTTTCAAGGTGGGTATCCCACAAAAATGAGACAATCCAACTCACCGGTCACTTGAAAATATGGCCAGTGCCAAGAACTTAGCCAAGCAAAGATGATAAACATAGGTGTTTTTCCCAGGTTGAACAGACACAATTTGCAAGAGTTAAACCTTCACTCTAGGAAAGCAACAGTTAATATATAATTTAAGTTTATTGAGTTTAGTGGCATCCATTTCTCACCCTAATCTAACTTCTACAGTTTTTGCTTTTTTTTTTAAATGAACACTTGCTATATTATTCAGCCACTGAGGCACTGGACATCCCCCTGCTATATGGGCTTGGTAGCTACGCTGCTTATCTTATAAACACCTGGTCATAAAGAAAAGCGCAGCAGCAACAGAAAGGAAAAGGGTATTTTTTAAAAAAAAAAAAAAAATAGGAGGAGGGGCCTTTCGACACAATTCTCTAGCTAAAGGTGACAAGCTAGTTTAAAGAGTAAACATGGCAACTGTCGGGCAAAGCTGCATCTGGTTAATGCAAACAGAAGTGTCTGTCTTAAGGGTTGGGGAATGGCAAGGGTGAAGGGTCCATTTCATGCTGTGTGCATCACAGAAGAATAAGCAGCCTAGGTCAAGCCAACTGTTGTAGGCCTCCACAGAGCGCAGATGGTGCCTGCAACCATGCAAATCAAAAGGTTTAAAGCACACGGAGCAATGGGGGGGGGGGGAAACCCTGCCCTTCTCCCATAAAGCAAATAAAGGAGATAAGATATGAACATATACACAGAATTGCCCTTTCCATTGTCATTTAAGTCTGAACCCTTCCAGGCTAGCAACACAGCTGATTTTGGTGTAACTATAATCAGCCACCATGCAACTTTTGTTTCCATCTGAGCTCAGCGGCACTGCCAAGTTCTTCTAGGTGTTACAGCAGAGAGCTCTCCCATTATGTATTGCAAAAGCCCACCTGGTCCATTTAGTAAAGATCCTGTAGGGCCCAGGCAAATGTACACTGGCTACAGGCTGTTCAGGAAAGGACACTAAGGCCACAGCATAGAGGGTAAAACAAAAATGCTGGCATCATCTGAAAACCAATGGATTACTAAGCTAATCAGATGAGAAAGTCTTTAATGTCAAGGAAATCGCCACTTTCAAGAGTTTCCAGGAAAAGCTCCCTGTTTATCTAGGAAAATGTAGTAACTACACTTCCAGGGCCCAAGTCCCCCTTTGGGAGTTGAGAGCACTCTGCATCTTGCAGAAACATTCCCCAAATGAGTAATATATGTCCTGTGCAGCCCTATCTCCCCATGCACATACGAACTCCACACAAGCTCCATCCATATCCAGGAGATCTCATTTGAGAGGAAACAGACACTGAACACACTATTATCAGATTTAAAAAAACATGTAAAGGTGTTTTGTTTTGTTTCTTTTTTAAAAAAGAGTGATGAAAACTCTAGTTTAGCCATATGATCAACCTGCCTGAACAAGACAAGTTTGGCCATACAGACACATTTTCCACCGTGAAATGATCATCAATGAAGCCTGAACAGAGGCCAACCTCATTTTTGTTAAGCCAAAAGTTAAAACATTATTCTTGATGAACACAGGTATACTTGGGTCCCAATTCTCGTCTCCCTTGCTCTGGCATAAATCAGGAGCAAGCCAATGGTATTATACAGGTATAAGACCAGCACAAGCATGAGCAAAATCTATACAATGACAGACCCAGGGGTCTTTGCTCATGAAGAATGAATATTCACCCTTGCTATAGCACCTGGAATAAAATCAAGAGTCTTAGTATCTCTAACAGAGACCAGTTTGTTTTTAAAATGATTCCAACTAAAAGCCTCCAGATTTCAGATCAGCCATTTTTGCACAACTGATTTACAATCTATTTCCTTCAAAATGTGACACCTCTACCCATCTCCGACCCCCCACCTCCCCAAAATCACATATATTCCCCCTTTCATCCTTTCTAAGGGATAGGTTATTGCTATGCAAGAAAAGAGGCCTAAAGGAAAGCCACTGCTAGAACTCAGATGAAAAAAACTGACCCTAGCAACGTGTCTCAGCTACTGTAATTAACAAGAGGGCCCTGCTGCCCAGAATTCTTGCAAACAAAACCAGCTTTCTAAGAGAATTCCCATCACCATAAAAGAAACTTAGCAGCACTTCACTTTCCCAGTTCGCAGCCAATACATCTGTGCCCTGCCAGACAGAGTTATTCTAGGTTGCTTTTGACAGGCTTGCATGGTCCATATTCCAGAACCGCATCCAAATAATCCTCACTAACATCATCAGTTCCACCACTTTCATTTTTCCTTAAAAACCAAAACAACATCCAAACATCAATGTCTAAAGCACCACAATACATCTTTGCCCTGTGGGAGGGAAAGACCACTGGAAGTTGTGAAGCATACTCATCAAAAGGAGGCTACAGCAGACAATTGCTGCAAAGCATTCGAAGCCTGCCTCCCATAAACCCCGGGGGAAGAGGCAGCTTTCCCCCTTCTTGGTCTCTCAATGTCAGTTGCATCAACTTTATGGCAAACATTTTCAGCCTGAAGACAGTATTCACACAAACAGAGCCCTGCAGAATCCACACAACCAACACCACACACACACCCCTCCAAAATCAGCAGGATTCCAGCTGACCATCCATTTCCATCCAGCACACAATTTCATCCAAACTTGTTAGCAGCAACTTTGTTGTAAGTGTCAATACCTCCATTTTTTTCCCCTTAAATTCAAAGCAAACTTCCCTTTTTGCTCACACTCCACCATGCCCCAATCTGTCGGCTCCTGATTGGCAGAGAAATCTTATACCCACCCTCCTAGCAGAGAAATGTCTGCTTTAACAGCAGTCCCAACAAAAGCCAACTGCCAAGCACAGTCTGCTTCAGAATAAAAGTCTCACACACTCTTTTCCCCACCCCTCCTTTCCTGCAGCCGTCTGTCTCCATTCCACTGCCTACAACAGAGTGATTATTAATCTTCAGTCACTGGAGAGCCTCCACAAAGACTATGTACAACCACCAATCCAGCATTTTTTTCGTTTTTTGCTTTTAAGGGAAATAAAAAGTATTGCAAGACAGACTGTTTAGGTCTTTAAAAGCCATGAGAATCCAAGGAGTCATAATAGGGTTGATTATTTTTTTTCCCCTTCCACTTCTGTGTACAAGAAATCAGGCTCTCTTTGTTGCTTTAAAACTAAGGCGGCAATGGAAGACGGTTTAGAGAATACAAGCAAAGGCTTTGCAGAATTTCCAAACACAGAGCTAGAAACTAAACTGGTGCCTTAAAAAAAAAAAAAAAAAAGGCTGAGAAACAGAAAAACCTTCTCTTTGGAAATGTCATTAGCCATCCAGGTTCACTCCATAGCAAGTTGATTCCAATAAGATTTACATATAAAAGACAACACATGCATATCAAAACTTGTAGCTTTCCTCCCCCCACTAGCCCCCAAGAGACCAGCGAGTTACATCATGAACCCAAGTTCTCTAAAGGTGGATAAGAAAAGGGATCAGAGTTTGATATGCTAAGGTGTAAACCTTCAACAGTTTTCTCTTTTTGTCTCAAAATTAACTGTCCAGTAAACTGAGACTTCGAAGAAACCTTATCCTCATTTAGATACTCAGCTAGAACAGGTCAATGCGAAGAAGAGCGGGGATGGGAAATAATTCAAGGAAGACTAACCCTTCTCCTCTCAAACTAGGCAGAGCACACGGAAAATGATGTTCTTTAACATTCAGGGCACTATCTGCATCAACACATCTGTTTGCAGACTAGGAAAGAATGATATAGGAATGATCCTGAACGGCCTATAAAGACTACATCCGGAAGGTTCAAAGCCTCAGTGGATATGAAGCCCGTCTTTCCATGACACTCCTGCCAATGCACTCCCCACAGTCCAGTCACCCCCGTGATACAACACCCGGTCTCCCAACGGATCAAATTCTACTTCAGCAAGCACTTCAACAAAGCAGAATTTCACCTACTGTGCAAGGCGGCAGCGAGGTGTGCAATATGTACTGTAGCAAGAAAGAGAGGCAAAGCCCTTAATAAATGATGCAACTCCAGCAGCAGTAGATTCTCATTCACCGTTACCTTTTCACTCGCCCCCCACTTTCTTCCTAAAATCAACTTTCTAATAATATCCTTTGACTTACGAAGATAAACATTTTGCAGCTAATTATTTGGGAAATAATTATGAAGAAAACAACCGCAGAAAATAAAAAGAGGGTGGGGTACTTGGTTGGCATGTGAAGCGTGTTAATTTCAAAGTCTGTACTGATCAAGTCCTGCTGTCCGGTTGCTAAAGCTAGGATAAGGCTTGCTGGTCTCACACTGACCATTTCTTAACAGAACAAGCAGAATAACTTCATTCATTAAGGGGAAGAAAAGCAACCAACAATGTACCTGGCCTACAGAGCAGGCACCATTCTCAAAGCCTCTTTTAAGGTTGAGGCCACTTCCTTACGAGCTGCTAGCAATCATGTGAACTGTGTCTAATAAACCATATTCAAAACAAGCACTGCTCTCCTTCTGAAGTTGGCCTTCAAGTCAAATTAGTCTTATGATTCTTTTGCTTTACTGAGCAATTCAGAAGACAAATTCAGCGCACAGACTTTCCCTTCCCTCCCTAAAGATGAATATTTTCTTCTATCAATGAGATTCTCTTATTCTCGCTATAAAAAAAAAAATCTTCCAAAGCAGCAGGGGTGGGAGAGGAGGGGTTGGAACAAGGTAAAAGTCTCTGCCTGCAAAAGCCAGAAACAGCCAAATACACGCATGAAACGTAACAGGATTTGTGTCAAATTGACTTTTTACAACACAAAAACTTCATCTTGGTCTTTGGGCTTTTGTGCCAACAGGGTTTTTGCAGGGCCTCTCACTCAGGCCTGCTCAACATGCAGTTTAGGTACTGATATAACTATGGCAGTTGAGTTTTTTAACCAGAATAGTTATCTGAGTCAAATCCCTCGTGTGGCTGCAATTACGCCAGTGGAAAAGGTACCTGGCGTTATACTGTACAACTTACTTCCCTTCCTGTAGAGGAATAAGCTGGTATAAGTACCATTATAGCAGCATCCACACTAGGAGGGTTCTATTTGACTATATGTCAGGATAGTTACGCCGGTACAATATATACATATAGACAAGCCCTAAAATCAGTGCAGACAAAGGCTTCTCTTTCTTCCACAGGCTGAGGTTGAGAGAAGTACCAGAGTATTATTCATAGCTGCTGTTTTCCGTGCCCTACCGCTGGAAAAAATCCTAAAAATGGAGAGTCAGATCCCGCCTGGCAACCCATCATTATCTGTAGCAAAACCTAAACTCTCCCACTGACTGCAAACACCCATTTCAGAAATTTCAGGCCCCCAGAAGACTAACAAGGATAAAATGTAACATAAACGGGTATCCCAAAGCAAAGCCCAACATGAAAGCCCAACGGGTACAAACACAGATCTTTTAGAACATGAAGACTGGCATGCTTCTCTCATTGAAATTACTCAACCACCTCTTTGAGCCAAACTGTCATCTCCAGCAGTTCGCTCTCTCTTCCCCTCCAGGAGGAAGTCGCAGAAAGGATTCACTTCGCATTTCCAACTTCGGAAGCCACGCTGGGGTGGAAGTCGAGAGAAAAAGCCACACACAACATAAAGTTCTCTCCCCCAGCCCAAACAAGGGGGATTTCTTGGAGCAGAGAGGCCCTCGCTCAGGATCACAGTCTCTTCAAACAACACTTTGTGTCATCTGTTAGTTGTCTTGACCAGGTAGCACTACATTGACGCCTGCAAGCTGAGAAACAGACAGGGAGAGACAGGGAGGAAGAGAGAAACAACAACAAAAAAACCACCCCCAAAAAAGAGCAATCTAGGGCCAGTTCTTCTAATAACTACAGAAAAACCTCACCAAGACTTTACTCTTCTTGAAAATGACAAAGCGAAACTGCACGGATCAGTACTCGAAGTCCTAAAGGTAGGAGATCCTCAGAATCTATCAGCTATGGCCTACAGGCTTAGTCCCAGAAGTATTTTTTTCTGCTCTGTCATTAGGATGGAGCCTGGTCTTTTCCTTCAATCCCCAGAATTGCACTGAATTAGATCATCTTTCTCTGATCACCTCCCCCTACAGGCTGTTCTGAGCATGCTCAGCTCGGCCTTGCACTGCCATTTCATAACTGCATTGTTTACAGACACACAGTGACCTGCCATTTTTTTGACAGTAAAATAGAAGCTACTCTTTGCTTCTACTAGCAACAGCGAATTTGCAGCCCTGTTCAGACCAAGTCTCTAGTTACAACCAGGATGCAGTCAAGTTCATGTCATGCAGTAAAAATCCAATCTGGGGAGAAGAACTATAAACATTGGAAACTGCAAATTCTAACGCTGTGGGGTTTTATTGTTTGTTTGTTGTAGGTCAAAATCCACCTGCTGTAAGAATTCAATCTCGAAGGAAAGAGTTAAGCCCTTTTTTGGGGGGGAGGGGGGTATAGACATCTAGGATTTCAAGGGAAAATGCCAGCCATGATTTTAGCTTCTTCAAGTCACAACCATCCGTCGATGTCACCTAGAAATCTAATATTCAATCCACTGTGCCATCCTCTGATGAAGCTTCCTCTGAAAAAGAAAGGCTTGGGAAGATGGTATTTCCCTTGAATAAATAAGTTGGCTTCATCCCAGCAAATACAGTTTTTCCCTTTAAATGCAAAACAGAATATTTTCACAGGCACACAGGAAAACGAAGGAGGAGGGGGGGAAAAAGTTCCTCATTTAACACCAAGAGCTCCATGAAAAGCCTTGCAAGGCTATTAAAGCTACTCTGTGTTCCAGTTCTCTCTCTTTCCTTTTATGCCTAACCCCATACTTTACAAGTGAAAGCAGCTTCGAGTTGTGAAGAAGAGCAAATGCCAGAAGAGCCCGAAGTTTCCTCATCCTTGGAACAAGGACAATTTGTTAAATGCTCCCTTTGCACGAGGCATTCTACTGCTCAGATACCCAGTATGGCAGCGACTCAGGGAGCGTTTGCATGCGAGACTTCCCTTACATCTTCCCCCCCATGATGGAATTTGAAGGAAAAATGAATTGCCTGGCATGAGAGGAGGGGGAAGGAACTGTCTAAACAGCTCTTACTCTGGCTCCTAGAGCATTCAAAAGCTACCCTGCTATCATCTTGGTTTTTTTACACATTCCTGTTTGCTTATACTGTGCGTCTCACTCCTGCTGCTTTATTGACTACTGTAAGTTCTGGCATGCATTACCCATTCTTCCTCACCTTCCTCTGCCCCCGCCCCCCACCTCAGCATAGCCAGAGACAATTCAGGCTGTCTAGCACACCACAAGAAGATCCAGAATGCTGGAACAAGGTGTGAAGTTCAAGTAAAAAGTGTGAGGGGGGGGTAGAAAGAGAGGTTCATAACAGAGGGAAGAGGGAAACGGAACTTAGGGAAGATCACATTACAACTTCCAGGTTCTCTTTTGTGAAGGGCAGTTGATTCCAAGCCTCTCTAAAACGTACAGTAATATCGTTTTCAGAGGTATCATTTTCTATTAAGAGCCGTAAGTTTGAGATTTGCTCTAAGGTATTGACAGTAGATTGCATAGGAAGAACACAAGGTCCTTCAAGGCCCTACAGCAGTTAATACATGTTTTTAAGTGCTTCAAGTTTTTAGCCTTTAATGGAAAGGCAAGGTTATTTTCTGATTCCTAGTTGAATAGAAGTCTCCACACTAGTTCCTTGACCCTTGCAAGTATCAGGAGAAGAGATGGAAGGGAAGAGTTGTTTAAGAAAAAACAAACAATAAAAGGCACCTGATGTCAAACCATATCTCTTTCCTCCCCTTTTCAAACCAGCTAGTCACAATGGCAGAGGGTCTTAAACACCTTGTTTATTTGAATGAAATATTTCCCTTCCATGGTACAAAGAGGCATGTGATCCTTTTTCATTAGGAGATGGTACCGTACAAGAGAGGTCACACTGGCATTGGTATAACGAGATACAAACTACTTTCAAATAATAGTAGAAGAGGAAAAATACAAAATCTGCCATACAACCAGCCTGGATGTTCATGTTCCATGCAATGCCCAAATACAAACAGCACCTTCAAGATACCTTCAAGATACTGAGCCCTCAATTCAAGAGAAGTGAAGGGTGCTGAGTACCCTTAGGATCAGGCCCAAGGTAAGCTAGAAGTCTCATTTTGATCACCAAGGGCCTGATCTGCAGCGGTGCTGAGGTGAGTAAGAGCATCTGTTCGCAGATCACCTCTGAAAATTGGCACGTGACTGCTTTATATATATATATATATATATATATATATATATAAAAATCAGCTGACTTTTCACACGTAACTAAGCATCAGCTTCATTTCTGTCTCATCCACAGGAAGCTATATCGATTTATATAGATTAGACTGGCAAAAATTCGACTCACCCATTTGCTTGGGAAGAATGAAAAATAATTTTGAGGGCAAGTCCAATATCATTTTTCTCTCCAGAATAACTATGGCAAAGGCAGGCAAACAGATAGTGTGCCTGGGCTAGTAATTTTTCATGACGTTTTTAGAAGGCTGATTTAGGCCAGCTGTACTGTAACTACATAAACAAGCATAATGCACAGTTTCAGAGGACAGGGAAAAAAGAAGACCTAAAAACAAACAGGTGTATTGCTATTAACCCTAACACCACTGAAAACTGACCCAGAATTTTAAAACAGAACAGAAGGTTACAGGATAAGCATTTCTACATCATCTTTTGAAAGCATTTGCAAGGTTTCAGTCTGCAATGCCAGATTGCCTAAAATGCTTAGGAATATTCCATCATGCCGATATCATCATGGCCATGATAGCATAGGAGCACTCTTAGCACCCCAGTCAGTCAACGTTATCTCAGCATTTCTATCAGAAGCCTACTTGAACCCAAAACACATTCTTTCTAGACAGCGAACGATCACTCGCTTTCAGACAGGGAATTTGTTTTTTTCTTAATGCTATCTTTGGAAAAGAAACCTTGCTTGTCTCTTCCCCAACAGCTTTTATATACAGGCTCTCAATATGCATTCAAAAGTGGAAAAATTACATTCCTAAGAACATTTTCAGAGTATTGCAGAAACAACAGGCATTTGTTACAGACTGTCCGTCATTTCCCCTACATTTGTAGAGACAGATTTCTTTAGGATGGTATTTTCACCTTTTCTTCTTAGTTAGAATGTGTGTGCATGTGGGAAGTAGCATTAAGCAGATTTTACAGGCCTAGATTTTACATACCAGCAGGGGTTGGTAATATCACCAATTCTGGAAGCTCTGCAACAATCAAGGGGCAACACTGAAGGTCAAGTGGAGTATATCCCCTCACACTAAACATCCTCCTTTCTGTCATGGTAAGCTAGACACAAGGCTCTTGACACACAATGTAAACAAAAAAGGTACATGGCAGAACTAGGCATGAGAATTTTAGTCAACATTTTCAATAATCTGCCCAGAAAGATCCTTTTTCCATACAATAAAATGAAATATCAATGGTTCAATCATTCCCTGATCTGGACTGCAGGTTACTGAAAAAGGATTCTTTCCCCCACAATAAAATCCAATCTTCATCCTCCTACCACCCCAAAAGCACAACAGTAGGCTTCCTTGACATAAGCCAAGACTGTCAAAATGTTTCTAGCAAGCAGGTGAAAAGGCCCTCTCCTTTGTCTTTGAAAGATCAGCCTTCAAAGGGTTTAAAGACTCCAGAGTTTTCTCCTCTCACTTATATGAAATGGGGGGAGGGTTCACTATAAAACTACACATTCAAAAGAGACTCCATGCTAAAACAAAAAACAAAGAACTCCCCAACAAATTATGATAAGTGAAAGATTCACTGAATTTGTAGAATCTGAGTGAAAGCGCCCTTCGCCACACATAACTTAAGACCCAGAATTGTGTGCAACAGCCTATTGAACAAAATATTCATCAGAAAAAAGGCAGAAAGTATGCAAAGCAAGCTCCTGAGCAGGTTACTCTCTAAATCCCCTCCTTTGAATGAAGCCCTACACACCATCCTGCCTGCTGCATCAATATGCAGTATATTTCTGCTGTGCTGTTCTTCCTTGCGTAGGGCAAAAAATAAATAAAAAAATCCAGCCATGATTATCTTAACTGTCTTCCTCCTCTCAAAGGTTTCTCCTTTACTACCTGACAACAGTCTCTCTGCGGACACAACCTGAGGGAATCTGCTATTTATGACACATGGAGCATGGACACTAGAAGTTACTGTACCTGCAGACATCTGTTGTCTTCTTTTGATGAAGACTCAAAGAGTTGCATATTCCAGATCCTCATGAACAGTGATTCAGTTTCTGCTCATGTGATAAAAGCTCCCTCTACAGAGTGAGCATGCCCAGTGGAGACCATTTCACTGTTCACTCCAAGCTGCAGCCATTTCACAGAGAACCTGCACACTTCAGGGCTTCCATTGGAACAACTATTATCTCAGGCATCACAAGGATACTGCCTCTGTCCTGGTACAATACACAGTTAATAAAGATAATCTGTCAGCATTCTGACATAATGCCACGCCTAAGACTGATCACTAGCCTGAAAAAACCTTTTAAAACCATGCAATAATGTGTTCTGTTTCAGTGGCCTTCAAGAGTAGCTCTTGCCTACAAAAGGAGATGCTGCATATTAGCATTTAAAATTGAAGACACTCGTGCTAATTATATTCTGTGTAATAAACTGTGCACCCTTTGAATACGGGGCTAAATGTACATGGGTTAAATCAGTAAATTTACAGTATCCAACTGAAGGTGAACTTGAGATCTGATATGCTAAGTTGAAGGACTGCAGGTTTTCATTTCAGGGATTCATAATAAAATACAACCTTACATAACCAGTCTTAAAAACATATCACAAAACACAGTCTCTTAAAAGAAAAGTCAATGAATGGATAGCACAGTTATAGGTGCTGTAGGT
This sequence comes from Dermatemys mawii, assembly GCA_007922305.1. Classification (NCBI taxonomy): domain Eukaryota; kingdom Metazoa; phylum Chordata; order Testudines; family Dermatemydidae; genus Dermatemys; species Dermatemys mawii. The sequence continues at coordinate 5,240,262 of ML677396.1, read as the reverse complement.
CTGAGATGAGACCATGTCAAAATATAGGCTACAACTAGCTCAGCTAGCAAGATAAAATAAGAAGTTTTAGCGTCAAAATCACAAGTAGTCTGTCTCCCTTCCATTTACCAATTAAGGAAACTCTTGGCAACCCCCATATCTGCTAAAGCTCCCAGTCAAACTGCTGAGCAACTTGCAGGAACATCTGTAAGCAGAGTTCAGCTGGACTGGATTCAAATGCAAGAAATGACATATTTATCATAATGCAAAATGAGGGGTTCTGTGTGTTTAATACTTCTCAGGAAAACCTCCCACAGAGAAGGGAGGGGCAGGAAGGACAGAGGAGGAGAGAGAAGGAAGGGAAATTTTTATATAGAATATAATGTCTTCTGTTAGTTCTTGAATATGGAAAATACAACTTTCCCATCAACTAGGACGGAAGACGTTTCTCTCAAGATTAAAACAAACACTCATTCAATGTATTGCGTCACAATGGACTGAGATGAAGGAGGAAAACCTAGCCTGTGTCACACCTTAAAAATCCACAACGCAATTCTGAAATGTCTAATGATTTTATTTTTCTCAGACATTGCATGAGAATCGAGTGTACTAAACTCTAGTTTTCACATTGAGCTATGAACCCATATTTGACAAGATTCCCCTTCTTTCCTCTCTTAGTGTCCATAACAATGCAGGTGACTGTCATGATCTTCTATTGTCACAAGCTGAAAAAATAAACAAACAGTCTCAGTTTGCTCTAAAACCAAGCATTTATTGCACCATTCCCCATATACAGTACATATTTGAAAAGTTGTAATGGTTAAACAATAGCAGGAATCTTCCGTAGTGCTGCATCAACTAAAACAACATTCTTTTCCTCTGTCCAAGCACTTCAGACAAGTTTCACTACCAAATGGTTAAAGTACACCAGTCTAAGCTGAGGGGGTAAAATTGATAAAGAAAGAAAACTTGAGATGACAGAATAAAGTAAGGATACCACTTTCACCCACTGGGTTTTTGTCTGATTCAGCTTTAAGTTATAATACATATATAATAGGATTTTTTTCTGGCCTGTCTATTAAATCACTGGAAGTTGTAACTGGTAGCCTATTTAAGACAAGACAAAACAAAACAAAAAAAACCTGACAATTCAGACATAAATGTTACAAGAGATTACTGTAGCTCTAACCAAAGATGGCTTTAAAATAGGTCTAATGTTTCCTCTATACTTCTTTATGGCAAGATCTTACAAAACTAACATTAAAAATGTGGGAATGGATACAGATAAATTCATTACAAATGCAAAGTCAATGAGCTAACTTAGTCAAAACACATTTTCAGAGGAAGCTAAAAAAATGATACTAAAGCATGCTACAGTATTCCTTCTTTCAATAGATTCACTAATACAGTACGTCTTACTGCATCTCAATGCTAGAAATGTTTTCGCTGCCAAGGTTAAAAAGACACTAAAAACAGAAGTTAATGCAGACTCCAATTTGCTTTTCAAATCTCCCCTCCATTTTGAAAACATCTCCTCCAAAGCACTAAACACTGATGATCCTCAAAACAACATAGTGGGACATTTCAGCAATTACACTACAAACTCAAGCAAAGCAATCAATTAGCATCTTACCAGGAAGATCTCACAATGACACTATATAAAAGGATCAAGATTATGTATGTATTGGTCACTGAGGTAATAGTCAAGTTCTTTACATTCATGAAGGCAAAAGAGAAAAAAATAACTTCTAAGCTGTCCTTAAAATACTGCACATACCATAGGCTGCATCACACTGGCCTCGAAAGGCCAATATCCTAAAGTAACACTGTTGTGTGCATCATGTCTCAGGAGAGAAATTTTTCTTCTTTTGGAACTAACGTTCAATGGAATGCTGCAAGTCACATTGAGATAATCAGTTACAATACCTACGAGTGAAGAAGTTAAACAACAGCCTTGTTCGCAGCTCTGGAGTTTAACTGTGTCCCGACAGACCCAAACACTACCGGGTTATTGTTTGATGCCCAGGGCAAAGCTGCACTGTTGTTTTAAGGTGCTTGGTATTTGATGGAAGCTATAGACAGTGCTTCTTGCTCTGTTTCTTTCTTGGTCCACATGAACAACAGTCCTGCTTAGGCCACATGACCTAGCTCCCTCTACAGGTTCCTTTGCCACAGTAAGCATGCTCAGATAGGAGACCATTTCCTTTCAGCCTTTCTAAGTGTTGTGGAAACTGCAGCCATTTCATGGAAGCCAGGCAGTGCACAGACACAACCTCTTTCTAGACAGCTCTTGCAAGACATTAAGGGGAGCCATCTTCTGCATCTTTCTCTCCCTCTCGCTCGTTCTCTCACACACACGGATTGAAGCAGAAAACTACTGACATTTCAAATGAGAAGATGGTTGAACAATTTAACTATTCAGTGACTTTACACATGTAAAATCAAGTTGAATTGATCTTTCCTTTCCATCCACCCCTCAGGAAAATCAAATCCTTCTCTAAAATGGACGTTAGTTGAATGAATTCACACATAAACTGAACAAAACAGTCATTTGTTTCCAAGTAAGGTTTTTCCCTCCCCCCTCCCCTTGAATTAACCCAAGTATACCTAGAAATGTCACCATCAAACTCTCTCTAGTGTGGATTGTTTTCGCCAGGGACAGCACATCACTTGTTTCTTTTTAAAATGTGTTCTAAAGGGGACCATAAAATGACAGGAATCTTATTTTTAAACACCTGGCTCTCTGGCCTCAGTTCTGTGATTCAGAATTTGAATATCCTTTTAGGACCTCTCATTTTAAAGAGAAAGACAGGAGAACAACCACCTTCCCTCACAAAGGACACATGGTTCCTAAGAGGCTTTTGCTTAATTTACACCATTATATATGTCATTTTCACAATGGAAATAAAAGTGGGAGGAAAAGGGAGGTTTCCCTTCTGTAACAAGAGCAATATTTTGCCTCTCTCTCCAATTCATACTTTACTTCTACCCAGAAATGAAGTTGCTTTACTGTCTTCTCTGAAGCTACCTTAAAAGTACCACAACGAGACGATCCTGAGAGAGAGTAACTTTCCCTAGAAATGAGTGCGCTTCTCTTGGAACCCTCATTTACTTTTCCATTATTAAAAAAACTGCTCATCAGTTCCACCACAATCTCTTAAAACACCTCCTTCCTCCCTCAACGATTATTTAGGGGAATTATGTCCTAAACAGAAGGCTGGATCGCTCAGCTCCCATGGATTCGAATGCGCGTGGAGGTACTGAATGCTCGCTCAGCATCTCGCAGGAACCATAATTCGATAATACTTGGAGAGGTCAGTTAGTGAATTATGATCCTGCTATCACATTCCACCCCACGTTCTGAAAGCTGGGTATGTTCAAAGTTTTTAAAGCCAAAAACTCAACATGTCTGATGCTATTGTTAGCCATCCTGAAGTGGAAAAATGCCCCATGACTTTCTGTGGAGAATGCTTTGAAAACCTATGCTGATGAGATGTGAGCTCTTTGGAAGATGCTCCTGTGTTTTTATAAGGATGTGCAGAATATCTCATTAATATAGCAGCCCTAGAACTAAAAGGTTAAATTTATAATGGTCAGACAGGGTGTAACTTAGAACATACTGTATTCCTAACTATCCTAATTTACAAATTCCCTCAGCTTTAACATGCAGTTACTTGGCAATCAACATTTCTATTCTGGAAATCCAAAACTTCCACTTTTTCCCCTTCATGTAGCTTCTGCACACAGGGAGCTTGTACTGTACAAATAAAGCTTTGCGAGGGTACCGAATGCATCATGCATACTCCACCTTCAAGAACAGAGATCGAGCTTATTGCTTTAGCCACAGTAACCATTTGCTCAGCAAAGAGAAGTATTGTTGTTTTTCTTTGGAAGGGAAGATGTGGCAGGGATCAAAGACATTTCAGTGGATCCACAGAGCAAAGTCATACTAGTCATGTCAGTGAAGCAGACAGTAAAGATGGCTGCTTCCATTCACTCTCATTTTTGCTGCAGCTCCATTGAAATGCTGAAGATCATTTCAGAGATAATTCTGCTTCTAAATTTCATAGGTTCTTGTATTTTCCTCTCCTGACCTCCCACTTAATTTTGTAGCGTTAGGGACAGACAGCCACATGAAAATACAATCTTTGAGATTCATCTGTTCGTGCTGCTTTTATTAATTCCCCCAAATCATCAACCTCTGGTTGCAATATCACAGGTGATGGCTCTGTCAGTGATTCGGTTGACATGATGAATTTGTGTGAGGGAGAGCAGGAGGAAATGAACTCTTAAAAGCAAAGATCCTGTCTTCATGCAAATACTACTAGTAATAAGGGGAGAGAAACACAGAAAGCATGATATGTACACTCAATTGTCTCTAAAAGGATTGCTTTTCAGCAACTGCCATGAGGTGGCAGCGGACCTTTAAGGCGATCTTACCTTTCACACAAACACAGTAGGAAAGTGTCACATGAGCCTTAGCATTTGAAACTACTAAGTCAAACTTCCTCCTCCAGGAGACTTGACCATACATGATAATTTCAGTCCCAATTTTCTCAACACCAGAGACTCAGTGGGGGGAAGGGGAAGGAGCCAATGAGATCAATCATGAAAAGCTATAAATATATTCCACATATGAGTCAATGAAAATGAAAGCTTTGCTTATAAACTGCATTGTCACAATGCCTGTATTTCATACACTTATTCTTTCCTCATACATTTCTTCCACTATTAACCCACCATCACCTATTACTAACGAGAAATCCTATACATTCAGACATGTAGCGTAGATGTCTGGAACACGGGACAGATCTTCTGAAAGGCACTTTAAAACTGACACCAAACTTATTACAAAGTTGCTAAATCAAACAAGCTATTTAATGATTGCATCATGCATTCCTTGTGCTCTGACAACTCTCAGCAAAGGCAATGGGAGAATTGGATGTGCAAGAAATGCAGGTTTGGGCAATAAATATGCAAGTTAATTTAGGTAATAAACTGACTCATCACTCAACAGGTTGATCTAACCATGTAAGGCAGTCATCTGGAACTGAGCAAGAAAATCAAAACCTGCACGTTTCACTCTTAAACATTCACACACTAAAATACATTGTGAAGAAGCTGTCTGAAAGAGTCAAACTACTTTATTGGATGTAGTCTAAAGATGGACTGTAATCATTGAGATTTCTTTCAATGAAAAAAGCAAAATGCACTACTTTTATCATTCCAAAGCTCCATTTTTCATACTGTTCTAAATACGATACCTCATTTATAACTTTTTTTAGAACCAGGCTGATAGGAATTTGTCAATACCACGTTCCCCATTGGAGTATATACAGTATAGCAGCACTGACTAGATGGTTCTGTAACCACCAAACTTCTCCCTTTCTCTACGCTAAGTAAGACTGCCATTACACCTCCCTACAAACAAACACTGACAGCCAATGTAAATGTTTTATTAGCACTATATCATGTGGCTTGCTAGAACACCAACTGAAGTCAATCACCTCCTTCTACTGCACCAGTCAGCTGATGATTAAAAATCCTATGGAAAAAGCTAGCAACTGCACACCCAATGCAAAAACCCAACCCAACACAATTAAAAGATTGCTGTTCTTCCCTTCAGACTTACTTGCCAACACTAAACCCTGTTGACTCCAGGCTGACAACTAGCATAAATCACCATGTCGGCCAAGGAGCAGAATATATATATAATTCCCCACTTCTTGCAAAATTAGACAGACAACTGATTTCATGGAGTTTAATTTGTTTATAATCCTTGGAATGCAAAATAAAAAGGGAGTTAGTTTTACATTCCTTTGCACTCCCATAACCCCAAACAGCTTTGGATTCAAATTGAAATGTAGATCTGTTCCTTTTCAGTGTTACAAATAATAATAATTAACAACTGAGTTACCACAATCCTACACTGAGCGTGATCACATGTTTTCCCAACATGAAGGCACAATCAGACAAATCCAAAGCCTTCGCTGCCAGCCCTGTCTCCGAGAGGCCTGCCTGTTGTTGCTTTATATCATAACCGTAACATTAGACAGGTTCTTTCTTTAGATAGGTTTGCAAGTCAGTAAAGGTCATTATGTTAAAATCCTCCACGCTGATCAGCAGGAAGCAGTTTGAAGCCATCTTATGTGAGTGGTTAACTATGCTGCTTTTGAATCAATTTCCACACTTTCCTCAAGAACCACTTCATCTGGTCTATTTACTCCCAAGTCAGAATCCCTACGGAAGCCCCATGGCACATGAATTAAATTTCCAGAATTCCCCTACCTCTGTGGTTCTGCCTGAAGAGAGCTGCTGTTTTCTTCCAGATCCTGACTTCAGGCCTATAACTCCTTCAGCCACAAATCCATCTCACTCTATGGGTGCAGCCTCAACCCTGGAGCATGCTCAGTAAAGGCATCTTCAGCCATTTCAGAGCTTTAATGAAATGTAAGCATAAGGAAGTGTCATTAGCAAAAAAAGGTGCAGGATTCACCATGATCCAGTCAACCTCCCTGTTTCCATCCACTGTGTCATCAAGGTTAATTTTTCAATATGTGGAATGCAGGCTGCATTTTCAGTTGTCAAGCATTATTTTAGAACAAAAGCAAGGAGAACATCTTGTCTCTGGCAAGCCTTGTGCAAAAAGTAGCATTTAACAGTGACACTGAAACTAGCATATTTTCACCTTAGGCCTTTCACAGATGAGACTATTTTCATCAGAAGTCATTAAAAAATGCATTTACAGCAGACTTAAACTGATGCTTTGCGTGTACTATGCAAATAGTGCTTTTCATCGTAAAGCTAAAGCTACATGAATTTATTCTATGTTACCTGGAAAACTATTCCAAAGGAAAGTTACAACGCATGACGTTGTAAGCAACCAAACAAGGATAATTGTCGTTGTTCCAGTCAACCCTCAATTCATTTTTCAACACTAGTTCAGTAAAATACCTCAAGTATTTTTTCCCTCCAAACTGCTTTACAAATTACAAAATAATCAAAGTCACTGAATACTGAAGTCCATATCACTGGCACGGTGCATCTTGTGAACTACTCTTCTTGTGAAAACGATGAGCTTTCTCCTGCAAATCTTTACTCTCTACTGGAGTGAGTATATCCCATTAGTTCAATAGGACTACTTAAAATAAGGAAAAACTAGTTGCATGAGTAATGATTTGCAGGAATGGGTACAAAACTAGCCCTACAAAGTTTTATTTTACATCCTATTCCTCCTCTTGGGTCTTAGCCAAAAAACCTCTGGAGACTGAAATCAATTAACTGTCCATGCACACTACTGCTTGACACTGGGGTTTTCTATGCATCCCATGACTAACACTTCTTTAGTTCATGTACAGTGTCTTCTTCCATGCAAATATTTTGGGCCTTCGAAGAACAACCTGATATTCACAACACAGCATTTCACAGAAAGCCTGAACTAGCTTAGCTGGTAGTTGGGTCAGGAGAGTGCATCTTTTTCTAAGCTAAATTTCCAAGGAGGCAATAAGAACCACCCAAATGTTAAAAGGGGGATTAAAATATGTTTAATGCAGTAAACCAAGTTAAATGTACCATTTTCATCTATCTACAGCGTACTCACATGCCAGGTGGACATTTCTCACATGGAACTTACATTTGGTATGCGATGAATTCACAATTTATATATACACACATACACAAATTCAACATAACACTCTTCAGCCAATTAGTGGGTTTTTGCTTTAACCAAATTATTTTGGGGTAAAATGCTGATGACGGCTTCCTGTTCACTCCCAAAGACATTCACTTTTGACACTTCCTTTCGAGCAGAGCATCAGCGAAATGCATTTCACCAGCGTATTTTTCAGAGTATAACCAATTTGGTAAAGTGACCCATGATAAATGTACTAGGTAAAAAGTGTGTATGTGTACACTCAAGCCTTTAGTCCTCCCAAAACATTTCATCACAACAACCATACTCACAAACTGAAGTAGCCATGTGGCCCCATGACACTTTCCTCATGGGGATGTGAAGTGGGTCCATTATTTTCAATGCAGGACAGTGTTCTCCTTACACCATAATGGGCGAATCTAAGATATTACATAGTTTTTCATTAAGCACAAAGTGGCATAGCCTGCCGACGAATTCCAGTCCTCCCCTCCTCTCTTTACCTTTAAATTGAAAGTAATTTAAAAATAATATGCAGACCATATAATCCTGCGGCATGTCTGCTAAATGTAAGCGTTTGCAACTAGCGCAGCTCAAGCGTGTCAGGCTTGTTTCCTTGGAAACAAAGACAAATTTGTAAGCACTGCCTTTTTAAATATATATATATATATATATATATATAT